>CM035164.1:49445627-49873127 GCA_020205615.1 Panax quinquefolius
AAAAACAATCTTGTAGCTTGTATGCTATTATTTTACGTGTATGTTTTTAAGTGATTAAAAGCATTAGCGAGTTACAGAATATACGACGTTTAAAACCATTTAGCACAAATCATGATATATTCAGTTTGATTTCCATGAAATCACGCTGTCAATACTTTTAATACTAATTGATTTTATGGCCTGTCCCAATTTCTAGAAGTCCGGAATTCAATACTTTATATAACCATATATATTGACACACAAGTTTCCATATTTCTCAATATATATTGGACCGTTAGACCCAACCAATTAGATTTCCCAAATCATGGCTCATGATTCCTGTATTGCGTATGGTAATCAATCAACTAGTTACCTTAATTAATTTCCTAGAATTAAGACCCTTGATATATGACTCAATCTATGCAGCGTGATTTATGATGCAAGATCTATGATGACATGATTTATGCTTACCATAATTTTCTGGTCGGTGTCCATATGGATTTGGCCGTTGGAGATAACCAATTAAATACCTTGAATTGTAATGCAAGACTCCTGCTATATTATCCGTGATTTTAGAGATAGAATGCATAATTTATGAGAGTCATTTCATGCTCTACCATGTGGGTCTCTTTAACAGGATTTGATTCCTTATGTTAAGCAATTTTGTCATGCATATTATTAATCATGCAGCATCAAATATTAATGCAGGTATATGTATGTAATGCACATGTCCTAAAGCCTTATTTTGGAAAATAATAACTGCTAAAATCTTACATATATTCCTAAGATTCAATTTGGCTTTTCTTTCTTCAAAAGGCATCTTGACTTTGGACCTTCTTCCTTGATGATCCTGAAATGATATATAATAGAATTATTGAACAAATATGGTCATCATCAAAACATAGAGTATGGCATAAATCAACATTCTCCCCCTTTTTGACGATGACAACAAGATAATTATGACTCTCCCTAAAACTATGTATTTCAAGAGAGTTATAGCTCCCCCTCAGTTCATGCATACCATTGACTGCATATGTGCAGTGTTTGATCAAAACCTGTATTTTGCAAGTTATAAAAAAGTTTAACAGTAACCCTGCATTTTCTGGTTTCTGGTTAGTCCATAACATGATACGCAGAAATTATAGTAAGCTATTTAAACCATCATCCATCAACAGATTTAAACCATAGTCTTAACATCATAAGTTATCATGCATGAAAAGTTAAAAAAAAATTGTCTGTGGGAAGCAGGCATAATTATAATTTTTCTCCCCCTTTGGCATCCATCAAAAAGGTGTGTCTAGAGGCCAAAGAGGGGCAGGGTGACTAAGCATCCTCCTCGTTAAGATTAACGTGATTTGCCTCGCGAGCTGTGAAATAGGGGCGGTGAAGCCTGCGGTGCATGATCTCTTCCAGGGATATGTTATTGGAAAATCTGGGGGGTCGAGCAATGAAGGTAGGAGGAGGTAACGACAGGTCCAGAAAGTCTCCTTGATATTCAGCCATCTAATTGCATTGGGGACATTCGGGTATGCGTGCTTAGACTTGGTCTGTTTGCAGCTCCTCACTAAGATCATTCATGCGACGCTCGGTAAAGCGTCCCAGAGTTCCAATTTGGTTGCCGATGAACTTTAGCTCAGTACTCAATTAACAGGCGTTGCGGTTCATCTTTCGTTGTAGGGCTTCAACCATTGCCTGAGTGTGCAACTCGAAACCGGCTTGAAGGTCAATAAACTCATCTTCCGCATTGTGAAACATACCCTGAAGATCAGAATGACGGATGGGCAGTTTTCCTTTTTCAAGGACAGAGAGACGGAGTTGAATATCTTTGACTTCAGAAGAGAGTTGGGATTGATTATTTGCAATGGTGTAAAGGAGAGTGAGAATGTCAGGGGAGGAAGGCGAGGAAGTAGGAGGTATGGGTTTGGGAATTTTGGGTACCACACGGATGAACTTTCCTTTAAGCAGAGTGATATGAGCCCCTTTGAGATAGGTAGAATTGATAGAATCAGTTAATTGGATGGAACCCTCATCGTCGAGTGGAATTTGGAAGTGAGTAAATAGTTTGGTGAGGAAGCAGCTGTAGGGCAGACACTTTTTGGAGTGTTTAACACAGTGAAGCATGTGTTTTAGCATCATGAGTGAAAAGTTAAAAGGCTGACTGGTCATGATTAACTCTACTAAGACCAAATCCTGATATGTGAACTCAGCGCCACCACCGAGACGAGGGAGAAGATTATATCGTAACAATTTGTGAAGGATGACTGCAATAGGAGACACTTCGGTGGTTTTTGGAAGGGTGACAGAGGACACTGTTGGATCATCCAAGACAATGCGAAGTTGTACTAAGGGAGACAGAGGAGTAGATATGGGCCCTTTGAGAGTGAAGGGGCAGTCCCCAGTGTATGGGATGGACAGTATACTCCCTAAATCCATAGGTGTGAGGAACAAAGATTTTCCTTTAACAAAGAAAGTGTAGCAATCTCCATTATTCTCAAGATTGGTGTAAAACTGCTGAACCAATTTTGGGTAAGCGACCGAGGGAGGAGTTCTTAAGGAAGACAAACCACATTACTCCAAAAGATGATGAAGAGGGGAGTTTTGGTAGTAAAACAAGTCTATTGATTTTTCATAGACAAAGATTTTGTGACATATAGATGACTTAAAGGGAAGTTCAAAGTTGTGACCTCTAAAGAAGTCATCAGGGACAGCATGCATTGAAATAGGGAGAGGGTTTACCGTCAGAGGAGGGGAATTGAGTGACGATTCCTTGACTACTCTCCGTTTAGTGATCGTGGACGTCCCAATCAGTGGAGGAGAGGGTAAGCTAACTTCTGATTCGACCGGAGAGGAGTCACCGGAGATGGTTTGGACCGAGGGCTGCTTCCATTTCAGCCGTCAACTAGAACTTGGATGAGGAGATGGTAGCGACATCTCATCGTTCGATTCGTCATGGATTTATCTGGATCACAGTGTTTTCATCTTCACGGTTGGGGTTTGAGGGATGTGTAGGGGCGCAGAGAGAGTTAGGATATGCAGAAGACAGAGAGAGAGAGCTTGGATTAGTAAAGTAGAGTCTATCTTTTAAAAGTTGTGTGTTACCGAGATTTGGAAAGACGTTTCGCTGTGTTAAGGAATGAAGATCTTGAATAGAAACAATGAATGTTATTATGGCACCTAGATACGTCGTGACTGTCTACTTTCCTTAATATATGCATATCGTATTTAACTCAGACACATCCCGAATTCTCTTCTTAAGGTACAGAACCGATCTTTCCCTAAAGGTTTTGTAAAAATATCTGTTAATTGATGCTCATTGGGAATGAATATCACTCTTATTAAGCATTGTCTCTAAGAAAATGGTGGCGTACTTCTATGTGTTTTGTGCGAGAATGTAGGACTTGATTTTTAGAGATGGCTACGGTGCTTGTATTATCGCAGTATATGGGTACATTTTCACATATGATGCCAAAGTCTGACACTGTTTGACGCATTCATAAAATTTGGGAGCAGCAACTTCCTGCTGCTAAATATTCACCCTTAGTTGTGGATAGAGCGACTGACGTTTGCTTCTTGTTATGACATGAGACAAGACTTTGTCCCAAAAATGTGCATGCACCGCTTGTACTTTTTCTATCTATTCGACAACCTGCATAGTCAGCATCTAAATAACCCAGTAGATCAAAATTGTCACATTTTGGATAGAATAACCCTAAATTAGTAGTACCACTCAAATATTTAAATATTCGTTTAACAGCCTGTAAGTGGGAGTCTTTGGGTTTGGCCTGAAACCTAGCACATAGACACACACTGTACATTATATCAGGTCTAAAAGCAGTTAAATATAGTAGGGATCCGATCATACCTCTGTATTTTGTTACCTCGACATCCGTACCTTTTTCATCTGCTGTGAGTTTTATTGATGTACTCATTGGTTTGGTCTTTGAGTTTGAATTATCAAACCCGAATCTCTTAAGTAACTCTTTTGTGTACTTGGTTTGATGAATGAATATACCTTCATGATTTTGTTTAATTTGAAGGCCCAGAAAGTAGTTGAGTTCTTCCCATAAGGCTCATGTCAAACTCTTTGTGCATGCATTTGGAAAACCACTCACAAAGAAAATTATTAGTAGCACCAAATATTATATCGTCTACATAAATTTGTGCAATAATAATATCTTTATTTTGACGTTTAATAAATAGTGTGGAGTCGATTTTACCTCGTATGAACCCAGTTGATAAGAGATACTTACTCAATCTTTCGTACCAAGCCCTTGGAGCTTGTTTGAGTCCATAGAGTGCCTTCTTGAGTTTGTATACGTAATGCGGGAACTTTTCGTGTTCGAATCCAGGTGACTGTTTTACATAGACTTCTTCATTTGTGTACCCGTTGAGGAAGGCGCTTTTGACATCCATTTGGTGTAGCTTCAACTTTCTGAAACAAGTGAATGCTAGTAGTATACGAATGGATTCCAAGCGGGCTACTGGGGCAAAAGTTTCTTCATAGTCTATTCCTTATTGTTGGTTAAATCCTTGAGCGACTAATCTCATTTTGTTTCTTGTAATTATTTCAAACTCGTCAAGTTTGTTTTTGAATACCCATTTAGTTCCAATAAGGATACATCTTTCGGAGGAGGCATCAATTCCCACACTTGACATCTTTCAAATTGTTGTAACTCTTCTTGCATTGCTAGTAGCCAATTTTCATCAAGTATGGCTTCTTTGGCATTTTTTGGTTCAATCTAGGATAGGAATGCTGAGAAAGGACACATGTTTTATGCTTTTCTTCTTGTAGTAACTCCTTCATTTATGTCTCCAATGATGTTATCAGGAGGATGATTTTTGTTGTATCTTGCTGATTTTGGAAGCCGAACATTATGTATTACTTCTTCAGTAGATTGAGAATTATGATCTGCTTGTTCATCCATTTCAGCTTGCTGGATATGTTCCTAATTTTCGTAATCAGCTTGCTGGATAGAGTCTTGATCTTGCTATTCTTCTAATCCAGCTTGCTAGATCGGTTCTATAGTCTTGCTATTTTGCTTTATGTGGTATGATGGGTTTGCAGCAGTCTCTAAAATTCCTGCATCTTCTTCTCTTTCTTTTGGAATATCATGGTTAAGTTCATTAAATTTGATATGTATAGATTCTTCGATACACAGCTTTTGCACATTATAAATGCGATATGCTCTACTATTTTGTGCATAGCCAATAAATATTCCCTTATAAGATCTAGCATCAAACTTGCCTAAATTCCCACTAGTGCCAAGAATAAAACATTTAGATCCAAAGATTTTGAAATAGCTAATATTAGGAAGTCGTTTATTTAATAATTCATATGGTGTTTTCAAAAGAATTGGGCGGATTAACACTCTATTTTGTACATAACATGATGTGTTTATAGCTTCATCCCAAAATTTCGTTGGGAGTTTACTTTCTTGAATTAGTGTTCTAGCTATTTCTTGTAACGTACAATTTTTTCTTTCTACCACTCCATTTTGTTGAGGGGTTCTAGGTGCTGAGAATTCATGAGTTATTCCTTTTTTATTACAGAATGTAATAAAATCCTTTTGAAATTCAGTACCATGATCACTTCTGATTCTTATAAGATTAAGACTGTATTTGGTTTCCAAGTTTTTAATCAGTTTTTCAAATTCTTTAAATGCCTCATCTTTTGTTCTAAGGAATATTACCCATGTATATCTAGAGAAAGCATCGACTATCAGAAAAGCATAGAATTTACCGTTTAAACTAGCACGTCTTTTAGGTCTAAATAAATCGAGATGAAGCAATTGTAAGGGAGAAGAAGTTGATACCATGTTTTTGGCTGTGAACGACGTTCTTACTTGTTTTCCGAGTTGATAAGGTTCGCGTATACCTTTCATCTCGAAATTCACTTTGGGTAATCCTCTTACTAAGTTCTTTGATGACAACTTCTTGATGAGGTCCATATGAACATGTCCCAATCTTCTATGCCACAGATTCGCTTCATCTTGAATAATTGCAAGACATAATTCTTCCTTCTGTCGCTCAAAATCAAGAGTATATATATTCCCTTCTCTTTGGGCAACTAATGCAGCATTGTTAGTACCATGTTAAACTGTACATTTATCTTTTTCAAACTTTACTTGATGCTCATTATCCATTAATTGACTAACACTGATAAGATTGAATTCTAGTCCGTTGACAAGATGAACATTATTAATGTTAACCTTACCATTGCCGATTTTACCTTTCCTAATTATTTCGCATGACCAATTATCATCGAATGTGACAGTTCCATGTTTCTTTTTGACATTTAGTTCCACGAACTTAGATTTGTCTCCCGTCATATGATGTGAACATCCGCTGTCAAGGATCCACTTTTGGAAAGATACTTTGGCTTTGAAACATACCTGTATAAGAGAGATACAATTTATATTTTTGGTACCCATATCTTTTTGGGTCCACTTGTGTTAGTTGAAATCACATCACTTTTCTTTATCCATACAGTTTTACTTCGATTTTTCTTTCTTGAGCAATTTACCTCTAGATGTCCTTTAATGCCACAATTTTTGCAAGAAGTAAAAGGCGTGCAATAATTTAATATAAACGATGACTTAGATTTTAACATTTTAACTTCTTTTCTATATATTTGGTTGTAGCCTATGCCTTGTTTATCATAACTGGGTCTTTGTTTTCCTAGCATAACATTTAGGTTTTCTTCCCCATGAACAAATTTAGCTAGAGAGATTTTTAACAATTCTATTTCTTTTTGTAGATCATTAGTTGGAGGTATGCATCAATGCATACATCTCTCATTTTTATCTCATTTTTTAGTTTTTTAACTTTATTATTTAGCTGTTTTACCTTGTTGAACAGTATTTTATTGAAATTATCTAAATATCCATTCTTTGCTGCTAGTACCTTTTCCTCATTTGTGTGTGTTACTTTTTCTAATTCTTTCTTTTCATCTATTAGCGCCTCCACTTCGCCCATTAAAGTGTTTACTAGATCTTTTAAGTACAAATTTTTTTCTTTTAGTTTTTCATTTTCTTATTTCAATGTAATACCATTAGAAAGAAGTACCTCACTGGATTCACCTTCAAGTCCTATGAAGCATATTTGAGCCAGTTCATCATTTGCGTCTATTTCCACTTCAGATTCTTCATCATCACTCCATGTTAGGAATGCTTTATGCTTTTTGAACTCCTTATTTCCTTGTTTTCCTTTGTTTTTGAGTTGGAAGCAATCCTTTTTAAAATGACCTGGTCGTCCATACTCGAAACAGGTTTCTTCTGTTGGCTTTACTTTGAATTTGTATGCGTTGAATGTATTTTTCCTTTGATTCTTTCTTTGAAGTAGGCCTTTAAGTCTTCTTGACATCATGGCTATTTCATCATCCGAATTTTTCTCAAGCTCTTCTTCAATTCCTGCATTTAAAGCTAGTACCTTCTTTCGAGGAACTTCTTCCTCGTCATCATATCTTTTTAATTGATGTTCATATTCTTCTAGTTCACTAAAGAGAGTTAATGTATCCATAGAAGAAATATTGACGAAATCTTGAAGAAGAGTAATTTTAGATGCAAACCTTTTGGGCATAACCCGAAGTAACTTACGGTTGATTTCACTTAGTGGAATTGACTTGTCGAGCAACTTTAAAGAATTTATAAGTACCAAGAATCGTGTTTGAGCCATTTTGATTGTTTCGTCTCTTTCCAGTTTGAACATTTCGTAATCATGCATGAGCATACTTAGCTTAACTTCTCGTACTTTGGAAGTTCCTTCGTGACTTACCACTAGGGTATCCCATATCTCTTTTGATGTGTTGCATGAAGAAACTTTATCTATTTCAGATTGCACCATGCCGCTAAGGAGAGTGTTCATTGCTTTAGAATCGTATGACACCATGTATGTTTCGGTTGAGTCCATCTCGAGTAGAGTTTTTGGAGTACCATCATCTTTCCTTGGGATTACCGGTCCATTCTCTACCACCCACCATTCCCATGGGTCTCGCTTAAGATATATCTTCATTAGAAATTTCCAGAAGTTATAGTTCTCAGTTCCAAAAAGTAGAGGAGGTCGGTTGTTTGATTGTCCTTCGTGATGAGCGCTTCCAAGTTGTGCCATGTCAGAATCTTTCCCTACAAGTCACCTTTAAGACCAAGATAAGTAGAGCTAAGCTTTGATACCAAATGAAATTTAAATAGGTACACATAGAAGGGGGGGTTGAATAAGTGTAGGCGCAAACTATGTCCAATTTATATTTCTTAAAAATTCCTTGAGTGTTTAATCCAGCAAGCTGGATTACCAATATGGATAGAATACAGGTTGCTAGATAACTAACAGAATATTCGAGTATAGAATGCAATCACACAAACACCAGAATTTTTACGTGGTTCAACTACTACCCTCTAGAATAGTAGCCTAATCCACATCAATTACCAACTAGTATTGGAGACTCACTTTTATTCAACTTTTCCAATTACAATACAAGTTCTATCAAAGTTGAACACCTTTGTTCCTTGTGCACCTATGCACTCTTAAGCACCTATGTTTTCCTTCAACTTGACTGTAATAAGTTATCAATCCGAACAAGATTACCCAATACAATATAGATTTAGATACGACAATTAAAATACAATACTAGAGGTCTAATGATCAAGCAATATATTACTTACCAACTCAAGGCTCTAGTATGAGATGATATGCAAGAATGATATTACCAGTATGTATTCGAAGCTGCAACTCTGTTCTTAATGTAATCAATATCTATCTCAGTGAAAAACAATCTTGTAGTTTGTATGCTATTATTTTCTGTGTATGTTTTTCATGATTAAAACTGTTAGCGAGTTCTGTTTATAAACACCTCTTCGAGAGTATTTTCGTTTCATAGTTTTGATTCTGTAATATGCACGTTTAAAACCATTTAGCACAAATCATGATATATTCAATTTGATTTCCATGAGATCACGCTGTCAATACTTTTAATACTAATTGATTTTATGGCATGTCCCAATTTCTAGAAGTCCGGAATTCAATACTTTATATAACCATATATATTGACACGCAAGTTTCAATATTTCTCAACATATATTGGACCGTTAGACCCAACTAATTAGATTTCCCAAATCATGGCTCATAATTCCTGTATTGCGTATAGTAATCAATCAACTAGTTACCTTAATTAATTTCCTAGAATTAAGACCCTTGATATATGACTGAATCTATGCAGCGTGATTTATGATGCAAGATCTATGATGTCATGATTTATTCTTACCATAATTTTCTGGTCGGTGTCCATATAGATTTGGCCGTTGGAGATAACCAATTAAATACCTTGAATTGTAATGCAAGACTCCTGCTATCTTATCCGTGATTTTAGAGATAGAATGCATAATTTATGAGAGTCATTTCATGCTCTACTGTGTGGGTCTCTTTAACAGGATTTGATTCCTTATGTTAATCAATTTTGTCATGCATATTATTAATCATGCAGCATCAAATATGAATGCAGGTATATGTATGTAATGCACATGTCCTAGAGCCTAATTTTGGAAAGTAATAACTGCTAAAATCTTACATATATTCCTAAGACTCAATTTGGCTTTTCTCTCTTCAAAATGCATCTTGACTTTGGACCTTCTTCCTTCATGATCCTAAAATGATATATAACAGAATTAGTGAACTAATATGGTCATCATCAAAACATAGAGTGTGACATAAGTCAACAATACCCGGATTTGGGGGCATCACAGAGATAATGTCTCCATATCTTCAGAGAAAATACCACCGCCGCCAACTCTAAGTCATGAGTCGGATACCCTTTCTCGTAGTCTTTCAATTGCCTTTAAATATGCAATGACTTTGTCGTTCTACATAAGGACACAACCTAATCCTTTATATGATGCATCACTATACACCACAAAGTTTCTTGTATTATCTGGTAATGACAACACTGAGCCTTTTCTTCAATTCCTTAAAACTCTCTTTGCATTTTTCCGTCCAAACAAATTTTATAGATTTTCTCGTCAAATTTGTAAACGGAGTGGTAATCTTGGAAATTTTTTGAATGAATCGTCTATAGTAGCCTGCCAGTCCTAAGAAACTCCTCACCTCTGATGGTGTCCTTGGTTGCTCCCAATTGATTACGGCTTTGACTTTTGATGGATCCACTGAAACCCCGTCTTTGTCAATCACATGTCCAAGAAATTATACACGTTCCAGCCAGAATTCACACTTAGAGAATTTCGCGTACAACTTTTTGTTTCTTAGCATCTTCAACGTCAAACGTAAATGTTCCACATGTTCTTCTTGAGATTTGGAGTACACCAGAATATCATCAATAAATACCACCACAAACTTATCTAAGAATGGTTTAAACACCCTGTTCATCAAATCCATGAATGCTGCAGGGGCATTGGTCAAACCAAAAGATATTACCAGAAACTCGTAATGTCTATACCGAGTTTTGAATGCCGTCTTCGGTACATCCTCCTTCCTTACTTTCAATTGGTGATACCTACTTCTCAAATCTATTTTCGAGAGGTATCTAACACCTTTCAATTGATCAAACAAGTCATTTATTCTTGGCAACAAATATTTATTCTTAATAGTGACTTTATTTAATTCACTATAATCAATGCAAAGACACATTGACCCATCATTCTTCTTCACGAATAACACTAGTGCTCCCCACGATGATACACTCGGCTTAATGTATTTCTTGTCTAACAGCTCTTGCAATTGTACCATCAGTTCCTTCATCTCTACCGGAGCCATCCTGTACGGGGCCTTTGATATCGGAGCAATTCCTGGCGCCAAATCGATAACGAACTCGATCTCTCTATCAGGCGAAAGAACTGGCAATTCCTCCGAAAACACATCTACAAATTCCCTAACCATTGGTATCTCTTCCAGTTTCACCCCTTTCTTCTGAGTATCAACTATGTAAGCTAAATATCCTACACAGCCTTGACTCAATAACTTCTTGGCCTACATAATAGTCAGACATCTCGCTTATCTATGTGATTTGCTACCATAGAAAACTACCTTTGACGGAGTCATAAGGTTTACACATTTCTTTTGGCAATTAATTATCGCTCCATAATTGAATAACCAATCCATTCCCAATATAACATCAAACTCTCCAAGTTTTATCGAGATTTAAATCTACTATCATGACATTCCCTTTACTATTGACCCTATAATTCTTGTATACAAACCTAACATGAATCACCTCCCTATTCGTAATTTCTATGTTTAAAGGGAAAATCAATTCTTCACTAGGCAATCCTAACCTCTTAGCAAATTCATCAAATATAAATGAGCAAGTAGCACCTGTTGCGTAAAATCTAATTACGCACAACACGCACATATACGTGGTCAACAAGTAATAAAGTGAAAGTAGAGTATCGTTCCCACAAGGAATTGTTTAATAAAAATCACCAAGTACTAACCCGTAAGTAACTCAATCTTATTTAAACGAATGAAGATTTAAGATCACAAATTCAATTATTGCTTCATTTAAGTTAACAAACTTCTCATCAATTATTCTCTATCCTGAATTGTTAATAAAGAACACTAAAGCAAATAAAACCACCTCTCGATGCATAATACCCCTACTCACTTAAATCCACATATGATAGAATTATGAAAGACACCCTAATTAACTAATCCACTATATCTCTATATGAATTACAATTAAAAAGGATTTAAAGCACAAGTTCTCTATAAGATTACATATGGCGTAAAGTCATATCTCTATCCTAAACACGAATCATGAATTCCATCTATGCAGAAATCACAAACACGTGCTATCATGATCAGATCTAAATCTATATTTCATCTCTCGAGTTCATATAAATTATCACGGTAATTGTTAGCTAGGCAATTAAGCAATTAAGTCCAAATCACAATAGACAATCCTCGCAGTAGAACATAATAATTGACAGTGAAGCATATTAAAATAAACTACAAAATAAGATCCATTGTAATCTCAAACAAAGAATTAGTTCATGATTATTGAATTAAAACTATGAATCCATAATTGAATAATCATTAAAAGACAAAGATAGAAGAAGATAAGAAGATAGAATATGTTGTCTTTAGATTTGAAGCTCCCTCCTTGCTCCTACATTGAATCTTCAATGGTCTCCAAGTTGCTTCAATCTCAAAATCTCATAAGAACTAGTGTTTTCTCCTATTCTACTCTAATCTAATCAAATGGAATCCTCCTTCTCCCCTTCTAATCCTCGTGATTCTCCTCCTTTTATAAGTCTCTTTATATGTCTTTAAGTCCTCTTGGAAGTCCTTGAGTTAATCGGATAGAACCAATCCTTCTTGGACTCAAATTTGGACAAAAAACATCTTTTCTGCGCGTACCCCCGCCCCGGAGGGGGTTTTGTGAAAAGAAAGCCCGCCCCAACGGGGGTCCTTTTTCTACTCTGACGTCCTTTGGTCAAACGGCCATAACGTTTGATCCAGGAAGAGTTACAAAATCTGCCACCTATCAAATTGAAGATATCGACAAGCTCTACAACTTTTACTCTTTGAGAATTGAGAAATAACGAACGGATGAACGTTGAAATTGGGCTGGAAGTGACTACTATGAAAATGGCCACCCAAAACAGTGAAGTTCAACGTCCGTTGGTACAAATGTCATAACTCTTGCATCTGAACTCCGATTGGAATGATTCAAGTTGTTCCGAAAAGCTAAGAAGAATCTCTACAATGTAATCCAAGTTTCAAGCCAAGAACATAAAATAAACATGAAAGCCCAAATGAAGTCCGAATTGCTTTTCTTTGCGATTTCATACTAGTTCTTTGCGATTTCAGCTCCCAAGCATATAATCTACAAAATAAACACAAGATGCATGAAAAATAACTAAGAAACATGATATTAAGCAACTAATTCAATTAACAGATATATAATTAGTAGGTATAAAACCTACTTATCAAATACCCCCAAACTTAAACATTTGTTTGTCCTCAAACAAAAACACAAAACAATAATGCTATGCACTGCAACTAATCTACATGCCTACGAATCCAGCAGTAATGACAAAAACAAGTCTATTCAACCAACCTCAGCAAAATCAAGTAAACATGATAATACATCATATCAAAACTCATCAGTAATTTCTCAATCAATCATCAAATCTTAAACCGTTATTACTAATATAGAGCGTATGTGCTCAACATCCATGCTAACTGATATAATGCTAAATATAAAACATAATAGATATCTTTAAAGACATCATACAGTGAAAACTCACAAAATTCAAGAGTCCAATCTGGGATACTTATGCTTTACTTTGCATTACGGGTTTTTTTTTGCTCTTTTCCCGTCTTATTGTTTTGTTTTTTTTTAATTTATTTATTATTTTTTTTCTTTACCATGACTGTGCGATGTCTCATTCCATTAGGCTAACAGTGCTACCACTTAGCGAGCTTTCGACCAACAACTCCCAGACCATAAAGACCTTAGGGTGCTAGGTGTAAAGACACTCCCTCGGGCGTACTTGCTCAAGTAACAAAGGCCCCGAAACAAGACTAGCCACGGTAATTTTTTTTTCATTTTTTTTTCGTTTTGAAGCTTCTATATCTCAAAATTTTCCCCCAAACTTAAGTTTTTTGTCTAAATTTAGTCATCTCCGCCTTTTCATGTCTTTCATTCATTCAAACTAGTATTATCCTTAAGAAGTCAATTATGTTTTAATTTAAACTTAATCAGTCAACAAAGTTGTCTCTAACGTGCTAACCTTAATTATAACAGTTTCAAACATGAAAAGATCCAATTCATAAAAAAAAAATCACGTCAAAGCTCTAATAATTAATAATTAGTATTATACTTGTCTAATTAATTCAAATTTCATCATTGGCTAAAATAAACTTAAACTATCTAACTGAAAGTAGTATGCACACAAGCCAATCATGTTTGATGATAAAGCATATACTTTGTAACAATCTTATTCATTTATTAATAAAAAGTATTAATTTATTAAAGGCTTTTAATTATCTACATGATCTTTGTTTTATAATATGTGATAAACCCATAGTTTTAAGCAATGCTTTTAGAATAATGATGATGATCATTCTAATGAGATCTAAATTCTTAGAAAGCTTAAAACTAAAATAGTTCCCAATCATTGGATTACTAAATTGGGGATTAGTGAATCCGGATAGATTGGTACATACGTTGCTTGCTCATTTGATGAGGATGATTGATCTCATGATCATTTGTGTGGAGACACTAAAGCAAGTATGTAGGTGCTTATTAGAGAATAAGTTCATCGAACGTGGCTCGCTAAGGAATACCTAATGGAGTTTTACTTGCTGTCAATAGGAATTCTGTAGTGATAGTAGTACAAGTGATCCTTGGACTTGAGATCATCATAGTATCTTGTGTATGATGAGTTATACTTTGACTTATTCCTTAAGACCCTTAGGGTATATCAAAGGGTATGCTTGGGTATAATAAGTTGTACATGGAGATAATGTATGATCAATAAAGAATCTACCACTTCTATTAAAAGAAGAGAAATGTCCTATGTGATTCGATAAATGACAACCCAATAGTCCTTGGTCAAGGCAGAATGAAATTAGAAAGGAGTTTCTAATTTGCATTATTTGGAGTTGTGCATTTAAGAGTCGAAAAACATATAATTAAATAAAATAAGACTTGACAGTAATTCTATGTCTTATATTTAATTAGGACATTGTATGGTGGAAGGATTGAATTGTACGGTAACTATTTACTCAAAGGTTCTTTTATGATTAATGTTGAAATCTATATTATCTGGAAAGTCGTTGATCGCTAGGGAGGCTTATCCCTATTATAGAATAAATATTATTTATTTAAATAAATTAATTGTTTAATTTATTTATTTAAATAAGATTAGAATTGTTCTAATTGTTTTATTCACAACCGGTTTAATATGGAGAACCTAAAGGGTCACACCATAAAAGGAAGAATAATTATTTAAGAAGTTAATGGCATAATCGTAATAATATATTATGTATATTTAATTTAATCTATGGTGATAGAATAAATTAAATAGCTTAATATTATTATTTAATATTTTAGAAATATTAAATATAAATTAATAAGAGAGAGTCTTATTAATATTATTACAATTATTATTATTTTAATTTCTAAAAGAGTTTAGGAATTAATTTAATATAAGTACTCTCATTTATTCTCGATAGGATTAGGAGGAAAAATTAATTAAAGGAGTTTAATTAATTATCCCTAATAAGATTAGGGAGCCCATTTTAATTAAAAGAGTTTAATTAAAAATACCTTATTTTAATAGGGTTACTTGATATCTTTATAAGAGAAGTCTTATATCAGATATCATATATACGTTATTCCAATAGTTGGAGAGTACGCCTTTTCTATAGAGATAGAAAACTATGGTTTAGCCAAACACCCATCTTCTTGAATTCTTCTTCTTCCTTGGTGGATCACCTCTAGAGGCCAAACACTTGGGTGGCTAACGTTGATCAAAGGAATGAACCAAACCCAGTGGAATCAAGTTGAACGCGAAAAGGATTGGAGGTGAACTTGTACCTGAGGAAGCTTGGATCTTCAAGGGTATGATTCTTGTTCTTTCTTTTTCGTTTAATTAATAATTGTGCATAAAGGGTGATCCGGGTATATGGTTTGTAAAATTTTAAACTCTGATTTTTACACGTTTCCGCTTATTTTTGTAATTTGATTGCGTTCATGAATATTACAAACCTAACAGTGGCATCAGAGCCAAACCTTTATGCGAATTATTAATTGTTTTAATTTGATATGTATATTGATATGTGTTTAGAACAATTTAATTGGGAATAATTTTGTTGTATAAAATTAATTAAAAAAAAACGTCAATTCGCGAAACTTGTTTGAAGTTCCATGTTTTGTTTCTTTTTTTTTAAACATTGATTTCCTTATCTAAAAGGGAACCAGGTGATCGCGTGACCCATTTTAAAAGTTATAGGAGCTTGGATTCTTATTACATATAATATATATTATAATATATGTTATAATGTACAACTTCGGTTACTATATATATATATATTATAATATATATTATAATCTGATTTCAGTTATATATATATATAATATATTTTAATCATTTTATAATTAAAATAAAAGTTTATTTTAATTTTAAAATTAAATTTCATGCTAACTAATTAGAGTTGGAATAGGATTTCAAGATAACTAATTAGAGTTAAAATTGGATTCTATTTTTCCTTAAATAAAAGAGTTTATTTTGATATGAAATTAGATTTCATATTATTCAAAAATAAAAGGTTTATTTGTGAATAGGAAAAAGAATCATCTTTCCTTAAATAAAGGAGTTTATTTAGATATGAAATAAGATTTTATATTATTCAAAATAAAGGAGTTTATTTGTGAATAGGAAAGAAAATCCGTGTTTCCTTTAATAAAGGAGTTTTTTTTTTTACATGGAATTGGATTCCATAATTAATTAAAATAAAGGAGTTTATTTTATTAAAGATTTTGATTAAAATAAAATAGTTTATTTTATTTAAAATTGGATAAATTAAAATAAAATAGTTTTATTTTGATTTAAATTTGGATTAAAATAAAGGAGTTTATTTTGATTCAAAAATAGATTTTATACTAACTAAATTTGCCCATTAAATGATATCAATATATATATTGAATGTTTATTATTCATAAGATGAATGTTATTTATTGATGCATATGATGATGTGTATGATAATAAATGGGATTGATTATGGAATATTGACCAATGCGATTGGATTTTATTTTAGTTGGATGCATGAATGTATGGGTTTTATTAAATGGGGTCTGCGTACCTCATCTTCTCTAATTTTTTCTTAATGTAAATTCTATCTCTCTCCTATGTACTTCCCCTTGACTGCTGATCAAGGTTTCTATTTATTTTAAATAGTTTTGTAATATGAATAGTTAGAATTAATTTTGAAAAATTGGAGATCAAGGAGCAAGGAGCGCTTGAAGACCCGTTTGTAATGGAGCCCGGGTTTAAATGTAATAGTTATATTTAAATATTATTTCTTGCACCCCTAGGGTTTGACCTTTTGGTTCACTTGGTGGTTCTATTGAACCAAACTAGAATAAAAGTCCATAATCAATCCGGGTAGAATATAATATTCTATATGTGCATGCTTATACTATATATATTATATATTATGCAAACATGCTTCGCATGTTAATTAATATAACGCCGTATTTTATATATATATGTGCGTATGCGCTAAACAAGATGAGACATTTAATAATAAATCCTCAAATTTTTTATATTAAGTCCTAAGCGCTCAAAGATATTTGGAATATCGAACGTCGCCTTTCTAGCATGATAAAATTAATAGAGTATTAAATATTTAATATGAGTTTGTTGTGTCACCACAAGGCAAGTATTAAGTATTTAAGATGTTAATTTATCACATTTGATGCTTATAAAGAAAATTGAACAATATTGTTTTGTTGTGTCACCACAAGGATGATATTTTTCTTTATTGAATATATGGAGTGCTAGGTCGGACTTAACTTGGATAATTTTGATTCGGATGTGCCACCACTTGATCAAAATAATCTAAGAGGCAAAAGAAAAGGAGTTGCATAGTTGATGTAATTGATAAAAGTTGTCTACCTATTTATTTATATATAGTTTGTTGTGTCACCACAAGGCTATATACATTTGAAATGGGATCCTTATTCTCACTAGCAGATCTTTAATTAAATTTTGCCGAACTATATATATTGAGGGTAATATAGTTTGAAGAAAATAGTGGGAGATACCAATTTAAAACAAGACCTAATTTATTTTGGTAATTAATAAAAGAATGTATGTTAAAATGTTGTTAATTACAAATTCATTTACAGAATTTTACAATGTCTAAATTACTATCACTGCGTATCATATTAGATGCTAAATTAACCAGCCCGAATTAAACGGATTGATTAAGGAATTTGAGAATAGTTCTCATGGCTGAAAAGCTATCTTATATCCTTAATATGCCTATCCCTGCAATGGTTGCAGACAATGCCTTTGAGGAAGAAATTGCTACTTTTAGAAAGTGACAAGATGATGCACAGTTGGCTCAATGCATCATGCTCGCATCCATGAGTAACGAGCTTCAGCGTCAGCATGAAACTATGGATGCTTCTACTATATTCCTGCACATCAAGTAGTTGATGGTGAGGAAAGTAGGACTGATAGATATCAGATATCTAAGGAGATCTTCCGATCTAGAATGGCCAATGGCACTATAGTACAGACAAAAAGTTCTTAACATAATCAATTTGATTGATTAATTAGGACAACATGTTTTGTCATGGATGGAGAGTTGAGCCAAGATTTGATCTTGCACTCACTCTCGGACTCCTTTCACAATTGTTGTGAATTTTTCATATGGACAAGCTAGATATCAGCCTCGCTGATTTGCTTAACATATTGAAAAATGTTGAGAGTCACTTTCTAACCAAGAAAGATCAAGTCTTACTGGTAGGGGCCAAATGATCTTCTGAAAAGAAGAACGATTCAAAGAAGGTAAATAGAAAGGCATAAACAAAGGATAATAAGAACAAAACTTATACGGATAGCAAAGGAGCTTGCTTCCACTGCAATAAACCTGGACACTGGAAAGAAACTGCGAGAAGCATCTTGTAGAGGCTAACCAAAGAAGCTTAGTGAAGTTACGGTTACAAATACAAATTTGTTCATGATTTGAAATAAATTTTTTCTTTAAGTCAATGTTCTACTTGGGTATTGGATACCAACTTTGGTTATCTTAAACATAGATTTATGAAAGGACCAAACCGAAGTAGAAAGCTAAACAAATATAAGTAATCCTATGTGTGGGAAATGAAGCAAAGGTTGCAACATTAGCCATAGAAACTTATAGTTTAGCAAGATTGCTTACTGAGCAAATCTATTAAGTCGATCAATAAGTAGTTATTGTATTCCAGCTCTCGTTGAAAACATTATTTCCATTTTATTGTTGGACAATGAAATCTTTGGTATTATAATTAAGAACAATTGTTGTTCTATTTATAATAATAATGTTTTGTATAGAACTGGAATATTACTTAATAAATTTTGTATACTTGACTTACGTGAAAATATATTTTGCAAATTGAACAAACTAGTATAAGAAAAAGGAGATGATCATTCAAAGAGTTGAATGTGTGTATTTGCTGAAATACAATTGTGAATTATTTGAAAGGTTCAAAGAATTCAGAAATGAAACAAATTGGCAAAGTATTAAGATTCTTTGATTAGATCAAGGAATAAATACTTGTGCAATAAGTTTCTAGATCATCTCAAATGGTTATCTCATAATGGACACATCCTGATACGCAATAATTGATTGATGTATCTGAATGAAAAATCTTACCTTGTTGGACATGGTGCGGTCCATAATGACTTTACCGACATTCCAGTATCCTTCTAGGATCATGTCCATGAAATGGCTGCATATCTACGAAAAGGTAACCTCAAAATCAGGCCCCAAGATTCCATAAAAGTTATGGACAGGGAGGATTCCAAATCTTAAGTATGTTAAGATAAGGGGTTGTCCAACTTATGTGAAAAGGTTTCAAAGGATAAGCTTGGGACAAGATTTGACAAGTGTCGATTTGTGGGACATCCTAAAGTAAGTTTAGGGTATATGTTCTATAACTCTACTTAGCAAAAGGTGTTTGTTGCGAAACACGTTGCCTTCTAAGATAAAGGTGTTTATCATTGAAGGGGCTAGTGGGAGGATAATAGATCTTGAAGAGTTCAAGAACCACAAAACACTATAAGTCAAATAAGAGGAACACAGATGAACCTATTGTACCACAACCTAATCGTAAAATCGAATGTTACCAAGATACACAGGAGGTATGGATTCATCATGAATGATGATGATGATGAGGTACGTATCATAGAAGATGATAATCCAGAGTTACATGCGATGATGTAAGACTTCTAGTGTGTACAAAAGGTTCAGTGGGAGCGTCTTGAAATTTCTAGTATTATATGTTGATATACTACGGATGAGGAATTACATACCAATGCTACAATCAGTAAAGAAAAAGTTGTCTAAACAATCCTCCATGAATGATTTGGGAAGAGTATTATTATTCGGGATGCAAATCTATATAGATAGATTTAAAAGGATGCTCAACTTAACCCAAGGAACGTATATTCATTTGATGCTAAAGTCGTTTAGCATGGCAAACTCCAAGAGATGTCTCATGTTGATGAGCTATGGAGTGTATCTCTCTTTATAGTCCCCACAGACTCTTGAAAAGAGAGATCGCATGAGTGACTATCATGTATGCAATGAAATATACAAGATCTAATGTTGATCGATCATATTTTGGAGAAGATCACTGTAAGACAGTGAAAAAACATCTTAAAGTTCTTAACTGGCACTAAGGATGTGAGCATACATGGTGGGTCTGAATTAAAACTAGAGGGCTTTACAGACTCAAGTTTTTCGAACGCACTAAGACGATCAAAAATCCACTTTAAGGTAAAGTGTTACCTTGAACAGTGGTGCAGTGAATTTGAAAGGTTCCAAATAGCAAAAGGTTGCTGGTTTAATGATAAACACAAAGTATATAGCTGTAAATGAAGCCGCAAGTTGATTGTTTGGATGATAAGTTCATTACAGAACTAGGAATAGTTCCTAAGTCTCATCTTGGATCTAAACATGTGTTGTGGCTATTTCACTTGATTATTAGAATCATTGAAAGATGGGAAATCACTATAGAGATAGTGGACTCTCATGAACAACATTACATATCCATTAACTAAAGCTTATCCAACAGCAGGATAATCGTCACTTAGAGAAGAAGAGTATGAGATACCATGACGATTGGCTTTAGTGCAAGTGGGAGATTGAAAGTAGTATGCACACAAGCCAATCATGTTTGATGATAAAGCATATACTTTGTAACAATCTTATTCATTTATTAATAAAAAGTATTAATTTATTAAAGGCTTTTAATTATCTACATGATGTTTGTTTTATAATATGTGATAAACCCATAGTTTTAAGCAATGCTTTTAGAATAATGATGATGATCATTCTAATGAGATCTAAATTCTTAGAAAGCTTAAAACTAAAATAGTTTCCAATCATTGGATTACTAAATTGGGGAGTAGTGAATCCGGATAGATTGGTACATACGTTGCTTGCTCATTGGATGAGGATGATTGATCTCATGATCATTTGTGTGGAGACACTAAAGCAAGTATGTAGGTGCTTATTATAGAATAAGTTCACCGAACGTTGGCTCGCTAAGGAATACCTAATGGAGTTTTACTTGCCATCAATAGAATTCTCAGTAGTAGTAGTAATCAAGTGATCCTTGGACTTGAGATCATCATAGTATCTTGTGTATAATGAGTTATACTTTGACTTATTCCTTAACACCCTTAGGGTATATCAAAGGGTATGCTTGGGTATAATAAGTTGTATATGGAGATAA
Organism: Panax quinquefolius; assembly: GCA_020205615.1. Lineage (NCBI taxonomy): Eukaryota > Viridiplantae > Streptophyta > Magnoliopsida > Apiales > Araliaceae > Panax > Panax quinquefolius. Next base: position 49,467,070 of record CM035164.1, read on the forward strand.
TGTATGATCAATAAAGAATCTACCACTTATTTAAAGAAGAGAATGTCCTATGTGATTCGATAAATGACAACCCAAAGAGTCCTTGGCGGCGAGAATGAAATTAGAAAGGAGTTTCTAATTTGCATTATTTGGAGTTGTGCATTTAAGAGTCGAAATACATATAATTAAATAAAATAAGACTTAATAAATAATTCCATGTCTTATATTTAATTGGGACATTGTGTGGTGGAAGGATTGAATTGTCTTTGCAACTATTTACTCAAAGGTTCTTTTATGATTAATGTTGAAATCTATATTATCTAGAAAAGTCGCTGATCGCTAGGAGGCTTATCCTATTGTAGAATAAATATTATTTATTTAAATAAATTAATTGTTTAATTTATTTATTTAAATAAGATTAGAATTGTTCTAATTGATTTATTCACAACCTAGCTTTAATATGGAGAACCTAAAGGGTCACACCATAAAAGGAAGAATAATTATTTAAGAAGTTAATGGCATAATCGTAATAATATATGTTATGTATATTTAATTTAATCTATGGTGATAGAATAAATTAAATAGCTTAATATTTATTATTTAATATTTTAGAAATATTAAATATAAATTAATAAGAGGAGTCTTATTAATATTATTACAATTATTATTATTTTAATTTCTAAAAGAATTTAGGAATTAATTTAATATAAGTACTCTCATTTATTCCTAATAGGATTAGGAGGGAAAATTAATTAAAGGAGTTTAATTAATTATCCCTAATAAGATTAGGGAGCCCATTTTAATTAAAAGAGTTTAATTAAAAATACCTTATTTTAATAGGGTTACTTGATATCTTTATAAGAGGAGTCTTATATCAGATATCATATATACGTTATTCCAATAGTTGGAGAGTACGCCTTTTCTATAGAGATAGAAAACTAGGGTTTAGCCAAACACCCATCTTCTTGAATTCTTCTTCTTCCTTGGTGGATCACCTCTAGAGGCCGAACACTTGGGTGGCTAACGTTGATCAAAGGAAGGAACCAAACCCGGTGGATTCAAGTTGAACGCGAAAAGGATTGGAGGTGAACTTGTACCTGAGGAAGCTTGGATCTTCAAGGGTATGATTTTTGTTCTTTCTTTTTCGTTTAATTAATAATTGTGCATAAAGGGTGATCCGGGTATATGGTTTGTAAAATTTTAAACTCTGATTTTTTACACGTTTCCGCTTATTTTTGCAATTTGATTGCGTTCATGAATATTACAAACCTAACACTAACAACTGGATTCGTGCAAATAAACATAGTAACTAACTAATATATTTGATTTTTTTTAGATATAAATCAAAACTATTTACAACTACTCTACTATGCAAACTATTATGCACATACACTATATGAATGCAAACATATAATAATCCTAAACTAAACAAACATGACAACTTATGCAAAACTAAAATAACTATATTAAACATGCAAAACTAAACTAATTGACTCCCTTAAACTTAACAATTACAATGTCCTCATTGTAAAATAAAGCATGAAGTGGACGACGACTTCCCTATAATCATTTAAGCTTGTGGTGATGCTGGCGTTGGCGGCGACGATCATTTTCCTATCCATTGAACCTCCAATACATGCAATGAAGAGAGATAACATGGATTAGATTATAAGAGAACTTAATAAGCAAATTAACTCCTAAATTTTTTTCAAACTAACAACACTAATTAAACTAGTAAAACTTATACATATAAAATTCTTGGGTTGCCTCCCAGTTAGCGCTTGATTTACAGTCTTTTAGCCTAACTTTATCTTGTCAACGCTATCCAATTCCTCCTCGATAATTGAGGAACCCTTCATCCATCGAAAACAATGTAGCTTTTGGTAGGTTCCCAATTGTGATAGCCATTGCATTAAAGTCACCTAGTATGCTTTCTTTATATAAGATCACATTCAAGTAAGTTCAACATCTAGGTGTTTTCTCCATTGTTACTGTGAAAAGATTCTGCCATTAAGGCTTGTCAGACACAACAATCTCTTCTTCTATCTCCTCCTCTTCATCCCACCATGGCTTTACATTTGTACTAGCTCTCATGTCATAAAGAGCATTGTCAACGACATGACTACCAAACGGGCATAGTTTTGCAAATCTAACTGGACCCTTGATCTTTAGCGGAGAAGGAACTTGGGGCACTAATAAAAGGGGCTCATCCTCGTTGGTACTCATAGTTAGTTCTTCACCGACCTTATTTTCATTATCCCCACTTTTCTCCTATTTTTCGACATCTCATGTCTCATCCAGTTGTTGATTTGGCTCGGGCGCTTCATCAATCTCGGAATCCTCGTCATAACACCAATTTTTTTGAGGACAGTTGTTCAAGGCTTTGAGCATTTGATCCATCTGGTTCTTCAGATTTTGAATTGACCGCTCTTAATTAATCCTCCTCTCCTCATTTGATGCTACGAACTTGGACAATAATTCCTCCAACCTTGAATTATCTGTCTCAGTTTTGGAATCCATGTATTGAGGACCATGGGTTGAAGTGGTGATGAGTTGTTCCATCTGGTGCTGAAAATTATGGCTCGATATTTCTTGACTCATCATCCCCTCCTCTTGGTTTGCTATGAGCTTTGAAAGTAATTCCTCCAAATTTGACTTTTCTTCTTGTGGCAATGGAGGTTTACATGAAAATTCTGGTGTGTATATTGGATTTGAGGCCTAGTATTGGTCTTCATAAGTATAGCTCCATTACGAATCCGGGTGATACCCCCAAACTTGATGATAATTAGCATGTGTATAATCATTAAGGTATTCACTACCGTGTTGTCCCGGCCCAAAACTAACGGTGCATTGATGACTCAGAAGATTACCAGCACGATAATTGCAATTAACTGCTATCTTTGGATTACGTTGGGTTGCAACAACGTCCAACCTCCTCAAAAGTCTCTCGAGTTGCGCTGATAATAAAGAAAATGCATTGAGACCATCAATCCCCGCTCCCCTTGGTTGAGTCATATTTGAATAAGGCCATTGATAATTGCATCCAACCATGGTACCTGAAAAGAGAGAAAAATAAAAAGAGAATTAAATAAAAAGAAAAAAATGTTTAAATTAAGTGTAATGTGATGAAAGCTAATATTAGAAAAAATTATATTAACTAATTCCCCGACAACGACGCCAAAAACTTGTTTGGTAAAATCTAATTACTCATAACACGCAAGTATACGTGGTCAACAAGTAATAAATTGAAAGTTGAGTATCGTTCCCACAAGGAATTGTTTAATAAAAATCCCCAAATACTAACCCGTAACCAACTAAATCTTATTTAAACGAATGAATTTCAATTTATAAGTAAACTAATTCTAATTACCACTAGTTAAATTAAGATTATGGAGATTTAAGATCATAACTTCATTTATTGCTTCATTTAAGTTAACAAACTTCTCATCAATTATTCTTTATCCTGAATTGTTAATCAAGAACACTAAAACAAATGAAACCACCTCTCGATGCATAATACATATACTCACTTAAATCCACAGATGATAGAATTAAGCAAGACAACCTAATTAACTAATCCACTATATCTCTATGTGAATTACAATTAAAAAGGATATAAAGCACAAGTTCTCTATAAGATTACATATGGCGTAAAGGAATATCTCTATCCTTAACACGAATCATGAATTCCATCTATGCACAAATCACAAACACATAATATCATGATCAGATCTAAATCCAGTTCTCGAGTTCATATAGATTATCACAGTAATTGTTAGCTAGGGAATTAAGTAATTAAGTCCAAATCATAATAGACAATCCTCATAATAGAACATAATAATTGATAGTGAAACATATTAAAATAAACTACACAATAAGATCTATTGTAATCTCAAACAATGAATTAGTTCATGATTATTGAATTAAAACTATGAATCCACAATTGAACAATCATAAAAGACAAAGATAGAAGAAGATAAGAAGATAAAATCTGTTGTCTGCAGATTTGAAGCTCCCTCATTGCTCCTACTTTGAATCTTCAATGGTCTCCAAGTTGCTTCAATCTCCAAATCTCATAAGAACTAGTGTTTTCTCCTATTCTACTCTAATCTAATCTAATGAAATCCTCCTTCTCCCCTTCTAATACTTGTGATTCTCCTCCTTTTATAAGTCTCTTTATATGTCTTTAAGTCATCTTGGAATTCCTTGAGTCAATCGGATCGAACCAATCCTTCTTGGACTCAAATTTGGACAAAAAATGTCTTTTCCGCTCTTAGCCCCACCCCAGCGGGGTTTTTTACACTAAATAGGCCCGCCCCAGCGGGCTAGGGTTCTGTTTTACAGCTGGTACACCCGTCCCGGCGAGGGTTCTTTTTCTACTCTGACGCCCTTTGGGAAAATGGCCATAACTTTTGATCCAGGAAGATTTATGAGGTATGCCACCTATCAAATCGAAGATATCGACGAGCTCTACAACTTTTATTCTTTGAGAATTGAGAAATAACGAACGGATTATGGTTGAAATTGGGGTGTAAGTGACTGCTACGCAAATGGCCACCCAAAACATTGAAGTTCAACGTCCGTTGGTACAAATGTCATAACTCTTGCATACGAACTCAAATTGGAATGATTCAAGTTGTTCAGGAAAGCTAAGAAGAAGCTCTACAATGTAATCCAAGTTCCAAGCTAAGAACATGAAATAAACATGAAAGCCCAAATGAAGTCCGAATTACTTTTCTTTGCGATTTCATACTAATTCTTTGCGATTTCAGCTCCCAAGCATATAATCCACAAAACGAACACAAAATGCTTGAAAAGTAACTAAGAAACATGAGATTAAGTAACTAATTCAAGTAACAGATACCGGATAAGTAGGTATAAAACCTACTTATCAGCACCCGAATCAAATAATACATAAACATTTATATCATTGATTGGGATAATACCTGACACAACATCTTTTGATTGTACAGCGTCCTACGCAGTTATGTTGAAGGTTTTGGCTGTGGGTCTGTTTGATGACGTTGGTCCAGCAATGGCCAATGTCCTCCATTACTACCTCCCTTGCTTCCCATTGTCTCTCCAGCTTTCTTCTTAGGGCACTCGCGAGAAAAATGATCCTTTGACCCGCATGTGTAGCAAACATTCTTCTTTGGTTGATGGAAATTTGGGGCAATGTGACCCTCCTGGCCACAGTTGAAGCATCCTCGCTTACCCCTTAAGAACATGCCAGTGTGATTCTTTTCGCATGTAGCACATGCTTCAATCTTCTTTTTCTGCTGGCTACCTTGTTGGCTTCCAGCACCAGCACTCATATTCCACTTCCTCTTCAAGTTACTACTACCATTTCAACCACTACTAACACCATTCTTACCTTCACCCTCATTCTTCTTCTTTCTTTGTTCTTAATTATACTTTGTCTTAGCCTCGCCTCCACCCTCAGCGAGAATTGCCTTCTCAAGCACCACTGCAAACTTCTTTAATTGGAATAGGGAGACTCTGCTGTACAACCAAGGCTTCAGTCTCTGTTCAAACCTCCTCGCCTTGCGCTCATCTGTGTTCACTTGATATGGCGCAAACCTTACCAACTCATTGAACCTTATTGCATACTCTGACACTATCATTGTGCCTTGCTTTAGCTTTAAAAACTGCACTTCCATCTGATTCTTTGAACTTTTCTGGGAAATATGCCTCGAAGAATATTTCTTTTAACCTTTCCCATGTCATCACTCCTTGACCTCCTCTAGTTTAATTGGCTTGCCACCAATAACTGGCCTCTGCTTTCAACATGAATGTTGCAAAAGTAGTCTTCTAGTTCTCACCGACCCTAGTAACATCAAATACCTTCTCTATTTCCATGATCCAGGTCTGTGCATCAACCGGATTCATGGTTCCACGAAATTCTGGTGGTCCAACCGCCTTGAAATCCTTAAAAGTTACAGTTTGATTCTATGATTGATTTTGCAGTGCTCCTGTCAGAAGTGTCACCAACTGCTGAATTGCGTTAGCTTCAACATTGTTATTATTGGTAGATCCCTCATGGGTTTGTTGTCGTGGTTGGCGTCTTTCAGAGGCATTTTCTGATTAAAACACACTTATTAGAATATTACTTAAATTCTTTTAAGTATTTTCTACTAAACTTGCACATCATAAAAAAGTCATCACACAACACATAACATCTTGAACAAAAATCAACATTTTATTCATTTATCATCTTTAGAAAACATAAGAACAATAACATCACTGCTATTTACATTATTTTCCTAAACTACTAAAGTTTCAGGATAACATCATCATCATATCCCATTGGTTACATAACACTCGGGATTTACATCTCATTTATCATACCATTAATCACATATCAAGTATATTCCCTACGATGACCTACTAAAATGCTGCATAGCCTTACGACGTTCCTCTCCATAATACAGAACATTGTTCTGCGATCTAACATGTATAGTGGTAGCGTCTCAAACTAAATCAGATAACACATAACTTGATCTTGAGTTCGATTAATCACAGTGTTGAATACGTCATTCATCTCTTCCATCTTGATCTTCTTTGCTTGTGTTTCCCCTCTGCTACTCCTGCACGCTAAGAAGTTTCTCATACACATTTTTGACTCTTGCTCTCTTGCCGGACTTTTCTTTTAATTTGTTTCTTCAGCTCTGCGATCTCCTCTGTCATTTGCTCATTCTCTCCTTCAGTGTAAATCAGCTTCCATTCGACATTACTTAGACGTCCAACTAGATCCCAGATCTCGTCGTCCTTCTGTGCCATTGAGGTCTGATGTTCAGCTACTATCTCTTCTTACTTCTCAACTCTATCCTAAAGTTCCACAATGCGGTCGTATACTTTATTATACATATGGGCTATAATCGAGTTTGGTGGAAACTCTTCTTCCTCATCATCCTCATCCCTATCCGACTGTGGCAGCTCAATGGGGTCCTTTTCATCTGTCTCTACCTCATCATCTTCATCAGGTAAACCCTCCTCCTCAACCACTGTAACCAACAAAGATGATTCCCGTGGCTGGAGTTGTTCCTAAACCACCTGAATATCTCGAGGCTCCTCCTCTCTAGGCATCTGGGGTCCTTCCTCCCTAGCCTTACTGGATTCTCCTACATTAGCCATCCTGACAACAAAAATTTTAAGTTTTAATTACTAATCAACACTACTCGACACTCACGAGCACATAGGTTTCAACCACATAAACACATAAGTGTTTTATTATTTCTTTCTTAAAACTCGATAAGAGTTTATCACCACTATCTTTTCAAAGGTTACTTCCTAAGGCTTTTCCCCCCACCTAAGGTTCATAACCAATAACTTTCATTCCCACAAGATTTGGTGTTCATTGTATAAACATTCATTTCTAACTACCCAAAAATAATAAAATTTAACAATAAACCTTTCAATTAAAGGATTACATCAATAAGTTCAATAAAATCTGTAACGATCAAGAAATTTGTATGAATTAAATAAAATTTTTAAATAATTTATTTATTAAGATAAATAAATAATTGCTGAATTTTGGTGCATTAATTCAGTAATGAAATTGAATAATGGTAATTTTTTTTTGAAGTTTTAATTTAATGAAATAATTAAATTAAATTTATTGTTATATATTAAAGAAAATAACTAAATTAAATAAAGTAATGTTTTAGTCTAATTTATTAATTAAATTAGATATATATAATGATTTATTAATCATTAATATAATTATAATAAAATGATTATAATTACTATTATAAGTTATTTAAATTAACTAAACTAAAGTAATTTAAAGTAACTAAAATAAGTGTGACAAAAGTAACTATATAATATAATTATTATGAAAATAAATTGAGAAAGGGGAGTGTGTGTTTAGCTAAACAAGGCCTTGTGGCCTTTGGCATTTTACAACTGACGTAACTCTTTGGTTTTTAACCTGATGCGTTAAGTTAAGAGGCTATATCAGTTTACTTGCGTATTATATCCTAAGCTAAAAGAAATCACAGAGCATTAGAGAAGTTCAGTGGTTTTGAAGAGAGAATTCTCTGAGATTTTCAAGAGGAATGAAAGGATTGCTAAACCTTGTCACCATCTTTTTCTAGAATATAATCAAGGTATAAACTATTCCTATTTTAACTTTTAGTTTTGGTAATATATATATACTCTATATGATTTGGAAATTGTGTGAATTGTTGTGTATATATGTGCATATAGTTTTGAAAAATCTGTTAATCATCATATATGATTGATACTTGTTTGTCAAACACGTGAAATTTGGAATGAAGGAAGAAATTGTAATAACAGTGGGTATACATTAAAAATGGCTTAAGAAAGTATAAAATTTCTTGTCCAATATGTGTTATAATCTATAATTTGATGTTGGATTGTGTTAATATGTTAAGAAATGAAAACGACGTAGTTTAAATCGTATCAATTGGTTAAGCAACGAAGTCGTGGCGATCGAATTCGCTAAAAGTATTAAAAGTGAAGAAATTGAGAAAATGGTGGTTTTAATTCTTCAAAATAAAATTATATATATATATATATATAATATTTATGTAGTTGGAATGGTGAATAGCATGTTTAGTGATGTTATTACAAAGTTTTAGTTGCTAGGTTTCATGAATTTTTTGGAATTGGGATTTTTGGCCTAGAACAGAGTCTGATTTCGTATTTTTTAAAAAAACTATTTCTATTGCCAAGTGTGGGCACGCGCCTCTTAACACGGTAGCGTTCCTCTCTTGGGCGAAGTGACAACTGCGATGAGTCGCCCATATAAAAAGGTGTCATGGCGCTTAGCAGCACCAAAGGGTCCTGTCGAGACCATGTTGAGTTGTTAACATCATAGCTTGGAAATTGTTAACTTAACATATTTTAATGATTTGTAAAGGACCTAAAACATGTTACAAGACGTAGTAATGTATCGTAATCACAACGTCGAAACTATAGATTATGAATTAATAAGTTGTGAAAGTTCGTAATGTGATGTCGTTTGAATTGGAATTATTTTGCAATCACCATGTGGTATACTATGATATAATTGAGAATTCAGTTTTATGTTACGTGAATGAGTAGGATAATCAAGTCCTAAGTTAAGGATTATGGACTTGATTAAAATGAAAACTAAACTAAAGAAATTGATATGAATATTACTAATTGGTATTGTGGTTCTAATGGTATATGTAGGGTAATTGGCTAACATTTATAATATTTGTGTAGCTTACACCCGAGGCAAGTTTTCTAACTTCATTCTCTTTATAATGAATTCAAGTTCCTTATCATAAATTTTTATTGAACAAGTTTCATAACTATGCCTATCTTTATATCAAACAAGCTTTCTATTCCAAAATTTTACATTAAAGTTGAGCTAGCCTATTGATTCTATCTCGTATATGATTGTACAAGCTCTTGTAATCTAGTTCGGTACATCAAGCGAGTTTCAATTTCCTAGGTCTTGTTATTGCTATTCAAAGTATATATTGTTCTAATACATTGATTCAAATGAGATTGTTCAAACTCTTTTGAATGTGGTACTTTGTATATATATTATGTCTATTCAGTTGTACACTATTGTTATTCGATCTTTGACTTTGACAACCTTGTTCAATTCTACATTGTTGTATTAAACCTTCAAGTAGTAAACAAACTTTTATTGATTTAACTAGTCTATAATGGAATAGTGTTCTAAAATTCTAGAACCACTGATAAGCTAGTCCAAGCTAAACTTTCTTTAGTGCGGAAATTCTAAATCCAAACTGAGACGAACAACCCTAGCACTGGGGATTTTGTACGTGTAACGTTTAGATGTTTGTGCACAATATATGGAACAAAGGGCTGATCCCCCTAAGTACGTTAAGTAGGGTCTGTATAGTCTAAATGACTGTTAAGGTTGGGGTAGTAATACCTAATCACTGGGGACATAGTTCGTGGTCTTAAGACCCTCAGACATTAAAGTTCGAACTTGTTTTCTATTTTTGATTCGTAGAATAAGTTCATTATTGTTCAACATTCGTTGTTCATTCTCACGTTGTTATCATTACTACTCTTTTTATTAGTGAGAAATTGTTTGCTCCCTCGTGCAATTAACACTGCAACTAAAGTTGAAAGAGTTGTTGAGCCATCTACTAGCAAAGGAAAGGGAAAGGGAACTTTTGTGCCAGAGTGGGGATTGATTTTAAGATAAATAATGAAAAGGGAATTGATGCACAACGATTTGGGGATCGACAAAGCATTTGACATCAAGCATTTGATGAAGTTCTGCAACAGTCTACATGGTGGATCGACCAAGCTCGCAGGAGTTTGATTTAATATCTGATCTAGATTGTTCGTTAAGATCCGAGTTTGATTTTATGTTCTAAGTATGTAGTTTCTTTATAGGAAGAGGCAAAGAAAAAAAGAATCAAAACTCTGAAAATGGAGGGTAATTAAGTTTTTATCCAACTTAAGTAACGAAGTTATAACAGAAAGCAGTTATTCACTTTAACTCAAAAAGTTGGGAGTTTAAATGTAGCTTTACTGACTATAGGTGGTTAAGTGGGAAACCGCCCAAACCCCAGGTGGTCATCTGAACTTAACCCTATAATATAATTCACATTTTGTTAAATTAAATAAAATAAAAAATTGACTTAATTTAATTTAAGATAATAAAATTTAAATAAATTATTTAATATTAAATTATATAATATAATAAAAAATTAAATTAAAATTAAAATTAAATTAAATAAAATAAAAAATATGATATAATTTAATACAAATTAAATTTAAAGTAATTAAATTTAATTAATTTAAGATAATAAAATTTAAATAAATTAAATATTATAATATAATATAATACAAATACAAATAAAATAAATTAAATTAAATAATTTAAAATAAAATAAAAATATGATTTAATTTAAGATAATACAAATTAAATTAAATTCAAAAAAAATTGACTTAATTTAATTTAAAATAATATAATACAAAATAAATATAATTAAACTAAGTAGCACTTACTTAGTTAAATAAAATCAAAATTAAATAAAATATAATAAAATAAAATTAAATACAATTAATAACTAAGTAACATTTGTTTAGTTGGGATGCAATATAATATAATACAATTAAATAAAATTAAGTACACTTAAATACAATTAATAACTAAGTAGCATTTGCTTAGTTGGGATGCAATTTTCAATAAACTAGGTAGCCCTTAGTTTTTCATTGGCAAAATAAACTAAGTAGCATTTGCTTAGTTTGAGTGATATGATCTGGTTCCCATAAAAAAATATGAGAACCATATCATATCGTTCAAACTAAGCAAATGCTATATACTTAGTTTATCTTGATGAATTCATACATGCTTTGGAGGTGTCAACTTAGAAACCCGTTCGACATTCACTCATTAGGAGTGAATGTCGAATAGTCCCCAGTTTGGGACTGTTACTGGATATTATGTCTCTCACTTAGGTCGGTGCCAATGCACAAGGTGCATTTTTATAAATTATGAGTAACTTTCAGCTGATGTCTCTATATGTTCTCCGAGTGCATACTTAGACTAAGTTTTCTTGGTCTATTTCGTGTACATGGAGACCATGGGGAGGTGCTACTGAAAATTTCTGAAAATAGTAGAAACGTGCTTAAGATTGGCACTGGTGAGGAGACGCATCCAGGAACGGGATAGAAGCCTAACCCCTATAGAGTGGAGATATAAACTAGGCAAACTAAATTCATGCTTAGACCACATTCATGATTATTCTTGATCTAATTGGGTATTTTCTTCAATTAAAGATGGATGCCGACCAGAGTTGGATGTACCGTAGGATAAAGATTGATGGGAGGGGATTAGTTGATGCGTACCATGATGGGGTGTCTAATTTTATGAACAAAGCACTAGAACTTGCTGATGATCTGAACGGAAAGATGAGATGCCCGTGTCTCAAGTGTAAGAACATGATATAGAAGACTGTCGATGAAGTAAAATTTGACTTATATTCACGTGGGTTTGTGGATGGGTATTCGATATGGATTCATCACGGGGAATCAGTTGAGCTTAGAGAACTGTCATACAGTACTGTAGACCATTCAGATAACTATGATGTCGTGGAGATTTTGGTAGATACGTATGGCCCTACGAATATTGATTGGGCTAAAAATGAGCATGCGTCAAGTAGTGTTGATCAACAAAAGCCAAATGATTCAGCGGCTGCCTTCTACAAGATGCTATCTGAATCAGGGACCCCATTGTATCCTGAACACGACAAGCACACCAGGCTTTCTGCAGTGACGAAGCTTTTAAACTACAAGAATGAGCATGACTACAGTGAGAGAGGATTCAATGATTTGGTTGCTATTTTCAGGGAGTTCTTACCTAAGGATAATACCCTGTCCGTGAGTTACTATGAAGTGAAGAAGATGTTTAAGGGGTTGAATCTTGGGTATGAGAAGATCAATGCTTGTGAGAAGGACTGTATGTTATACTATGGGGAGGACAAAGATAAGGTGCAGTGTGATATATGCAATTTGCCTTGGTACAAAATCACAAAACGTGGGGGGAAGGAGAAACATGTTCCGAAGAAGATATTATGGTACTTTCCTCTTGCGCCGAGGTTGCAACGTCTATTCATGTCTTCGCATACTACACCCAGCAGATGGAGATGAGTGGAAGAATTTTGATGCTAATTTTCCATAATTTTTCGACGATGATAGGAATGTCAGGCTTGGCATAGCTACAGATGGATTTTGTCTGTTTAATAATTTTAGTCAGCCATACTCTGTTTGGCCAGTGATTATCGTAGCTTACAATCTTCCACCGTCAATGTGCATGAGGGATCCATATATTTTCTTGACTTTACTAATACCGGGGGATAAGAGTCCTACAAAAGATATCAACGTGTACCTTAGACCGTATGTCGATGGACTTAAGATGTTGTGGGAAACAGGGGTTCAGACTTTTGATAAATCTGTCTGGCAGAATGTTTTGATGAAGGCAACCTTGTTGTGGACTATCATTGACTTTCCAGCACTTGGGATGGTCAGTGGTTGGTTGACCCATGGTAAATTGTCATGTCCAGTCTGTATGGGGTATGTGCAGGGCACACAACTGTGTCATGGGTGAAAAACTAGTTTCTTTGGAACTGTTCAAAGATTCTTGCCTGTTGAGAACAGTTATAGGAAGATGTCTACACAGTTAAATAGAAACACAGAAAAGAAGGGGGTTGTTGGTCGCTTGTCGGGCAGCGATGTACTGGGATGGCTAAATGATTTGACATTTCCACCGCCTGGGAAGGAGCATGGTAAGTTGAGAGCAATAGGGTACGATAAAGCTAATAATTGGACACACTCGCCAATTTGGTTTGAGTTGCCATACTGGGGGCACACTAGCACTTCGTCATTGCATAGATGTCATGCATACGGAGAAAAATGTGTTCGAGAACTTGTTTTACACTGTGCTAGATACGAGTGGTAAAACAAAAGACAATGATAAATCACGTAAAGACTTGGAGGAAATGAACATCGGTAGAATCAGGGCTCTGGCCCTAACAACTCAAAACCAAAAGCTCCATTTTTTCTTACCAAGCAACAAGTTGAAAACATTTACAAGTGCCTTAGTGCATTAAATCTACCAGATGGTAATGCTTCTAACATCTCTCGATGTACTAAGGTTGAGCAGTTGAAAATTACCGGATTCAAGAGTCATGACTGTCATGTATTTATGCAGAAGTTGATTCCAATTGCCTTTCGTGAAGTATTACCAAGGAATATTAATTATACATTTACCGCACTTTCAAATTTCTTTTGGGATATTTGCTCTACTGTTATAAGGTACAGTGATGTGGAGCAGATGTAGAAAAAAATAGTGTTGACAATGTGTAAGCTCGAAATGATCTTACCTCCAGGGTTCTTTGACTCGATGGAGCATTTGTCTATTCATCTGCCATATGAACTTAAGCTTGGAGGACCGGTGCAATATCGATGGATGCATCCTTTTCAGAGGTAATATCACCTATATTATGTTATAATCATCAACTGAATATTTGTTTTAGCTGATATATTGTCATATTTCAGGTATATGCGTCGATAAAAACAGGAAGTTAAAAACAAAGCTCGTGTAGAGGGTTTTATAGTTAAACGCTATACGGAGGAAAAGCTTGTCAACTTCTGCTCGCTATACTTTGACGATGTAGTCTCAACGAAGCACAATCGTCTAAGTCGGAATGAGGTCGTCATCGATGTGAGACCCCAGATTTTATCAATAAAGATTTAAATTTTGTCGAAATAATTTTTTAATATTATGGTGTGAATTTGAGATAATATTATAGTTGTGGGTAGTATTTATAAATTTTGCAAAGTATGCAAGTAGTTATATTATATTCGATTGGTTCTGGGAATATTCGGTTTAGCAGGAATATTCGCATAACTACTCAATCATTGGTGGACCCCACAATGTAATTATTGTTTGATTGAGAAAACGACAAAAATATTTTATCAAATAATCGGCGGAAGTTTTTCCGTTGATATCGTTGAACTACTTGGTAGTAAAAGTACAAGAATACGTGTGGTTGCATAGTAGCACACCAGTATTGATTATCGATGCTTATGTGAGAAGTCACTCACTTTGATTCCATTATCATTTATTAATAATATGAATTATTATAATGATAATGACATTTTGTTTTATTCAGATTATTAACGTAATAAAATGTAAACATCTTTTATATAAAATGTAATACTTTATTAAAGTTATTCTATAAATAGAATATATTATATTTTATTATGCATAGTGTTGCATAGTGTTTTGTATAATGTTGCATAGTGTTTTTGCATAGTAAAATGTTTTTATATAAATAGAATATATGATATTTTATTTAAAAGATTTTGCTTTAAGTATGGACCGTCGATTAAAGTAAATCAATCTGGACCGCTTCATGGATTAATTACTATGCATTCTATTTTCCTATAAATAAAGCTCATTCCTTCATTATTTTCTTACGAATTCAATTCAAAAACTCTAGAGAGAGAAATTATAGAGAGAAGCTATAGAGAGAAAATCTATAGAGAGAAAGAAGAAGAGTATTCGGTACTTCACTACTTTGATATCCAGCTTTCTTTTACGGTAAGGGATATTATTTGTTGTACCCTGTAGGGGGTGTTATTCTTTCTTATTCATGAAGAGAACTTCATTATTCCATTCATTATTATTCTCATTGAATAACTCAGTAAAGTGGCATACCCTATACATAACTCGTATACGCCAGACATACCCTATCCTTGGTGAAATCTTTATATTATTCCATTCTTATTTATTCTGGCTGAATAACTCAGATACGCTGAATCCCCTATACTTGGTGATCTTCTTCATTATTCCATTCTTTATTATTCTCATTGGAATATCCTCATCGTGTGTTTTACACCGACCGGTTCCATTGTTTATTATTCCGTATTTATTATTCTCGCTGAATATCCTCGTCTGCAGTGTGTTTTACACCGACCGGTTCCATTGTTTATTATTATTCAGCATTTATTATTCTGTTGGATCATCCTGTTGGTGTGAATTTCACCTAACCTGGTTCCGTTATTATTATTATGTTGGAATAACCTGTCTATGTGAAGTACCGCATGCATGGTGATTTTTTTTGTTATTCCATTCTTTATTATACCCAGTTGGTTAAAACTTTGACTTCTATACTCCATGAAATTAGTAGAATATCCTTGATATTTGTGTTTCATCCAATATCTTTTCATGGAAATATTCTTCTGATCATTCTTGAATTTTACTCTACAAAACAGTATCTTGTTGACAATTTGGACGTTAATAAATCCTAGAGAAATTAATTCTTGAACTTGTTTTATTGAATTCTTATATCATTGTCATCATCCTCATATTTATATTATGTTGAAAGTTATCTTTGGCTTACGTGCATAGATGAACTTAGTATGATTATGACCGTGTGGTTCATTCTTATAATCACGGCTTGATATAAATGATGTGAGAAAAAGTCCTCGATGGCTTCAGAATGCAAAATGATGGATAGTTTTTGGTATGATTATGACCGTAGGTGATTCGGTATAGTCATGACCATTGATAATTTGATGAAAATCCTTGACCGTAGTACAGGTATGATTAGATATTGTGGTTTATTCATTAAACCGAGTCTTAGTGATAAAATTGATGAAAACCTTTTAAAACCTAAAAGATAGTAGACTTTATTTTCTACTTGACTTTTTAATGGATTGCATATATTCATCAGCTTAAACCGGTTGTCTATTGTATTTTATCGCTTTAACATCATTGAAGGCTAATGATAATTTATTCTCGCATTATCTTAGTCATAATATTTCTTCTTGGGCTAGTTGAGCTCACCCTTTCTTTTCACCGTTCTCTTCGTGAAATGAGAACATAGCCGGGACGAGTCGGGGAACGGAGTAATGGTCCGAGGATAGCATTAGTAGTCCTCACTATTCGTGAAATAGTGTGATAATAGTTGTAATGAGGACTCCTTTGGAGTTTGTATAATATCTAGTAGACAATATTTGTATTCAAACTCACGCTTTATGTCGATTGCATACCTACGCTTATGTTAGTAAGTTGTATTTGAATTTATGTACCATGTAAGTTCATGACCCAAGATGGGTGACGATACCAAATTATGGGGGCGTCACAACTTGGTATCGTAGCTTAGGGATATGATCCCCAGCTAAGATGTGAGAATAATACTAGGAGGGGAGAGACGGAATACCTTCGCTAGTATGACCTACCTAAGTTTATGTGCTATTTTAATTGGTCACGTAGTATAGGGATAATATGTGATATGTTAATTAACCCTTGTTTTGTGACAAAGTGTTTGAGAATGACATCCTAAAATGCCGAGATAAGCAATGAAGCACATGAGAGTGTTGATTCACTCAAAACAAAAGGTAACGACCAATAACACGATAATAATCATACTTTGGTGGCAACGACTATCGTAACAATGATAACCATCGTGGGGAAATTATCATGCTAAGAATGGTAACCACTTCATGGTAATCATGGCAAAGATAATAGAAGTGGAAATTGCAAGAAGAGAAGGTCATTTAGCTCAATTTTGTTGTGCACCAAAGTTAAGTCTAGCTGGACTGGGCACCAAAGGTGGATATGGATAAAACAAAGTCGTTGGTTTTAGGAAGTGCATTTTCATGACTTCTCAAAAAGCGAGTAAACCGAACGAAGTTAGCACGCAAGTTAGTTAATTATAAATTATGAAGTCTATACCTTATAAGATACCGGTTCTACACATTATTTTATCTCTCTTGCTTGCGTTCAACGGCTTAAATTTGACTCTAAAAAATTAGACTTTGATTTATCTATTGAAACTTCGTTGGGAGAAACCTTCGTTACCTCCATTTTTATTAATCTTGTTGTTTCAAATAAACACTTTCACGATCTTATCTCTTTGAAAATACTTGCCTTTGAGGTAATTTTTGAAAACGATTGATTAACTACTCATTATTCTTTTTGTAAGGTTGTTAGCTTTCATATTCCTAACCAACCTCATTATACTAATTCAAAGTAACCAAACCCTAAAGTTAATCACCGTTATATCAAGCCATAAGTAAAGAGCCCCGATCCTTTCGTTGTTGACTTCCTTGTGTGGAATGCACCGCCGGACTTTTCAGAGGCGACGTCGTGGATCAAGATGGCAAGTTGATAGGTATCATTGTGAGGTGCTATCTGTGTTAAGGGATAGAAGTCACAGATTGGTATTAATGTGACGTACTATCCAAGTCTTGGACGAGAGTAATAAATTTTGAATGATATTTCTATCATTAATAAATTTTTTGGCGATTCTTGAAGACTTCCTAGCTTACCCTAGAACGTGAAATCGAATTTTGTATCGAACCCCAAAGACAAAACCATTTCTTAAACCCTCAAATATTTCTTCAACTAAAAGGATCTGTTTACGTGGATTATGATAAAAGTCATAATAAAAGTATAGAACTGATGAAAAACATGGGTATATGAAGTATTAGTAAGTTTTATGATGAGTTATGTTGGTTAGTATGTTAAAACATGAAAGTTTCTTAGAAATCACAAAGAGTTGAAAATCAGATTTTGGTGAAAAACGTAACATGAAATTCAATTGACCATATCTCCTATTATATTTTGAATTTTTGAGTGTGGTCAAGTCCTAGAGTTAGATCTATGAGTTACCTAACTAATCCAAGTGGAATTACTAGAAAAGGTGTTGTAGATTTTTGTGTGGACTGATTTTAGCAAAGGAGTGCAAAGCTGCAAAAATCAAAAAAGCTGCTGCCATGATTTTAGGGAGGCTGTTTCGGCCACTTAAATTATGAGAAAAATTTTGGCCTTTTGGGACATGAAGGTATATGGTATAAAGTACCTCCTGTCCAAAAATGAGCTCATTCTGACTTAAAATGAGCAAGTTATGATTATTTCAATATTTAGGTTTTTCCGATGAAAAACGCTATAACCGGAGTTCTATAACTCCGATGACCATGAAATTTATACTGGAAGCTCACTTTAACAAGTGTAAGGTCTTGCCAATATTTGGGAATTTTTGAAGTTAAACTTGAGATAGCTAATTTCTTAAGGAATTAATTAGAAATTGATTTTTTGAAAAATAGTAAATGAATTTTAAAAATTCCGAGAAAAATATATTTTCATTATGGGACTATATTATGCTAAATCCCAGAAAAGAAATATTTTTGGGACTGATTTGGTATTTTTCATGAAAATAGTTTAGTTACGAACATATGAGTTAAATATGTTATGTGAAGTAACAAAGTTGAAAATAGGATTTTATGGCTAGAGAATCCTATATAGGAGTATATGCATTTTTTTTTTGATGAGGGATTTGATAATTGGTGATGATATCTTATGAGTATGGCATTTTGAATGATTAAATGCATTATATGGTAAAAGCGTAAACAATTGAAATAAATTGTTTATAAATTTAAGAAGTGATTAAAAATTGTTATAATATTAATGATATTAGATTATAAGATTATTAAGTGATTGATAACATGGGGATATTCTTGAATCTCGATAAATTATATTATAAATGTTTAATATTTATCCTTTATCTCATTTGATTGATTCTTTATATCATTATCCTCATGTTTATATTATGTTGAAAGTCATCTCGTGGCTCAGAAGTGCATAGATGGACTTGGTATGATTATGACCGTGATTGTTCGGTATAATCATAACCGTAATTGAAAACACGATTATCTTTGGCCGTCAGTAGTGCATGAATAATTTGTGGTCGTGATACTAATGAATACACGATTATCTTTGGTCAGTAGTGCATGGATAATTTGTGGTCGTGATACTAATGAATACACGATTATCTTTGGCCGTAGTGCATGGATAATTTGTGGTCGTGATACTAATGAATACACGATTATCTTTGGCCGTAGTGCATGGATAATTTGTGGTCGTGATACTAATGAATACACGATTATCTTTGGTCAGTAGTGCATGGATAATTTGTGGTCGTGATACTAATGAATACACGATTATCTTTGGTAGTATGGATAATTTGTGGTCGTGATACTAATGAATACACGATTATCTTCGGTAGAAGTGCATGGATAATTTGTGGTCGTGATACTAATGAATACACGATTATCTTTGGTAGTAGTGCATGGATAATTTGTGGTTGTGATACTAATGAATACACGATTATCTTCGTCAGAAGCGTGCATGGATAATTCGTGGTCGTGATACTAATGAATATCCTTGGCCTGTAGTGCAGGGATGATTCGATGATATGAATTAATTATTGAGCTGAGTCTTAGCAATGAAATATTAATTCATGGATGTGGTAAAAGTCATCTTTGGCCGTAGTGCATTGATAGACTTTGTATGAATATGACCAAGGATTATTCTTGTATAATCATGATCAGAATTGAAAACACGAATATTCTTGGCCAAGCCGGTGCATGGATAATTCGTGGTCGTGATACTATTAAGTCTAGCCTCTCGGATTATTGGTTTTACAAATTGTATATCTTTGCCCCAGAGTGCAAAGATGAAGTTATTAATGAATATCTTCGGGTGGATTGCAAAGATGAATTTAATATTTTTAACGATAAAGGTATTCAAGGTATCCTCACCTCTTATCATACCAGTAACGTACCTAATTTTGAGGGCTAAAATTCCATAAGGAGGGAGATTGTGAGACCCCGTATTTTATCAATAAAGATTTAAATTTTGTCGAAATAATTTTTAATATTATGGTGTGAATTTGAGATAATATTATAGTTGTGGGTAGTATTTATAAATTTTGCAAAGTATGCAAGTAGTTATATTATATTAGATTGGTCGGGGAATATTCGGTTTTGCAAGGAATATTCGCATAACTACTCAATCATTGGTGGACCCCACAAATGTAATTATTGTTGATTGAGAAAACGACAAAAATATTTTATTGAAATAACGGCGGAAGTTTTACCGCTGATATCGTTGAACTACTCTTGGTAGTAAAAGTACAATGAATACGTGTGGTTGCATAAGAAAGACACCTATTGATTGATTATCGATGCTTATGTGAGAAGTCACTCATTTTGATTCCATTATTGTTTATTAATAATATGAATTATTATAACGATAATGACGCTTTTGTTTTATTCGTATTATTAACGTAATAAAATGTAAACATCTTTTATATAAAATGTAATATTTTATTAAAGTTATTCTATAAATAAAATATATTATATTTTATTATGCATAGTGTTGTGTTGCATAGTGTTTTTGCATAGTGTTGCATAGTGTTTGCATAGTAAAATGTTTTATATAAATAGAATATATGATATTTATTTAAAAGATTTTTCTTTAAGTATGGATCGTCGATTAAAGTAAATCAATCTGGACCGCTCATGGATTAATTACTATGCATTCTATTTTCTTATAAATAGAAGCTCATTCCTTCATTATTTTCTTACGAATTCACCAAACTCTAGAGAGAAAATTATAGAGAGAAGCTATAGAGAGAAAATATATAGAGAAAGAAGAAGAAGAGTATTCGGTACTTCACTACTTTGATATCCAAAGTGTCTTTTACTAGGTAAGGGATATTATTTGTTGTACCCGTAAGGGTGTTATTCTTTCTTATTCATGAAGAGAACTTCATTATTCCATTCATTATTATTCTCGTTGAATAACTCAGTAAAAGTGGCATACCCTATACATAACCTCGATACGCTAGATACCCTATACTTGGTGAAATCCTTATATTATTCCATTCTTATTTATTCTGTTGAATAACTCAGATACGCTGAATCCCCTATACTTGGTGATCTTCTTCTCGTTATTCCATTCTTTATTATTCTCGCTGAATATCCTGTCTGTATGTTTTTACAACTTTAATTCGGTTCCATTGTTTATTATTCCGCATTTATTATTCTCGTTGAATATCCTGCTGTGTGTTTTTTACACCGACCGGTTCCATTGTTTATTATTATTCAAAGATTTATTATTCTCGTTGGATCATCATGCTTGGTGTGAATTTCACCCGACCGTTTCCGTTATTATTATTCTTGCTTGAATAACCTCGCTATGCGCTGGTACCGCATGCATGGTGATTTTTTTTGTTATTCCATTCTTTATTATACCCAAATAAGTTAAAACTTTGACTTCTATACTCCATGAAATTAGTAGAATATCCTTGATATTTGCGTTTCATCCAATATCTTTTCATGGAATATATTCTTCCGATCATTCTTGAATTTTACTCTACAAAACAAAGATCTTGTGTCGACAATTTGGACGTTAATAAATCCTAGATAAATTAATTCTTGAACTTGTTTTATTGAATTCTTATATCATTGTCATCATCCTCATATTTATATTATGTTGAAAGTTATCTTTGGCTTACGTGCATAGATGAACTTAGTATGATTATGACTGTGGTCATTCGGTATAATCATGGCTTGATATAAATGATGTGACAAAAGTCCTCAAAGGGCTTCGTAATGCAAATGATGGATAGTTTTTGGTATGATTATGACCAGGGTGATTCTTAAGATAGTCATGACCATTGATAATTTGATGAAAATCCTTGACCGTGGTACAGGGATGATTAGATATTGTGGTTTATTCATTAAACCGAGTCTTAGTGATAAAAATTGATGAAAACCTTTTAAAACCTAAAAGATTGTAGATTTATTTTCTACTTGACTCTTTTAATGGATCAGATATTCCGTCATGCAGCTTAAACCGGTTGTCTATTGTATTTTATCGCTTTAACACTATTGAAGGCTAATGATAATTTATTCTCGCATTATCTTAGTCATAATATTTCTTCGGGCTAGTTGAGCTCACCTTTTCTTTCACCGTTTCTTCGTGAAATGAGAACATAGCCGGGACGAGTCTGGAAACGAGTAATGGTCCAGAGGATAGCATTAGTAGTCCTCACTATTCTCGTGAAATAGTGTGATAATAGTTGTAATGAGGACTCCTTTTGAGTTTGTATAATATCTAGTAGACAATATTTGTATTCAAACTCACAGTTTATATCGTATTGTACACGACAGTTATGATAGTAAGTTGTATTTGAATTTATGTACCATGTAAGTGGCGACCCAAGATGGGTGATGTATACCAAATTATGGGGGCGTCACAGTTGGTATCAGAGCTTAGGGATATGATCCCTGGCTAAGATGTGAGAATAGTACTAGGAGGGGAGAGACGGGGAATACCTTCGCTAGTATGACATACCTAAGTTTATGTGCTATTTTAATTGATCGGTCAGAGTATAGGGATAATATGTGATATGTTAATTAACCCTTGTTTTGTGACAGTGTTTGAGAATGACATCTGAAAATGCTGAGATAAGCAATGAAGCACATGAGAGTGTTGATTCAGCTCAAACAAAAGGTAACGACCAACAACACGATAATAATCATACCGGTGGCAACGACTATCAGAACAATGATAACCATCGTGGGGGAAATTATCATGCTAAGAATGGTAACCACTTCGGTGGTAATCATGGAAAAGATAATAGAAGTGGAAATTGCAAGAAGAGAAGGTCATTTAGCTCAATTTTGTTGTGCACCAAAGTTAAGTCTAGTCGACTAGTGGCACCAAAGGTGGATATGGATAAAACAAAGTCGTTGGTTTTAGGAAGTGCATTTTTCATGACTTCTCAAAAAGCGAGTAAACCGAACGGTTAGCACGCAAGTTAGTTAATTATAAATTGCGAAGTCTATACCTTATTATAAGATACCGGTTCTACACATTATTTTATCTCTCTTGCTTGCGCTCAACGCTTAAATTTGACTCCTAAAAATTAGACTTTGATTTATCTATTGAAACTTCGTTGGAGAAACCTTCGTTACCTCCAATCGCTTATTAATCTTGTTGTTTCAAATAAACACTTTCACGATCTTATCTCTTTGAAAATACTTGCCTTTGAGGTAATTTTTGAAAACGATTGATTAACTACTCATTATTCTTTTGTAAGGTTGTTAGCTTTCATATTCCTAACCAACCTGTTATACTTAATTCAAAGTAACCAAACCCTAAAGTTAATCAACGTTATATCAAGCCATAAGTAAAGAGCCCCATCCTTTCGTTGTTGACTTCCTTGTGTGGAATGCACCGCCCGGACTTTCAGTAGGCGTACGTCGTGATCAAGATGGCAAGTTGATAGGTATCATTGTGAGGTGCTATCCAGGTTAAGGGATAGAAGTCACAGTTGGTATTAATGTGACGTACTATCCAAGTCTTGGACGAGAGTAACAGTTTTGAATGATATTTCTATCATTAATAAATTTTTTGGCGTATTCTTGAAGACTTCCTAGCTTACCCTAGAACGTGAAATCGAATTTTGTATTGAACCCAGTACAAAACCATTTCTTAAACCCTCAAATATTTCTTCAACTAAAAGGATCTGTTTACGTGGATTATGATAAAAGTCATAATAAAAGTATAGAACTGATAAAATCATGGGTATATGAAGTATTAGTAAGTTTTATGATGAGTTATGTTGGTTAGTATGTGAAAACATGAAAGTTTCTTAGAAATCACAAAGAGTTGAAAATCAGATTTTGGTGAAAAACGTAACATGAAATTCAATTGACCATATCTCCTATTATATTTTGAATTTTTGAGTGTGGTCAAGTCCTAGAGTTAGATCTATGAGTTACCTAACTAATCCAAGTGGAATTACTGGAAAAGATGTTGTAGATTTTTGTGTGGACTGATTTTAGCAAAGGAGTGCAAAGCTGCAAAAATCGAAAAAGCTGCTGCTATGATTTTAGAGAGGCAGTTTCGGCCACTTAAATTATGAGAAAAATTATTGCCTTTTGGGACATGAAGGTATATGGTATAAAGTACCTCCTGTCCAAAAATGAGCTCATTCTGACTTAAAATGAGCAAGTTATGACGATTTCAATATTTAGGTTTTTCCGATGAAAAACGCTATAACCGGAGTTCTATAACTCCGATGACCATGAAATTTAAACTTGAAGCTCACTTTAACATGTGTAAGGTCCTGCCAATATTTGGGAATTTTTGAAGTTAAACTTGAGATAGCTAATTTCTTAAGGAATTAATTAGAAATTGATTTTTTGAAAAATAGTAAATGAATTTTAAAAATTCCGAGAAAAATATATTTTCATTATGGGACTATATTATACTAAATCCCAGAAAAGAAATATTTTTGGGACTAATTTGGTATTTTTCATGAAAATAGTTTAGTTACAAACATATGAGTTAAATATGTTATGTGAAGTAACAAAGTTGAAAATAGGATTTTATGGCTAGAGAATCCTATATAGAGTATATGCATTTTTTTTTGATGAGGATTTGATAATTGGTGATGATATCTTATGAGTATGGCATTTTGAATGATTAAATGCATTATATGGTAAAAGCGTAAACAATTGAAATAAATTGTTTATAAATTTAAGAAGTGATTAAAAATTGTTATAATATTAATGATATTGGATTATAAGATTATTAAGTGATTGATAACATGGGGATATTCTTGAATCCTGGATAAATTATATTTAAATGTTTAATATTTATCCTTTATCTCATTTGATTGATTCTTTATATCATTATCCTCATGTTTATGTTATGTTGAAAGTCATCAAATGGCCTCAGAGTGCATATATGGACTTGGTATGATTATGACCACTGTGATTGTTTCGGTATAATCATAACCGTAATTGAAAACACGATTATCTTTGGTCAGTAGTGCATGGATAATTTGTGGTCGTGATACTAATGAATACACGATTATCTTTGGTAGTAGTGCATGGATAATTTGTGGTCGTGATACTAATGAATACACGATTATCTTTGGTAGTAGTGCATGGATAATTTGTGGTCGTGATACTAATGAATACACGATTATCTTTGGTCAGTAGTGCATGGATAATTTGTGGTCGTGATACTAATGAATACACGATTATCTTTGGTCAGTAGTGCATGGATAATTTGTGGTCGTGATACTAATGAATACACGATTATCTTTGGTAGTAGTGCATGGATAATTTGTGGTCGTGATACTAATGAATACACAATTATCTTTGGTAGTAGTGCATGGATAATTTGTGGTTGTGATACTAATGAATACACGATTATCTTTGGTAGTAGTAGTGCATGGATAATTTGTGGTCGTGATACTAATGAATACACGATTATCTTTGGGTCGTAGTGCATGGATAATTTGTGGTCGTGATACTAATGAATACACGATTATCTTTGGTAGTAGTGCATGGATAATTTGTGGTCGTGATACTAATGAATACACGATTATCTTTGGTAGTAGTAGTGGATGGATAATTCGTGGTCGTGATACTAATGAATATCCTTGGCCTGTAGTGCAGGGATGATTCGATGATATGAATTAATTATTGAGCTGAGTCTTAGCAATGAAATATTAATTCATGGATGTGGTAAAAGTCATCTTTGTCTGTAGTGCATTGATAGACTTGGTATAATTATGACCAAGGATTATTATTGGTATAATCATGATCAGATTGAAAACACGAATATCCTCGGCCAAAGTGCATGGATAATTCGTGGTCGTGATACTATTAAGTCACTGCGTCTCGATTATTGGGTTTTATGATTGTATATCTTTGGCCAGAAGTGCAAAGATGAGTTGTTAATGAATATCTTTGCCTGATTGCGAAGATGAATTTAATATTTTTTAACGATAAAGGTATTCAAGGTATCCTCACCTCTTATCATACAGTGTACGCATTCCCTAATTTCGAGGGCGAAATTCCATAAGGAGGGGAGATTGTGAGACCCCAGATTTTATCAATAAAGATTTAAATTTTGTTGAAATAATTTTTAATATTATGGTGTGAATTTGAGATAATATTATAGTTGTGGGTAGTATTTATAAATTTTGCAAAGTATGCAAGTAGTTATATTATATTCGATTGGTCGGGAATATTCGGTTTAGCAGGAATATTCGCATGCACTACCAATCATTGGTGGACCCTACAATGTAATTATTGTCGGATTGAGAAAACGACAAAAAATATTTTATTGAAATAGCGGCGGAAGTTTTACCATTGATACCGTTGAACTACTCGGTAGTAAAAGTACAAAGAATACGTGTGGTTGCATAAGTAGCACACCGGTATTGATTATCGATGCTTATGTGAGAAGTCACTCGGTTTGATTCCATTATTGTCGATTAATAATATGAATTATTATAACGATAATGACGTTTTGTTTTATTCAGATTATTAACGTAATAAAATGTAAACATCTTTTATATATAAAATGAATACTTTTTATTAAAGTTATTCTATAAATAGAATATATTATATTTTATTATGCATAGTATGTTGTATAGTGTTTTTGCATAGTGTTGCATAGTGTTTGCATAGTAAAATGTTTTTATATAAATAGAATATATGATATTTTATTTAAAAGATTTTTCTTTAAGTTTGGATCGTTAGATTAAAGTAAATCAATCTGACCGCTCATGGATTAATTACTATGCATTCTATTTTCCTATAAATAGAAGCTCATTCCTTCATTATTTTCTTACTTAATTCACCAAACTCTAGAGAGAAATTATAGAGAAAATCTAGAGAGAAAATCTAGAGAGAAAAGAAGAAGAGTATTCTCGTACTTCACTACTTTGATATCCAAAGTGTCTTTTACGGTAAGGGATATTATTTGTTGTACCTCGTAAGGGTGTTATTCTTTCTTATTCATGAAGAGAACTTCAGTTATTCCATTCATTATTATTCTGTTGGAATAACCTGTAAAAGTGGCATACCCTATACATAACCTGTATACGCGGCATACCCTATACTTGGTGAAATCCTTATATTATTCCATTCTTATTTATTCATTTGGAATAACCTGTATACGCGGAATCCCCTATACTTGGTGATCTTCTTCCATTATTCCATTCTTTATTATTCGCTGGAATATCCTCATGCGTGTGTTTTTACACCTTCTGGTTCCATTGTTTATTATTCCGCATTTATTATTCTCGCTGAATATCCTCATGCGTGTGTTTTACACCTAACCGGGTTCCATTGTTTATTATTATTCAAAGATTTATTATTCTTTGGATCATCATGCCGATGTGAATTTCACCGACCGGTTCCGTTATTATTATTCTGTTGAATAACTTTTCTATGCAATCTGTACCGCATGCATGGTGATTTTTTTGTTATTCCATTCTTTATTATACCCAAATGGTTAAAACTTTGACTTCTATACTCCATGAAATTAGTAGAATATCCTTGATATTTGCGTTTCATCCAATATCTTTTCATGGAAATATTCTTCCATCATTCTTGAATTTTACTCTACAAAACAAAGATCTTGTTGACAATTTGGACGTTAATAAATCCTAGAAAATTAATTCTTGAACTTGTTTTATTGAATTCTTATATCATTGTCATCATCCTCATATTTATATTATGTTGAAAGTTATCTTTGGCTTACGTGCATAGATGAACTTAGTATGATTATGACCAGGGTTCATTCGGTATAATCATGGCTTGATATAAATGATGTGACAAAAGTCCTCGATGGCTCTGTAATGCAATGATGGATAGTTTTTGGTATGATTATGACCGTGGGTGATTCGGTATAGTCATGACCATTGATAATTTGATGAAAATCCTTGACCGTAGATACAGGATGATGATTAGATATTGTGGTTTATTCATTAAACCGAGTCTTAGTGATAAAAATTGATGAAAACCTTTTAAAACCTAAAAGATTGTAGACTTTATTTTCTACTTGACTCTTTTAATGGATTGCATATTCCGCTGCAGTTAAACTGGTTGTCTATTGTATTTTATCAGTTTAACACTATTGAAGGCTAATGATAATTTATTCTCGCATTATCTTAGTCATAATATTTCTTCTTCGGCTAGTTGAGCTCACCCTTTCTTTCACCGTTCTTCTCTGAAAATGAAAACATAGCCGACTTAGTCTGGAATGGAGTAATGGTCCGGAGGATAGCATTAGTAGTCCTCACTATTCGTGAAAATAGTGTGATAATAGTTGTAATGAGGACTCCTTTTGAGTTTGTATAATATCTAGTAGACAATATTTGTATTCAAACTCACAGTTTATGTCGTATTGTACACGACAGTTATGTTAGTAAGTTGTATTTGAATTTATGTACCATGTAAGTGGCGACCCAGGATGGGTGATGTATACCAAATTATGGGGGCGTCACAGTCGATCCCCAAACGCGTTCTGATGAGTTGGCTGTATTCACTTATCCGGCAAAACCATTTGGACATGAGACGACGACTTACCTAATCGATAAAGATTTAAAGATTGTATCTACATACGTGCTTCTAAATATGCCTGAAGTATCGTCGTACATCAAGTATGTATTATTTCAAGTTGAAAATGATTTTTTCTTACCTTAATCAAATAATTAAACAATTGCCATATTATTGTACGCAGCGCATTCGAATTGGAATCACGAGCTTCTATCCCGGGGTTGACTACATCACAGATGGAAGCATTCACTAATGACAATTTTCATCAGTGGTTTAAGAGAAGGGTCGAAGAAGAGAACGATTATGAGTGTTTTAGAGATGTCATTTTAGGCCCGTACAAACTCGTTAGTTCATTTCCAGGTTGTATCGTTAATGAGTATAGATTCAAGGTTGATGACTTGAATGAATTGACATCAGTCAACTCTGGCGTTGTCGTGTTGGGAAGTTGTTATGGAGATTCTGAGTCCAATTACTATGGAAGATTAAAGGAAGTTGTTGTGCTCAATTATCCAGGTGTTAAAAAGGTTGTTACATTTAAGTGTCGCTGGTTTGATACTACAAAGGGTGTTAAAGTTTATCATAATAGAATCGTCACATTAGATATAAAATTGAATTTACAATCTGATGACGTATTTGTGTTAGCCAGCCAAGTAACTCAAGTGTACTACGCCCCTAATGTCGTAAATTATAGAACCTCCTGGTATACAGTTATGACAACGAAGACTCGGTCATTTGATGGTATGGATGACCTGTTGCAAGAACAAGTTAGCAATCCCAACCATGTTGTGCTATATGATGACGACGTGTTGGTTGATGATGTCGTTGACGTACTCGATGTTGATGAAGTGGAGGAAGATGTGGTTGTCAGTCCGTATGTGGTGGTAGAAGATGATACTGAGGAAGAAATTGATACAGAAGATGAAGAGACAGAATCAGAAGATGGAAATGAAAATGATTTTGATTCTGACGAGTTTGACGACGTACTACTTCACTAACTGGTGTTTTGTAAATATTATACAATGAAATTAGATATAATAATTGCAATGAAATTTAATTAATGTCATCGTATCTATGTCTGTTATTTTAGTAGTATAGCTATGCCTTGACATAGCGGTGGAGATGGTCATGGTGGAGACTGCTCCGGATCGGGCGACGGCTCCCAGGACGGGTCATCTTCAGATGCTAGTGAGTTGATTTCTTTTTTTTGGCTCAGTAACAGTTATTTCATAACTATATTATACATTCATTGACAATGTCATAACTTAATTAAACATACAGATGTTAGACGTCGACGTCAGCGAGTGGGAGGGCCCCGAATCTGAGGTCCCGAATCACCGCAGATCTGGTTCGATCATTCTATCACTATTACTATATTTGCGAAAGATATAAACATAAATTGTTTATACATTAAACTTATAAACTTTTTCCCAAAGTCGAGTTAGCTTAACTTATACACAATACATAACGTTTTTAACACATTACATTATTATCATACAACATTATTACAAATCTACTCGCGCACATTAACTTTAAGCTGGAAATATCTTTAACCTTTCCTTTTATCCGAAGCATTCTCCTTAATCTGTAATGTTTTATCATGATATAGCAAGGGTGAGCAAAAGGATTGCCCAGCAAGTTTAATTTCAATAATTTAACAATATATCATGATTGAAAGAGTCTGAATAATAAGCTGGCTATGATTCAATAATATATCTGAACCGACTGACTGGAACAAACTTTTGACTGAACAAGTATTGAACATGAATAAATATATCTGAACCGAAGGGTAATGAAGGTGATCAGCCTTTAACACCTGACATATACATGCAATATGTACAGAGTACAATTCTACAATGGCAATCAGCAATGATTATCCATAAGCATATCTGAATAAAACAACTCTTAGTAGATTTAAGCAAGAAACAAACTTACCTAAACCGTTGATTACCGCTACGCAATTTATACGCTTTATCCGAACACCTAATATTAGTAATATAGATCTCCAATATTAGAATAATATCATCACAAAATAATACTATTATATATATAGATATACATAGAATAACCTAAACATATAACACATAAACCTATCAGTCTATTCAATACATAAAATTTAGCATCAAGTCAGACTATTTAAGTCCGAGTTGAATCCGACCTAATTCTAACATCCCGACGGTCTAGTCGGACAAAATTTTGAGTTTAAGTTCTATTAAACTATGCCTAACACTTAACTGTTATCTAAGATAATTATATAATCAGTCAACATATTTTTCATAAGCTCGTAATAATTTTAAAATAATTATTATCATTTATCTTGATTTTTCAATCATTAAAATCGTATTTAAATGAATTAAATATCACTTAATTCTTTTATCATTAATATGTATTTATTTATCAAATATTAATGAAATACATGTCATAATATTATAATATATTTATAATATTTCAAAGTATTTTAATACTCTAAAATCATATTTATTTTAAACCGTTAAATTCATTATCTCGATAAATGCTTTTAATATTAAAATATTAACATTTTCTATGACAAAATATCAAAAGTTATATTTTATAACTTCAAAATATTTTTATAACACTTAAATCATTTTTATATGATTTTAAATCCTTTATTCTATTTTTCCATAATTTATTTAATATATTTATTAAATAAACTAATTATCATTAATATTAATTAATTAATGAAATTTCTCAAAAAATATTAAAAGTTACTAAAAATAACTTAAAATATTTTCTTATACCATAATATTATTTTCATGAGTTTTCATGTATTAAAATCATTTTTAAATAATATATTTAATATTATAATTAAATAAATTAAATACCATTTATATTCTAAAAATATTTAATATTTATGAAATATACTCTAAATAATTTAAAACTATTTTTTAGACTTTAAAATAATCTTTTGGAATTTATTTTGTATTTTTAATAATTAAAAACCATTTATTTTGATTTATTTAATTAAAATAATTAATTTCTAAAAATAAGTGTCACTAAAGGGCCCTATAGCGACAGACCCGTCGCTATAGATGTTCTTGAGTGTTCTTGAGCTGTTCTTCAGACTTTCATGTCAGTTACAAGCTAGCTAGTTTGACCGGCTATAATTCTTTGTCTATCATGATTCTGGGCCATGTTAAACAATGATCGTGTAGTGTTTATGTAACACTACACAAATCAGTCATCAACTATGTCATACAATCATATAACTGCAAGATACAGGCCCCTAAAGTAGCTGTCAGAGGTCTGCTGGGTTTTATGGGTAACCCAGAAACCCAGGCAGTTTCAATATGCCACTTTCCAGCCCAAATTAATCTAGGTTCTGATCATCAAATAAGGTATATTATGGTCCAAATGTACAGTCCCCATGTCATAGAACATAATTATAACAACAGATTAGTCCAACGACATCACACGTTCCAGATTCATTTCGGTCAAAGGATGTCAGAAAGCTAGTTCTTCATGAATCTGGGTTTTCCAGATCTCGTTCCAGGCTGGTGGTCAACTCACATTTAACCTTACATATCTTCGATCCTATATACTTTCTGGGTGATCTAAAAGCTTGATATTGTAGTCCTTATACCAGACTACAAGGGGAGTACACAAACATGGCCCAATCACTTATCAGAAGTAAGATCTGAGGCCTTGAAAAGCTTGTCAGACGTTACTGGAATTCTGGCCAGCCCAGAATTCGTTTTCCCTGAACGATCAACGATGTTTGACCAACAATAACTTACGATCTAGACATGTTATGACCCTTTTTCCAGTTTCAGATCACAGTACTCATGTTATAGAACAGATCCAAAGAATAAAACACACAAAACATCAAAGACATAAAGATCTAGAGGGCCTGACATTCGACTGTCGGGCCACTTTTCATTATTTTTTCCATATTTCAAAAAAATTGTAATTTCGTGTAATTTGATGTTATGGATTCACTATATAGCAACCCAGATCATCAAGTGACACCCTAATACACAACATAAAACAACAAATCATTACAAATAACATGGATCACAAGATTTCGAAATTTTAGGGTTTATACCTCTTTCACCTTTGATCTTTGATTTCTGACTTCATGATCTATTCTTGGATTGCTAGAGCTTGATCATGGCTTGGTTTCTCACTCTTTCTCACACTAAGTCCCAACTTTTAGAGAGAGTGTGTGCTTGGGGCAAAATGATAGCTAAAGTGGTCCTTTCTCTTTCTTTGATATATTGATATGATATAATTCAATGTATTTGACATATATGTTGGTTGATAATATAGATATAGAACACATGGAGTGGTTATAGTGGCTCAACCACTCAATATATAACAATATTTGCAAGTCACCTATTAAAGAATGTGTAAAAAGGGCATAATGGTCATTACCATGCCATTTTTATTCTAGAATGGTCCTTTGATGAAACCAGTAGGGTTTAGGGTTTGAGCCATTTAGGGTTTAGGATTTGAACCCTTAGGTTTTAGAAATAATTTCTAGAATTTCCAAATTAGGTTTTCAAAAATAGAAAATTAATATTTCAAAATTATAATTAGAATTTTATAATTATATAAAATTTCTTAATCATAAATTAAATCTTGCTGATTTGGATTAACATTTCCTAATTAAAATTACTAATTAGGGTCAAAATGGTCATTAGGGTTTATAACCCAAAAATTAGGGTTTCTAATAGAAAAATAATTTTCTAATTTAAAATAAGATTTTGTAATTAGATCGTGGTTTTCTAATTACTTATAACTTTAGGATTAATATTTCCTAATTAACATTAAAATTATTAAATTAACACTTAGGTTTATCCCGAATTATAAATTAGTGTTCTTAAACTAGAAATTAATGTTTAAAATTTTGAAATTAGGGTTTGCTTAATAATTAAGCTTTACCCTAATTAATATTATAATTAATAACACTTGAGCATTATAATTATCCTTTAAGTTCCTAGATTAGGGTTTTAACTTCCGAATTAGGGTTTTAGATTCCCGAAATTGAAATTAGGGTTTCCAGAACCGGTTTCTAGGGTTTCTTATAATTCGTAAGAATTTTCTAACCGAACGTTGACGTTCTTAATATATACCTAGGGTTTGTTACAGATATCGTTTATCTGGTCAACCCTTGACCTTTAACCACATATTGTACACATATACGACCATATACACAAAACATATTCACGTATTCCTTAATCCTGAATAATCCACCTAAATCCTTCACAGAATTTTGAAATCCTCAAAATTCCTTCTTAAAAATATCAAACGCATACACTTATTTTCTGTCTAGGTTATAATGTTGAACCTTAAATCAATTAATAAAAATTTTAAAAATATTCAAAATTCTTGGGTTGTAACATTCACCCCTTTTTCTAAAAATTTCATCCCCGAAATTTACCTTACACCTTACACCATACTGCTTACACAATTCACACATATCATCACATGCTACCCAATACACCACTCACAAGAGTAAAATTTTTCAAATTGTGCTGAGGGGTCATATAGACCATGAACACATAGATTTAATGGTATTCATGCCACAAAACAATACATTACTTGGTATGTTTACAATCACAAAGAAGGTAAACTACCGTTGTTAGTACTTTAGGTGTTTAGCCTATCGTACTCTTACGTCATGCATAACGTATTAATCATGTCTAGCGAATATTTACGCTACTTGATTGGATTATTTATCCAAACAACATAGTCCACCTCAGTCTTATCATAGGATTTCGCACCAAAACAATTTGGTTCGGAAAATTTCTTTCAATGAACACTTAGAGTTTTTATAAACATTAGTCTAGCTGAATCGAATAGCATAGACTCATATCAAAAAATTCAATTCAATCGAATTATTTAGGTGTAGCCAAACCCCGTTGACAAATTAAAATTTTTGAAAACATTTTCGAGAATGACGTCATGATGACGTACTGTATTAACAGTCCGTTTGAGGATTCCGTCATTATATGACTTCGTCATAACACATCATACAATAGTGGAACAACGACTTTAGATCAAATTCACACTAAGTATTCATGTATTTACAACTCCGTCAACTTTTTATCATCTCTGTACCAGGTTACATGGTACATGAGTGATAAATAAAATAAGTTTTGATCTTTCAAATCATTTGTGTCGAGCTGAAATGAGTAGCATAGACTATACTTTAAACCGTTTCAAAAATGATTACGAGTCTACATATAATTTTTTTTTTCAAAAACACATAGTGCGTATTTAGCTTGATGTCAAAATTTTGAAGTCTAGCATAGCTAGGAGTTTTGGAAAACTTATGTCTTCACTAATAATCATTTTCTTAACAATCTATTTATTCCTATAATCTTCAATATTTCGTTTACACACAACTATACCAAGTTCGTCAAACCACACTTATGAGTTCATTTACATGCCACAATCATATGAGTTTAAGAACTTGTCCTAGTCATACCATTGGCGTCCATTCGCTTAAGGGTTCATAAACATTTCATATAACTATGAATCAAGAATATCACATAAGTATGAGTTTTAAGAACTCGTACTTAACCTTATATTCTATACCTATAACCTATCT
Source organism: Panax quinquefolius (assembly GCA_020205615.1). Taxonomy (NCBI): domain Eukaryota; kingdom Viridiplantae; phylum Streptophyta; class Magnoliopsida; order Apiales; family Araliaceae; genus Panax; species Panax quinquefolius. Next base: position 49,502,333 of record CM035164.1, read on the forward strand.
ATGTAACGACCGAGAAATTCGGATCCTTTGTAAAATATTTGAAAGAATTAAATAATGAAGAAAATAATCTTATTTGTCATTATATGTGTTAATAAGATGTATGTCGTTCTATAACCTAGAAACATCGGAACATCATAGTATTTGAACCACGTAAATGAATTCAAGTGTTTGAATTTCCAAGACGAAAATAAAAGTTTTTTGAGAAAGTTTACGAAAAACAATATTCACCGTTTAACGCTCGGGAATTATTTTTTGAACTTTCGAGAAATACGTAACGTTATAATATCGAAACGAGATGGATTAAGTAATAATAATCTAAGTATGGAAAACACAATATTTCGCATGTGGACTTAATTTGGGAACATTAGGTTTATTAAGCTTTAAGGAAAGAAAGTTGTAATCGTATGATGCGTATGCATTATACGAGATAATAAACGTGAGTATAATACGACGTATTATACTATTGTGTATAAAGAATGAAATAACGTATATTACAAATTAGTATACGAGCTCGCTTACGAGAATTATACGTGGTGTATATTTGTTAAGTTGTTAAATTAAATGTAATGGACTTGTAAGATTATTAGCTTAATAATAGAAGTTCAATAGAAAGTAATACTCAAGCCCAAGTGTTTGATAAGTCATGAATCCAAATTATTGTAGCATAAGCCCAATATGAAATTAGCTAGATTAATTAGCAAGCCCAATGAATTGGACATGATCCATAGAGCAATCCAAGTGTAAGTGGGTAGACTTGATGGGCAAACAAATTAAGTGATGAGCAAGTGTTGTGGCTAGCAACTTTACTTGGTTGCTAGGTTATGAATAGTAAGAGGTGGAAATTGTGGAGGTTAACTAAGGAGGTGGGATGGCCTAAATGTCCATAGTGCACTCACTTTGAGTTGCCTATAAATACCAAGCTTCATTTCATTTGTTGGTTGTTCAAGTTTCATCCAACTCCTCTCAAGATAAACAACTTACTTGGTAGAGAGAATAAGCCACATAAGCACTTATAAGCTATTTCAACTTTTGCTAGATTTTCCAAGGTGAAGTGAAGTAATAGTCTTCAAGGGTAAGACTCATATCTATTATCTTTATCTCTTCTATGATAGGATTGATAGAGAAGTGGGATGGTTTGATGATAACATGTAATAAGTCATTGATGAATGAACTTAAGCCGAAAAAGTTGAATAAGTCATTGACTTATGAGAATAAGTCAAAACCTACTTTGATAATAAGTTGGTGTAATAAGTAACTTGAAATGTTTATATGTTGATTAAAATCCATTTAGAATGATTAGTAATGAGGTTTCGCCGGAATTCACACGATTGGACGATAATCGTCGAATTCGTGAAATTCTCAGAATAGAAGTCATATTTTGTATTTGAAGTCGTAAACGTTGGTTTTTGATGGAGACAAGTCATATTTGGCATTATAGAGTTGCGTAATCGAAAATGGCCGGATTCTGACTTAGAACGAAGAAATGAGAGTTGAACGTTCACGAACGTTTATCAGTTTCGTTAAAATGGACTAATAGGTGAAATTTTAGCAAAAGAAGTAAAATAGATAAAAATTCTTTCGTGAACGCATAGAGTACATAATTTGTGACCCGTGGGCTCTTGAATGAGCCAGTTCGGACTTATAACGAAGAAGTTACGAGTCCAGGAATCTCAACTTTTGAAAAATCTGTCAAACTTTTCTGTGGCACAGAGTCCGTGCCGCGCCGCGACTCCAAGTCATTTAGCCGGCGCCAAAGGAAGCCTCAACCCCTGCAAACTCACGTCGCAGCGCAACACATAAAAAAGAGACTCGCGCCGTAGCGCCGAGTCCGTGTTTTTTATCAATAAGAGGTAGCGCCGCAGCGCGAAACCTAGTGTAATATCCGGCGCCGCATCACCAGCCTCATGACCTAGATAAAGAAAAAGGTTTACTTGTTGAACATGAATGGTAATGAATGAACACTTAATTAAATATCTTAATGAAACATTGTTAAGACATATTAAACCTCAAGTATGCACACTTAGGGTTAAGATTAAGTCAATTACTTATGAACGTAAGAATGTCGTAATGGAAAGTCGGAACCTTTAAGAACAAATCTAATACGTATTTAGATTGAGAAGAAGGGTAAGATTCTTTAGGAACCATGTATGATCATTCATGACCTAATGTACTATGTGATGTTATTATCTAATGTAGAGACCTTAAAGACCTACAGTGCACAGGTTATATTTATAAGCAGACGCTAAAGGCAAGTACTCTAACCCTTGTTCCAGTTCAATCTGGATAAGTCTTTGTAATTCATGTATTCTTCGCATGAGTTAATGTTTGAGGAAGTCAAAGCCAATTCTTTCGGCTAGACGTATGCTATGTTATTCTATCAAGTGTTGATAAGGATTTACCAAACTAATATTGTTGTGGTTTTCAAAAGTAGACTGAGTATGCTAAAATGTTTTGTCGTCAAACGACTGGCACGTGAGGTTGCCACAACTTAAACGTATACACGTTTAATGAATGTAGTGTTGATCAACATAGAGTAGTATAGGCTGATCACCTAGACGTGCTCGTCAGCTATGTCAGACTTACTACGGACTTAGTGCCGGGACGTCCTTTTCAAAGTACTTATGATATGCTTACGGTCTTGAACCGGAATTGATGTTTTACCGATTATTGTTGTTGTAAAACGTTTTGAATGAAAAGAAGTGCTATTTTGAGTTATAGATAGTACTTCATAACTATTGTTCAGTTATTGAAGATATACTATTCCTATCTTTCGAGCATGCTATTTTCCCAGAATTATTGTACTTGCTCAGCTAGTTAGGCTCATTCTTGCTTGAACCATATGAATGCAGCTAAGACCAAACGGACCGATGGATCCGACATGGATAAAGGGAAGGCGAAGGCAAACCCATATATTACGTATGTAATAGTATATGTTTTGTAAGAATAATATTTGATATTATGACAAAGACAAATGTATTGGTTGTAAGGAACCTGGGAAATGTAAATATTCTTTTATATATATAAGACATATCCGTTCTTTTGAGGCATTTCAATTGAATGTTTATGTGAACTGTAGCACCATATAGCACCATCTGTCGGGTTAGAAGATACCCGGATTTAGGGGCGTCGCAATCTATTTATTATACACATGAGAAAGTAATCACCCTCTTAACATGCATATATCAAATAGCGCGACATAAACATTTCAATGATTATCATTGTCAGAACTAAGTAGTTGTTACACCAAGTACAATTCCCCACCCACACAAGGAATCATACAACTCAGCTGCTGACACGAGTCCTCAATTGAAATCCCCACCTAATCTTAACTCCCTTCTCAATACAAATTTCATTCAACTCGTATTCATAATTTTTTCCTGAATATGTACCAATTCAAAGTGCAACTGACACTCAGCAATCTTGCTGTAAAATGCTCAATCATTAGATTTATTCTTCTCCCTGCTATAACCTTATCAGATCACGGGGTGATCTCATCATATATATTACGATTCATTTCTATACTATGATGGGTTTTTTTACGATCTCCTATCACTGTACTTTTAGTCTTTTAGACTATATCTATTCACCACTACTGTTCAACTTTATTATCAAAGTTAGGGAACTTTGTATCTTTTATAACCCGTCGAGATTCGTCTTTGAATCTTACCGACCAATTAACTCTATGTAAGTTAGATCTTATCCTAATCAATGCGGTTATTAGTCTCAGGTATTCCTACCTAAAATTCATAACCAACAACTTTGATACCAACTGTGAGGGCCCCGAATCCGAGGTCCCAAATCACCGCGGATCCAGTTCGATCATTCTATCACTATTACTATATTTGCGGAAGATATAAACATAAATTGTTTATACATTAAACTTACATACTTTTTCCCAAGGTCGAGTAACCTTAACTTATACACAATACATAACTTTTCTAACACATAACATTATTATCATACAACACTATTAAAAATCTACTCGCGCACATTAACTTTAAGCTTGAACTATCTTTAACCTTTCCTTGTATCCGAAGCATTCTCCTTAATCTGCAATGTTTTATCATTGATATAGCAAGGGTGATCATAAGGATTACCCAACAAGTTTAAGTTCTATAATTTAATAATATATCATGATTGAAAGAGTCTGAATAATAAGCTGGCTATAATTCAATAATATAATTGTGAACTAACAGGAACAAACTTTTGACTGAACAGGTATTGAACATGAACAAATATATCTGAACCGAAGGGTAATGAAGGTGATCAGCCTTTCATACCTGACTTATACATGCAATATGTACTGAGTACAATTCTACAATGGCAATCAGCAATGACTATCCATAAGCATATCTGAATAAAACAACTCTTAGTAGAGTTAAGTAAAAACAAACTTGCATGAACCGTTGATTACCGCTACATAATTTATACGCTTTATCCGAAAACCTAATATTAGTAATATAGATCTCCAATATTAGAATAATATTATCACAATATAATACTATTATATATATAAATATACATAGAATAACCTAAACACATAACACATAACACATAACCCTATCAGTCTATTCAATACATAAAACTTAGCATCAAGTAAGACTATTTAAGTCCGAGTTGAATTTGACCAAATTCTAACATTCCCGACGGTCTAGTCGGACAAAATTTTGAGTTTAAGTTCAATTAAACTCTGCCTAACACTTAACTGTTATCTAAGATAATTATATAATCAGTCAACATATTTTTCATAAACTCGTAATAATTTTTAAATAATTATTATCATTTATGTGACGACCCCCAAAATTAGGTATACATCACCCATCTTTGGTCGTCAGATACATGGTACAAAATTGAAATACAACTTACTAATACAACTATCGTGTACAATACGACAAAACATAACTATGAGTTTGAATACAATTATTGTCTACTAGAGATTATACAAACTCAAAAGGATTCCTTATTACAATTATTAACACACTATTTCACAGAATAGTGAGGACTACTAATGTTATCCTTTGGACCGTCACTCCGTTCCCCGACTAGTCCCTGCTATGTTCTCATTTCCTGAAGAGAACAATGAAAGAAAGGGTGAGCTCAACTAGCCAGTAAGAAATATTATGACTAAGATAATATAGAATAAATTATCGTTAGCCTTCAACAGTGTTAAACTGATAAAATATAACAACATCAAGTTTAACTGCAGCGAAACAAGTAATCCATTAAAAGAGTCAAGTAGAAAATAAAATCTACTATCTTTTATGATTTAAAAGGTTTTTCATCACTTGCTCATCACGAGACTTAGCTTAATAAATATTCCACATCATCAATCACCCCGCACTACTACCCAAGGATATTCTTTAGTATCACGACCATAATTATCCATGCACTACGGGCCAAGAATATTTGTGTATTCATTAATGGTCATGATCATGCCAACAACTGTCCATCAATGCATTATAGGCCAATGAGGACTTTTACCACATCATTGGTAACATTACGGTCATGAATACACCGAATAATCCCTGGTCATAATCATACCAAGTCCATCTATGCACTACAGGCCACATATGACTTTCAAAAAAATATAAATATGAGGATGATGACAATGATATAAGAATTCAAAAAAACAAGTTCAAGAATTAATTTATCTAGGAACTAATAACGTCCAAATTGTCAACATGATACTGCTTTGTAAAGTAAAATTCAAGAATGCTCAGAAGAATATTTCCATGAAAAGATACTAGATGAAGCGCAAATATCAAGAATATTCCACTAATTTCATGGAGTATAGAAGTCTAAACTTTAACTAACTGAGTATAATAGAGAATGGATTAACAATAGAAATCACCATGCATGTGGTACTTCGCATAGACAGGTTATTCCAAGAGAATAATAATAACGGAACCAGGTCAGTCGAAATTCGCACCGACAAGAAGTTCCAACAGAATAATAAAGAATGGAATAACAACAAAATCACCATTTATGCGGTACTTTGCATGACAGACAAAGTTATTCCAATGTAATACTAATAAGGATGGAATCGGTCCCACAGAAAACGCATAGATGTGATATTCCAACAGAATAATAATAAAGACGGAACCAGGTCCGACGTAAAATGCACACACAGGATATTCCAACAGAATAATAAAGACGAAATCAGGTCCAGCATAAAACGCACATACGAGATATTCCAACAGAATAATAAAGACGGAATAATAGAAGAATGTCACCAAGTATAGGGTAGAATATGCGTATCAAAGTTATTCCAATGAATAATAAGAAATGGAGTAACAACAGTTCTCTTCATGAATAAGAAAGAATAACACCCCTTACCATAAAACAACTGAATATTAAAGTAGTTAAGTAGCAGAATATTTTTCTTCTTTCTCTCTATTGTTTCTCTCGCTAGAGTTTCAATGAATTCGTAAGAAATAATGAAGGAATGAGCTTCTGTTTATAGAAGAATGGAAAGGGTATTGTTTTAAGAAAATTCATGGATGCACAGTTGAAATAAATTCCCGGGCCAAAGCTTGCGTCTGATAATTCACAGGGGCCTAACTCCTCAAGTAAAACAAAACTATAGAGTATAACTTAATTGGCTGAATCAATTATTCGGATGCAAAATTCAAACCTTCCTCCAATAAGAACAAAGCAACCCTATATCATATATATATAAATAAACAACACATGCTAAATTAAAGAAATGGTCCAATGAAAACATCTCCCCACTCATAAGTTATCATCCTGCTAGATTAACCACTTGGAAGAAAATTGATGATTGTCCCTTTCATCACATAATACGCCCACTTCCAAAATTTAATAGAAGAAATATTAATTTAGCAAAATAATAGAGTAAACATCTATTGCTTATCAATTAATACTCTTTTTCTTAATCAACATAATCTTCAATAAAAATTATAACTCATAATATTCAACAATATTTATCATCATTATTATAATTCACAATATTAATCGACCATGTCGTTCCCAAGAAAGAGGGGGCTTTCCAATAAGGATTTCTCCCTATTGGCGCGCAATTAGGTGACCAAACCTCTCCTTGACAAAACTTCTAGACATCGTTAATATTGCAAATAATAATATTAATAACTTTGTCATCTCGAATATTGATTTTAACAATATATAAAATATCGACAATAATTGAATCAAATAATGTGAGATACTATGCAACAATTACTATAGCAATAATTGAACAAAACCGAATGACTTCTCACGTAAGCATCAATAATCAATACCGTTTACTACTATACAACCACGCGTATTACTGTACTTTTACTACCGAGTAGTTCAACAGTATTAACGGTAAAATTTCCACCGTTATTTTTAATAAAATATTTTTGTCGTTTTCTCAATCCGACAATAATTTGGTTGTGGGGTCCACTAATGATTGCGCCTTTGTACGAATATTCCCTGTTAAAACAAATATTCCCCGACCAATCGAATATTATATAACAACTTACGAACTTTGCAAAATTTATAAATATTACCCACAACTATTATATCAATTTCACTCCATAATATTCAAAAATAATATTTATAGAAAAATCATCTTTATTCAAAAAGTTGGGGTTTTACAATCTCCCATTCTTATGAAATTTCTCCCTCGAAATTAGGGTATGTACCCGGTATGTCGAAGAGGTAAGGATACATTGATTTCATTTCAGATTCTAACTCCCAAGTCATTTCCTCAACATCGTGGTTTCTCCACAAAACTTTGACTTGAGGTATAACCTTGGTGCGTAGAATATGTTCCTTCTTATCCAAGATTTGAACAGGAACCTCTTCATACGTCAAATCTTCCGCTATTTCGTCCGGTTCTAACTCAATAATGTGGTTCGGGTCTTCCACATATTTACGTAATATGGATATGTGAAAAACGTTATGAACACGACACTCCTACTCGATCAAGGATTAAAAATGGGCCGATGAATCGAGGATTGAGCTTTCCTCTCTTTCCAAATCTCGTAACTCCTTTCCATGGAGCAACACGTAACAACACATGATTTCCTATATCGAATTCCACGTCCTTTCGATGAAGATCAGCATAACTCTTTTGTCGATCTTGTGAGGTTTTTATACATTGCCGGATCATTTGAATATTTTCCGTAGTCATACGTACCAACTCCGGTCACAACAACGTTGCTTCACCCACCTTATCCCAACATACTGGAGAACGACATTTTCTTCCATACAACGCTTCGAATGGAGCCATGCCAATACTTGCTTGATAACTGTTGTTGTCGGAAAACTCCACCAATGGTAACAACTTGTCCCAACTTCCCTTGAAGTCAAGGACACAGAGTCTTAATAGATCTTCAAGAGTTTAAATCATCCTCTCCGACTGCCCGTCCGTCTGAGGATGATATGCTGAACTAAATCGTAAATCTGTGCCTATAGCTTTTTGTAAACTAACCCAAAATTGTGAAGTGAATCTTGGGTCTTGATCAGAAACTATGGATACTGGCATACCATGCAGTCTTACAATCTCGTATATGTATATATGAGCAAGATGTTCAAGTGTATAAGTTTCTCGTATTGGTAAGAAATGAGTAGATTTGGTCAATCTATCAACAATGACCCAAATTGCATCAATGCCTTGAGAAACCTTGGGAAGACCAGTAACGAAATCCATGGTAATGTGCTCCCACTTCCATTCTGGAATTTCAAGTGGTTGCAATGGACCTTTTGGTACTTGATGCTCCGCCTTAACTCGTTGACACGTTAGACACCTTGAGATAAACAGCGCTATCTATCTCTTCATATTGCCCCACCAAAATGTATGTCGAAGATCATGATACATTTTGGTACTCCCAGGATGGATGCAAACGGTGTGTTATGTGCCTCCATCATGATTTTATACTTTAAATCAGGGTCGTTAGGAACACAAAGTCTTGATTTGACTCGAAGTATTCCTTCTTTATCGATTCTTGCTTCCGGCATTTCACCTTCTTGCACTTTCTTCCTCATACGCATCAGCTTCGGATCTGTAACTTGAGCAGCTTTAATTTTATCAATTAAAGTCAGTTCTACTCGTATATTTTCCATCATCACGTGGGTCCCTGAAGTCTTTATCTCTATCTCCATCCTTTGCAAGTCATACAAAATGGGCCCTTGCGTTGACAATATTGCACTCGTACCTGCATATGATCTTCTACTCAATGCGTCAACTACCACGTTCGCTTTTCCAGGATCGTATTGGATGGTATGATCATAATCTTTCAACAGTTCAAGCCAACGTCGTTGTCGCATGTTATGTTCCTTTTGAGTGAAGAAATATTTGAGGCTTTTATGATCCGTAAAGATCTCCACTTTCTCCCCATACAAGTAATGCCACCAAATTTTAAGTGCGAAGACAACAGCTGCTAACTCTAGGTCATGAGTAGGATAATTCCTCTCATATTCTTTGAGTTGTCGTGATGCATAGGCTATGACTTTCCCATGTTGCATGAGAACACATCCTAACCCTTTGCCCAAGCATCATCAGAGATGACAAATCCTCCGAACCGGATGGTATTCTCGAGCACAAAAGCTAAAATGAATCTCCTCGAAGTTCTTGAAAACTCTTCTCACATTCCTCGCTCCAACCAAACTTTGTATCTTTCCGAGTCAGCTGAGTTAGTGGAGTAGCGATTCAAGAAAACCCTTCTACGAATCTTCGATAATATCCAACTAAGCCGAGAAAGCTACGTACTTCGATCATTGATTTAGGTTGCTCCCAGCTTTGAATAGCTTCAATCTTTGCTGGGTCAACAGATATTCCATGACTTGATACCACGTGCCCAATGAATGCTACTTCCTCAAGCCAGAACTCGCATTTCTTCAACTTGGCATAAAGCTTGTATTCACGAAGCTTTTGGAGTATCAGCCTCATGTGTTCCTCATGATCTTCACGACTTTTGGAATATATGAGGATGTCATCAATAAAGACGACCACAAAGTGATCCAATTAAGCCTTAAATACTCGGTTCATCATATCCATGAAGGCAGCAGGAGCATTAGTCAATCCAAAGGACATGACTAGGAATTCATAATGCCCGTCATCGAGTTCGGCGATCGTCTTTGGAATGTCATCGCTTCTAATCTTCAATTGGTGATATCCTAACGAAGATCAATCTTTGAAAAGAATTTGGCTCCTTGCAACTGGTCAAACAGGTCATCAATACGTGGCAATGGGTACCTATTTTTGATGGTGACATGATTCAACTCCCAATAATCAATACAAAGTTTCATACTCCCATCTTTCTTCTTCACGAATAGAACAGGAGCACCCCAAGGAGAAGTACTAGGACGAATAAAGCCAATGTCTAACAATTCAAGCAGTTGAGTCTTTAACTCCTGAAGTTCAATAGGAGCCATTCGATATGGGGCTTTGGAAATGGGTTTTGTACCGGGTTCAAGGTCGATACAAAATTCAATTTCAAGCTCTGGGGGTAGGCCAGGAAGTTCTTCAGGGAATACGTCAGGAAATTCATTAACAATAGAAATATTATTCAAAACTGACGTATTTTTGTTTAGATCCGTGACGTGGGCTAAGAAAGCTTGACATCTATTTTTCAATAAACGAATAGCTTTATGGCTTGAGATGACAGTGATTGATTTTATTGCTTGAATTCACATAATAGGTTGATTAGGAATATGAAAGCTAATAACCTTACGAAAACAATCAAATTTTGCATGATGCGTAGTTAACCAATCAATCCCTAGAATCACATCAAATGCAAGTATTTTTAAAGAAATAAGATCGACAGGTAACGTGCAAGTACCGATTTGAATCAAACAAGACTTATAAACCGTGGATGTAATGAAGGTTTCTCCCAACGGGGTTTCAACAGATAAATGAAAATCCAATTTATCTGGAGTCAAATTTAAACGTTGAGCACAAGTAGGAGAAATGAAAGAGTGGGTAGAACCGGTATCAAATAAAGTATAAACTTCGCTAAAGTTTATGATTAGCTTACCCGTGATGACCTCGTTCGGGTTCCTTGCTTTCTCGAGGTCACGACAAGTGCTCTCCTTACTGCCGGTTTTGACTTTTTCCGGGATGACTTTTGGTGCCTCCATCCTAGTTGAACTTATCTTCTATTGAACGACAAAATCGGGCTAGTGACCTTCTCTTCCACAATTATAACACGCTTTGGATGGCATCGCGCAATTTAGATCGATGTGTCCTCCCTCTCTGCATTTGAAGCATATGATAGGTGGTCTTTTTCCTTCCTTAACAACGGTCTTTGGTCTTTGACGCCTTTCCATCATTGTTGAATCTCTTCTTCTTGAAATGTCCATTCTTATTATTTTGGCCCGATTACCACCAAGTGGTTACCATTTCGCCATTGATTCCTCCACGCTTGTTGTCACACCTTCATGATCGCTCTCTCCTTGGTATTATCATTTTGCATACCGCTTCTTTTGGTTGCATTGACTCGTTATCGCTTCCACCAATCGAGCCCTATTTACAACATCTCGAATATAAACACGCTTTATGAAAATAAGATGTTGACGTATCTCCGACTTCAAACCTCTTAAAAACATTCGCCCATTCTCTCTTCATTATCCACCAAGTGGGATGCAAATCGGGATAACTCGCAAATTTTGCCTCAGTATTACGACGACACTGGTCATATTGTTTTGCTCCAATTTGATAAACTCCACCTCCTTCATGTGACGAATACTTTCAGGAAAGTATTTATCGTTGAACAGCTCTTAGAACTTCTCCCAAGACATCTTCAGTATGGTAGGTTGAGTACGCTTTTGGAATTCCCACCAAGAATCGCCTCTTGGCATAACATAATGGCGGCAAAGGGAACCTTTTGCTCATCGGAGCATCCCAAGACATCAAATATCTTGGTGATCTGTTTTATCCATGCTTCCACTATAAGTGGTTTTGGCTCTCCCTTAAACTCCGGTGGTCCGAGCTCCTTGAACTGTTTAGCGGTGACCGCCCGAGAGTTTTCAGTGTTTCCACCCACATTTTGGACAGGAGCCGCTCTCGCCTACTATTGCATGAAATGCACAAAGCCTCTAAACAATCCATCATTCATCATTTGGTCAGTGTTGTTGTTTGCATGAGGATTGTCGCCTTCCTGATGCACATTCTCCTGATTATTGATATGTGGAGACTCAACGGTCTCTTGTGCTCCATTGATATTCTCAACATTTTCGAATGTCATTTTCAGATACTGCCACAAAATAAATGTTAATTGACATGTAACATAATATCTCTAAACTCTAACCAACCAATTTAAATACAAAATAAATTTAAGTAGGTCATACTAGCGAAGGAATTCCCCGTCTCTCCCCTCCTAGTTCTAGTCTCACATCTTAGCCAGGGATCATATCCCTAAGCTTTGATACAAACTGTGATGCCCCCAAAATTAGGTATACATCACCCATCTTGGGTCATCAGATACATGGTACAAAATTTAAATACAACTTACTAATACAACTGTCGTGTACAATACGACAAAACATAATTGTGAGTTTGAATACAATTATTGTCTACTAGAGATTATACAAACTCAAAAGGAGTCCTTATTACAATTATTAACACACTATTTCACAGAATAGTGAGGACTACTAATGCTATCTTCTGGACCGTCACTCCGTTCCCCGACTAGTCCCTACTATGTTCTCATTTCCTGAAGAGAACAGTGAAGGAAAGGGTTAGCTCAACTAGCCCAGTAAGAAATAGTATGACTAAAATAATGTAGAATAAATTATCGTTAGCCTTCAACAGTGTTAAACTGATAAAATATAACAACATTAAGTTTAACTGCAGCGGAACAAGCAATCCATTAAAAGAGTCAAGTAGAAAATAAAATCAACTATCTTTTATGATTTAAAAGGTTTTTCATCATTTATTATCACCGAGACTCAAACAATAAATATTCCACATCATTGAATCACCCCCACTTTACTACCAAGGATATTCTTTAGTATCACGATCACAATTATCCATGCACTACGGGCCAAGAATATTTGTGTATTCATTAATGGTCATGTTCATGCCAACAATCCATCCCATCAATGCACTACGGCCAATGAGGACTTTTACCACATCATTTGTAACATTACTACTATGATTACACCGAATAATCCTCGGTCATAATCATACCAAGTCCATCTATGCACTACATGCCACGATGACTTTCAAAAAATATAAATATGAGGATGATGACAATGATATAAGAATTCAATAAAACAAGTTCAAGAATTAATTTATCCGAGAACTAATAACGTCCAAATTGTCAACATGATCTTCGCTTTATGCAGTAAAAAATTCAAGAATTCTCAGAAGAATATTTCCATGAAAAGATACTGGATGAAGCACAAATATCAATAATATTCCACTAATTTCATGGAGTATAGAAGTCTAAATTTAACCAACTGAATATAATAGAGAATGGAATAACAACAGAAATCACCATGCATGCGGTACTTCGCATAGACAGGTTATTCCAACAGAATAATAATAACGGAACCAGTGTCGTGCAAAATTTATACCAAGCGTGAAGTTCCAAATGAATAATAAAGAATGGAATAACAACAAATCACCATATATGCGGTGCTTGCATGACAGAAAGTTATTCAACGAGAATACTAATAAGGATGGAATCAAGTCCCACAGTAAAATGCACGACAAGATATTCCAATGTAATAATAATAAAGACGGAACCAGTCCCACGTAAAATGCATGATGTGATATTCCAACAGAATAATAAAGAAGGCGGACTCGAAGTCCCACAGTAAACGCATATGAGGATATATTCCAATGTAATAATAAAGACGGAATAATAAAAGAATGTCACCAAGTATAGGGTAGACCACGTATAGAGGTTATTCCAACAGAATAATAAGAAATGGAGTAACAACAGTTCTCTTCATGTATAAGAAATAATAACACCCCTTACCGTAAAAGAACTGAATATTAAAGTAGTTAAGTAGGAGAATACTTTTCTTCTCTCTCTATAGTTTCTTTCTCTAGAGTTTCAATGAATTCGTAAGAAATAATGAAGGAATGAGCTTCTATTTATAGAAGAATGGAAAGGGTACTGTTTTAAGAAAATTCATGGATGCACAGTTGAAATAAATTCACGCGCCCAAAGCTTGCAAGGCGTCGATAATTCACAGGGCTAACTCCTCAAGTAAAACAAAACTATAGAGTACAACTTAATTGGTTGAATCAATTATTCGGATGCAAAATTCAAACCTTCCTCCAATAAGAACAAAGCAACCCAATATCATATATATATATAAATAGACAACACATGCTAAATTAAAGAAATGGTCCAATGAAAACATCTCCCCACTCATAAGTTATCCAAAAGTAGCCTAATTGGAGATTTTTGTCAACAAGCTACATCCTGCTAGATTACCCACTTGGAAGAAAATTGATGATTGTCCCTGTCATCACATAATACGCCCACTTCCAAAATTTAATAGAAGAAATATTAATTTAGCAAAATAATAGAGTAAACATCTATTGCTTATCAAATAATACTCTTTTCTTAATCAACATAATCTTCAATAAAAATTATAACTCATAATATTCAATAATATTTATCATCATTATTATAATTCACAATATTAATCGACCAGGTCATCTCCAGGAAAGAGGGGGCTTTCTAATAAGGATTTCTCCCTATTGGCGCGCAATTAGGTGACCAAACCTCTCCTTAACATAACTTCTAGACATCGTTAATATTGCAAATAATAATATTAATAACTTTGTCATCTCAATTATTGATTTTAAAAATATATAAAATACGGACAATAATTGAATCAAATAACGTGAGATACTATGCAATAATTACTATAGCAATAATTGAACAAAATTGAATGACTTCTCACGTAAGCATCTATAATCAATACCGTAGTGCTACTATGCAACCACGCCAGACATCTTTACTTTTTACTACCGAGTAGTTCAACGTAATTAATTGTAAAACTTCCGCCGTTATTTTCAATAAAATATTTTTGTCGCTTTTCTCAATCCGATAATAATTTGGTTGTAGGGTCCACCAATGATTAAGCCTTTGTACGAATATTCCCCGTTAAAACGAATATTCCCCAGACCAATCGAATATTATATAACAACTTATGTATTTTTTGCAAAATTTATAAATATTACCCACAACTATTATATCAATTTCACTCCATAATATTCAAAAATAATATTTATAGAAAATTCATCTTTATTCAAAAAGTTGGGGTTTTACAATTTATCTTGATTTTTCAATCATGAAAATCGTATTTAAATGAATTAAATACCACTTGATTCTTTTATCATGAATATTTATTTATTTATAAAATATTAATGAAATACATGTCATAATATTATAATATATTTATAATATTTCAACGTATTTTTAATACCGTAAAATCATATTTATATGATTTTTAAACCGTTAAATTCATTATCGATAAATGCTTTTAATATTAAAATATTAACATTTTCATGACAAAATATCAAAAGTTATATTTTATAACTTAAAAATATTTTTATAACACTTAAATCATTTTTATATGATTTTTAAATCATTTATTCTATTTTTCCATAATTTATTTAATATATTTATTAAATAAACTAATTATCATTAATATTAATTAATTAATAAATTTCTCACAAAATATTAAAAGTCACTAAAAATAACTTAAAATATTTTCTTATACCATAATATTATTTTTCATGAGTTTTCATGTATTAAAATCATTTTTAAATAATTTATTTAATATTATTATTAAATAAATTAAATACCAGTTATATTCCAAAAATATTAAATATTTATGAAATATACTCTAAATAATTAAGGTTCCATTCCACGTTCCAAAGACGTATGTTGAGATCCTGAATCTCCTCATCCTTCTGCTCTATAGTGGCCTGATGCATGTCAGCCAGCTCCTTCAGCTCCTCAACCTTAGCATGTAACTCTATATTAAGGTCATATAATTCATCATACATCTCAGCTGTAATGGAGTTTTGTGGAAACTCCACATGATCGTCTTCCTCATCCTCCACATCTATCTCCCTAGAGTCCTCCTCCTCAAGATCAGACACACGCTCATACCTCTGTCCTTCATCAGCGACCAACAGATAAGGCTCCCACTAGATCAACTACTCCTGAACAACATGAACATCTCTGGGCCCCTCATCTCTAGGCACCTGAGGCATCTCTTCCCTAACTTGACTGGATCCTTCAACGTTAGACATCTTGACAACAAAATACTTTTAAGTTTTATTTATTGCGTGACACTCTTCGATACTCGCGATTACATAAGTTATCAATACAAAAGCACATAAAAACTTTTATTAGTTATCTTTAATGAATTCCTTAATCCATTCCTTAAAACTCAATAAGAGTTTATCACCTCGATGTTTTAGATCTCCTTAGAGGTTAATTCCTAAGGTTTCCCCTGATGAGTAGGTTTTTAACCTATGATTTATATTCATTTAGCTTGTTATATTATTAGTTTTTGATTAATTTCATGTTACTTTTGTTGAGTTTTGTGCTTGTTGTAGGATAATCAGTAAGTTTATCAAGATGCTAGCATTGGAAGGATTTTCGAGCAATTTTTGACATTCTAACACACTAGCGGGGTCTTGTTGTGGTCTTCGAGTAAAGCGCCATGGGCGCGCTTGTCGTGTTCTTCTTTCTCGGTATAATAGCGGCAGAGAGTATATCATGGCGCGGGGTGCACCGTTATAGGATCTGTGCTGGGCAAGATTAGTTATGTGCTGGAAGAAGGGTAGTGTTGGGAGCTATTAATTCTTTATGTAACATGATCATAATAGGATTATGTTATGGTTGTTATTTCATGTTTGTGGGAGTCTTTGATTAATGACTTGTTGGTTTTGAAAATGATTTGGATGTCTATTAGACTTTCTATGTGATGAGTTAGAGTTGGATTAGGATTGGTGGTATGAAGCTGAGGTGAGGCAATTTATGCTACTTATTTGAGAAGAGTAAGAGATAGTGAGACACACTTTGAGAACGAGATTGAAAGGCAAAAGCTTGGAGGAACGAAGAAGAAGAGTAATTTCACGAAGATTTCGGATTTTAAGGGCGAGAAGGGTGGTGTATTACTATTCTCCTTTAATTTTAGATTGTGTAATTGGGATGATGTTTTCTTTTATTTATTCAGTATTTAATTCATTAGTTATGAACTAAATTACTTATTAGGCTTATAATGGATCTTTAAGTGGAATGATGATTATGTAATCGTGGTTTTCAGTTTAATAAGCTATTATTCAGTTTATCTATATTAATTTGAGCTTGAATTTATGAATTGCCTAATCAACAATTTTATGTGGACTTGTATGAATTCGAGAGATCAAATATGAATCCATACTTAATTAATATAACATGTGTTCTTGAATTTTGTGAATGAGCAGAATCTTGATGTATGTTAGGGTAGAGATAAGCTTTACATCGCATGTAGTTGTCGACGTCGGGATTTTTAAATGTCCCTTTCCGTTACTTGTTCTTTGGTGTTCTCATTTTAGGTGAGATTTGTTTGAAAAAACAAGTGAATAAGGTCCGACATGTATAATGTCGACAATGGACTGTTAAGAGTCGCCAGTTGGTTTTTTAAATGGTTGTACCAACAAAACCGAGAAAAGGTTTGCACATTGACCTAGTGATGTGACACTGCTAAACGGGTTGGTGAAACCGAGATTCATTAGGGTTCGGGGACTTGGTTACGCGGAGGGAATGTGTTAGGCACCCCCCGACATCCGTGTTACCACGGTGACTTCCTCTTTTCAAGAAACTATTATCTGAATGTGTGTGTGTGAGTCAATGTACTGTTATTTGGAAGTAGTGAGAGGCCTCATTCGCACCTATATACACAGGGTTTGAATTTATGTAAAAATTCAATTTTAAGCAAGATATGGCAGTGATGTTTTATAAAAGAGGTTTTTCAAACCTTGATGCTCAATAGTAATTGAGACCTTTTACACTCCCATTTTATTAAGTGTTCGACTTGATTGATTTTAATTTACAGATGTGAGGCATCTGTATGAAAATAATATACAAAATAATGCCGACTTCCTCGTGTGTATGAGAACCATCAGAGGAAATTTAGACACCGTAGAATAATTTACAAGCTGCCTACAGCTGAAAATGTCCATCACGGGAACCAAATCTAAATCCAATAGGTTGAATCTGTGATCACATGATTCCTAGGCGCACATGATATCGCAATTTGTATGAAAGTAGTAAGCAGGTATATATATAAAAACTGTAAATATATATATACATACATGATCACCAACCACGAAGCACCTCCATGGGCGATCAGAAATATAAATAAAGCTGTAAAAGCAATCAACCGCCACGGAGGAAACTTCAGGTGGGACAAAACGTAAATAAAGCTGTATAGCTATCAAACGCCACGGACGGAACTCCAGGCGGGACAAAATGTAAAGAAAGTTGTACAAAGCGATCAAGTGCCACGAAGTAAACTCCAGCGGGATTTAAACGTAAAGAAAGTCAGAAGCGATCAACCACCACGAAGTGAACTCCAGGTGGGACGAATATATATATATATATATATAAAGGCAATAAACGCACCGGATGTAAAATGCAGGCTCATCGAATGAGTTCTAATAACAGCTTCATATATATATAAATATAAATATATATATATATATATATATATATATATATATATTTAAGCTTAATAAACGCACTGGATGTAAAATCCGTGCTCATTGAACAGAGCCCCACAACAGTTCATATATATATAAATATATATATATATATATATATATATATATATATATATATAAGCAAAAAATGCTCTAGATGTAAAATCAGGACTCATCGAATGTAGTCCGACACACGCTTAATATATATAAGTATATATATATTAAAGCAAGAACGCCTCCTGCATCAAGTCTAGGCTCATCGAACAAATTTCGACACACGACGCTCATATATATATATATATATATATATATATATATATATATATATATATATATGAGTCCGGGATCCAAATTCAGAGATCCTCGGACTCTATAAAATACTTTTACCATTTTTTTATTTTTTTATTTTTTTTTAAACAACTAGAAAATAAATAAAAAATTATGGAACTGGAATTTTTGCATAATACAGTGTTTTGGGTGTGATTTGGATGCCTATACCAAAACATGCCTGTACAGTCTGTGTAGACTGTACATACATTTTTTTGGTATAGGTATCCAAAACACACCAAAAACACTTTATTATGTAAAAATTCCAGCCTATAATCTTTTTTTTTTTAGTTGTTTCAAAAAACAAGCAAAAAAAAAAATGGTCCAGATGTTTAGACTTTGTCCCGAGAGTCCTGGACAGATCCTCGTGTATATATATATATAAAATCAAATAAACGCCTCGATGTAAAATCGAAGATCATCGAATGCAGTCCCACACACGCTAATATATATAAGTATGTATTTATTAAAGCGATGAACGCTCGGGCCAAGTCTCAGGCTCATCGAACAAAGTTCGACACACAGTTCATATATATATATATATATGTATATATGTATAAAAGCAAATAAACGCTCCAAATCGAAGTCTAGGCTCAATCGAGGCATAACTAAATAATGTTAGTCAATATATATAAATATATATATATATATATATAATATAATATATATGTATATACAAACTAAAATGAAACCACGGACCGATGTTCGGGCAAACGCAAGCTGCACGACTCTCAACATGAAGAAGGGTGTGTGCAAAGATGAAGAGAAATGTTTTAAAGTGTTTGAGAAGGCTTACAGTTGATTGCCAAAGAAGACTTCTATATCTTTAAAGTGGGTAAACACTGGCTTTTGTAGGTACAAAAGAAGCTATATATGATCTCACAGGTGTTTGAAATGAGAAAGTACTGTTTGATAGGGTGAGTCTTGAGCAAATTAAGCGTGGCTTCCTCATGCAGTCTCTTGCAAAATGGCCACCCCAAGCCCTCTATTTATAGAGGGTGGAGCCGCAGGTGTACCTGCGGCTGAGCCACAGGTGTACGTGCACTCGGGAAATGTAATGTCCGCTTGAACTTTCAGAAGTGCAATCCAAACATCCGATTAAGGTATACAGGACCTATTTCGGACCACCATTGTCGAGAGTTGTACAATGGCATACGAAGTCATTGAAGATGAGACGATGCCCTCCGGTCTTCAAGCTTCAAATTCCATCCGTTACCCCGTACAATAGTCACTCAGGATTGGTTATCTTTGATTCTTGTGGGACATCGTTGTGTAGAAATGTGTATGAAATATTGAGACGACGTGGCGTGGCATCGCATTAGCGAGATGATGATGTTGCCCCTCACCGGTGTTATCACAGGTTTGGGCTGATAAAGCAGACGTTGCTCAAGGCTTCGCTGAGATTGGACTGCTGCAATTTGTTGAAGGTCCTCAGTGTCATCTTTGAGGTGTGCCTGTCCTCCCGATGTTATCTCCGGGTTGGTACTAAATATCTCGTTGTGAGCGCCGAGATTGAAGCAGGTTGCATTTGAAACAAGCATTTTCGGGGTTATCGCCGAAACTGCATTCCTTGGGGTAATCACCAAGGTTGGTGGCTATTCCCATGATTGGGACTGAGACTGGAAACCTCGGGGTTATCTTTGAGAATAATCGGTCTTCTCCGGTGTGTGTTCTGGTATTGGATCTGCATGCCTCGGGGTTATATCCGAGGTTTGAATTATTACTCCCAGTGTGTGTTATGGGGTTGATGCTAAACTTCCGGTAGTATCCGGAATGGATGTGGATTATCTTCCAGGGTTCCCTCCTGAAAGACGAATTTGTCCTCCTACAATTTCAGTGACAGTAGTACAAAAAATTTCGAGTGTCTACAGATGCCCCTCTTTATCATACTCATGCTTGGCAATGCATGGGTAGGATAAAGAATCCTAGACACTTGAAATGCAACAAGATGCAAATGTGTGATTCATGTGTACGGGGTTATAGACCAACATATTGGGGATTGGCAATGATGACCAGATTTTGATGTGTAATCTGAATCTGTTAGGATGTTGATGTTGGAGTTATCACCAAATTCCTATGTCCTTGTTAATGACCTGATCCTGAAGATGTACCTCTTATGTGTAAGAGATCTGTGGGGATAAAGCTTGGTCTGTTTGAGGATGTGTATAACATATTCCATCAACTACCCTCTTTGATAACATTGACCTTTCCTGATTGGTATTGCCAGGTATGTCAAGATTTTGTTGGATTCACTGCCAACAGCAAATGTTGTCGGGGATGCTTGACCTTCGTTGATGTGTACTTCACCAACAATTGAATCAATGGCTGAAAAACCCTGGGGAATATATTGTCAAGGTTGCTTGACCTTCGTTGACATGTGAATCACCGGAACATTGCGTTGTGACTCCCGCCGGGGATCCGCTGGGGAATATGAGTAATCGAGCATGAAATCCTCAAATAGCTCTAGAGCTCCGATAGGTTTAATCGCCATCAGCTGAGATAGCGTCAAGGCTACTTGACCTTCGTTGATATGTGTGTCAACGATTGTATGTGCGTTGTAATCCCCTGCCGGGGCTTCACGTTGTAACCCCCGTCGGGGATCTACGTTGTAACCCCCGTCAGGGATCTACGTTGTAACCCCTGTCGGGGTCCATGTTGTAGCCCCCGTTGGGGATCCACGTTGTAACCCCCGTCGGGAATCCACGTTGATCTTTTACGGTAATGACCCGTAGTTGGCGGCATCAGACCTGTACAAGGTATTTCCGGATGTGATTTGTAACAAATGAGATCATTGGCAGGGTATACCTCAAATTCGGGTGACTACAATTGAGTGATATACAGACTCAAAGTTTCATCTGAGAAGACCAGGATTACATGCTATTTTGCTCAATCGAGTGGCATTTTTATTCCCGATTTGACCTTTCTAGTTCTCAAGAACTCCTTTGCAACTCGAACTGGACCGAGCCGGAGGGGTGGGGCCCACATAGGGGTGCCACAGATGTTTTGCCATTGTGTTGGCAAATCTGGGCCTATGAGAAACTCCCATGCTTGCGTCATGTGAGTGTGTTAGGTTTAGATACATATCCACGAGGACGACGACGGCATCATTCCATTTTGCCGGAGGTCCCTATAGCTGAGGGCTTCACTCACTGCCGTATGCTGCTGGAGTTGCTGACAGCTGACACAATCACATGGATTCCCTATTCAGGCGAACACTTGACCATCGATTTTGAGGATGGATACCCGACTGGAGTCGAGTACGTGATTTCCACCAGGAGAGTTCCTCTCTTCACAGATGGAGGCTGGGAGCTCTATTTAGGAGAGCGTGCTATTAAGAGCACCATAGGAGATATTCGCATGCCGATCTTGCCTCTGTCGTCGTCGCCATCGGCTCAGATCACGACCACCGTCACTAATATCCCATTGTTGGGGGTTGACGGTTTTGAATTATCAGAGGGTCCATATACTTAGGAGACGTTCTGTGACACCCCCAAATTCGGGTACTTCAATTCCACGGGATTTGGTGTTCACTGTAAAAATATCATCTATCTATCTACCCATAATAAATGTAAATCATGCAATAGATAGAAATAAAATCTTCCCCATAAGGGTTACATTATCTGAATAATAATACAATCCTAGGTTAAACTAACCTTAAACATCTGTACATATATATAAACAAATCTTACATAACATCAATTCTAATTACATCACATAAATAATCAGTCTTCATTACTTGCTAAGCTTTCCCTTGCCTTTACTATTGGAAGGTTCTTCTACTCTTTCGTTCTTAACTGCAATGTTATTATTATGCAAGAGTGAGCACGATTGCCCACAAGTATAACAATATAACAATGAATAATAACATGCGAGAGAAATAATAACTTCTGAAATAAAATCTCAACTTTTGAATCAAGAATGAATAACAAGAATCAAAAGATTTATGAGGGTCATAAGACCTTGAACTATGTCCTAGGTTATCAAGGGTTATACTTGAAACCTTTAACAGTCATAAGACTATGGACCTTTCTACTGCATTTGGGGGATCACCCCTTAGTACCATATTGTGCACAATATCTTAACACTAACGCATAAGTAAATCCCTTTGCAGGGTTGTTCATCTCAGTTTGACATTCGAGTCCGCACCAAAGGAAGTTCGGTTTGGATAATTCAATAGGGGTTCTAAAATTTAGAACGTTCATCAACTAAGGACTAGTTGAATTAATAAAGTTCACTAGTCTAATAAGGTTCAACAATAATGATATTCGATTTGGATAATAATCTCAAGAAGTATACAATAGGACAATTATTGTATAACTGAATCATGCTTTGAAAAGATAATCAATCTTTAATATAACATTTGAACTTGAATAATAGTAATGATAATTTACTCGAGGTGAATAATAAACTTGAACAATAATGACAAGTAGGGTTAGGAAACTTGCCTCGTGCATAGATTACCCTTTATTAAACTCGTTCTTTGATTTAAATCCTACATATAATTCACATTCACAATACCAGTTAATTATAACTTAACTAAACATCATAAGTTTACTCTTTGTCTAACTCAAATTCATGACTATACTTAGTCAAATTACCATACTTGTTTTCTTATAATATTATACTACACGAACAACAAGTTAATTACATAATCAACGATTCAATCAACATGTAATTGTCTTCTTGACTTGGTAAAAACTCATTTTAATATCTCATTATATGTCTAACAAATTTTTATGTTCATTAGACTAGATTACTAACACATTTCTATACATGAATTTTGGAAAAATTCATTTTCCGAACGATACTGCTAAGTGGCAATCATGCTACGCCACTTTTGTACTGGTCTTAGCATTTTAAGCAATACCATGGCGTTATGACTTAGTACTTGGCATTGCTTATGTGATATTTATGGCACATGGGCTTTAGCATGCGCTGAAATAAACTAGGAGTTGGCCATTATGACGACACTCCAGACTTTAAATTCCCAGTTCGCGAAGAACACAAAATTCAGCGAAATAAACACTGCATAATCATTAATTCTCCAAATTAAACATACCCACATGTTAGAATTCATATATAATCACTACCCAACATTTATAGAGTGATTTTAACCCATTAAAACACATAATTACAGAATAAATTTTGTAAATCTTACTGTTCTTGATGTTCTTGAAGTGTTGAACATAAATTCCTAAAATCCAACGCCACAGATTCGTTATAAGCCCAAATCCAACCATTCAAGTTTTAATTTGTTCGTTTTAGCATGCATAATCATATACAAGTGGAAATTTTACAGAACAATTTATGTTTGACATATTAAAGTTATGTATAAGGGCCATATGGCCAAAACCCATACTCTGTAATTTTGAAGCAATCATATACGATGTATTTTCATGAAACAGATGATATGGTTTATACAATATATATAATCAAATACGATATGGTAACATTTAACACATATGTAAACTCATAATCATACCCTTTCCCAATTACAAAGACTTTACAAAAGCTTGAAAGCCATTTTCATAAAACTAAATGATGTAAAATATGAGAATGGGATTGGGGAGAATTACCCAAAGCGTAGAGTGAATTAATAGGGGTTGAATTCCTTCTGATTCTTCCTGACTCTCACAAACCTCTTAACAACTCTCTAAATTCTCAACTCTCTCTCTTTTCCCTCTCTGTTTTATGTCAGACTTAGCCAAATAATGAAAAGAAGAAAGCGTAAAAAATAAATAGAAAAGGAACTGACGCGCATGATGGAGGTCAGTTACCTAACATGGGTAATTGCTCCCAACCTCCTTTAGTGCCATGTTTGTCTAGCTAGAATAGGTTTCAAAAACCATTTAATTTAATAGAACTTTATCATATAGTTTAATTAGTGTCACACCCTTTATAAAATAACTCAATTAATTTATTTAATTAAATTAAATAAAATATAATAATTTATCGTAAATTCAAATAATCATATAATTAATTTTCTCATTAATTAATTATATTAAATTATTAAATCTCTAATTAATTATTAAATTAATTAAATAACATTAGGCTTATTAATTATTTCTTTTAATACAATAAGCTCACATAATCACATATTTTGATAATAAAAATTCTCCACATTAATTTAATAAATGTAACACATATAATTAAATTAATCTACCACCACTGCATCAATTAATTATTTAATCTAATAATTAAATCATCGAAAATATTTATTTACTTCAATAAATATTAAGAATTAAATTACAAAAATCTCGTTAAATCACATCGCCCAGTTGTTGGTGGTTCCTCATCTTATCGGAGCTCAAATCCGCCACCACACAGCTTTATGGGCGATATGGTTCTAGGATCCGTGATGATGACGGATTGGATAGCTTGTGTCAGAGATCCGACTCATATGACACAGATTGATAGTTTGACCCCGGTAGTTGGACCAGGCACACATATTTATCCAGCATTTGGGCAGAGATCCGGCAGAGGCAACTTCATTTGATCCTTCCAGCTCAGGCGGTGGCCCCTCAGATGACCCATTTGGTTTTGCCGGTGCAAATCCTCCTCTATATAGGCCTGACATCCCTGTTGATAGAGATCCAATGACTTAGGAGGAGTTACATCAGGTGGATAGGATTGATGATGTAGATATCGACACCATTGTCTTCTTCTGATGTATATTCTCGTTATATCTTTTGATAGGCCTCTGTTAGATATTGGGTAGTTGTACCCCATTCTCGCTATATCTTTTGATAGGCCTCTGTTAGTACTAGGGCGTCTGTGCCCCATTTCCCTATATTTGTAGCTGTACAGAGATGATGTATTAGATGATGATATACTTAGGAATGTATGCACAGTTTTTCATTCCCTATATCATATTGTCATCCATTATCTGCTATGCATGTATCATGTTATGCATATGTATGTATGTCCAGAGATATTCAGCATTGACCCCTGGATGGTCTTATGACACGGCCCGTACAGATGTCTTCTTCGACAGTTAGCCGTATTGATCATACCCACCATCATTGGTGGAATCGGGTATGCGATCGTGGTATGATAGCATGTCACCATCAGACAGGGTCACCGTAGATCATTTGTTGCAGCATACCATGACCTTATTCATGTTTCAGGTTCCCGTAGTGTTTGTGGACGGGATGCTAGAGCATTGGGTATTGGATTGGCAGGTTTTCTGATTTGGGACCCATGAGTTGACTCCTACTATGTAGGAGTATGCACGATTGACGATGTTGTCATTGGACAGTCCTTGCGTGCATATGGCTTTGGGAAACATGAGTTGATGATTCATGACTCTCACTGGATTGCGGCGCAGAGTGGTGCAAGATGAGATTACATTGAGCCACGTTATATCCCAGCATTTTCTGTTCGACAAATTTGGCTCTGAGGATAGTTATTCACGACATTTCGGGGATTTCACAACAACAGAGGATCATTGGCGTTTAGCCAGGGTTGATGTACTGCTCTTATGAGTACTGTCGTATGTTTATATGCCACGGTACATGGATGAGATAGGCATTGGTGTCATCATGGCAGTGAGAGCTCTCAGGGAGGGTCGTACCATTATACATATGATCATAGTAGAGACCTTATGGTCAGCCACTTACTGCTGCATTTATCCGACAGGAGTGTTCACGGGTAGCTCAGTCATGCTATATGTATGGTTTATGTCACATTTGAGACCGAGTGGTACTCCGAGACGGCATGGGTACTGGTTCACCCATGATATAGCCATGTCATACTCCTTTCGGCCATCGGAGTGCATAGATGCTATGTCTTGGTCAACATTTTTGGCGGATATCAGAGATCCATTCGTCATATTGTCGTGTTCAGGGCTCGGTTCACCCTACAACTTTATTACTCATGTTCTGGGCATGGACTACCTCCCTCTGGCTGGTTTGAGGGGCGTGACTACTTATCACCCACTGGTCGTGATGTCGCAGTTTGACCAGTTTCAGGACTTTCATCCTTTCGAGGGGGCGATAGGTCAGCGTTCAGCTTTTCTCTATCTTTCAGCAGAGGACTGATCCCGTGTGTATGCATTGTGGGATCAGCGTGAGATAGCTGATTTTTTCATTTGTCATCCAGGTTGTTCTGTAGAGTATTCCGCATGGATGGATACAGAGATTTTATCGGTTGCGGTAGTATCCACAGTACCGGATAGTGAGTCAGATGAGGGAGAGCCCATGGAGGACATTGATTCCCACATCAAAGAGGAGCCAAGTGCTGGGTTGCCAGCATCTCTTTTAGATTTTCCCAATACCAGTACTGCTATGATTCAACATTCAGCACAGTACTTTGAGCAGAGTCTTTATCTGATGACCTTTAAGAGAGATCAGGCTCGATCTATGATGTTGACTGTCATTGATGGGAGAGACAAAGCTCTATTAGAGAGACACGAGGAATTAGCTCATAGAGATGCCGCTATTGTTGAGCGGGACGAGGCTAGATCAGCCAGAGATGCAGTGATAGTTTAGCTGGATAGTGCTATATCTACCCGGGATGTAGCCGTCATAGAAAGTACTGCAGTGAGGTCCCTTACCACTGGTATGATCACAGAGATGAGCGCTTACATTCATGAGTATATGGTCACCATGCAGATGGCTGCAGATCTGTTGGGTCATATGGATATTCTCATACAGGAGACCACAGCTTTGCCTCCTTCTTCTGAGAGGGACGCCATGTTGGGCTTGTTAACTCGCATAAACCCTGACTTGTAGATGAACTTGTATTTACCTGCATAGACTAGCTTAGCCATTTTGTCATGTATAATTTACATTGTATATATCAAACAGCATTATATATGACAGGGAAATATATTTTTGGATCACTTCCCTTTTAGATATGCTTTGCTACTTGCTTGATATTTTGCCTGTTGCTTCAGGGCTTGTGATTTTGATGTATTCTGAATTCCTCCTGGGTGGATGGACATTGAGTTATCTCTGGATATGTCAGAATGGATCATCGATATGTATGTATCCCTACCATCTTTGGTGTCTTGGGACTAGTTTATGTATGGAAATGTAGAGAGGAGTGTGGCTTTCCTCTCTGAGATTGACCGCACCACAGATGGTCGCCAGTACTTCTATTTAGGAGAAGCCTAGTTAATTCCACCTCTTATGGATTGGTGTTTCTCTTCAAGGTATGACAGCAACATAGATGGTCGCCGAATCTCCTATTTGGGAGGAGTTCAGGTAATTCCATCCCTTTGGTTTGAAGCCGAATGAGATGTAGTGGTTTGAAGAATGATCCCAGTACCAGTTGACAATCGTTTGTGTTTTGGTAGGGGGTGAGACCGAACCGTGAATGGATGCCTACGTACTCCTATTGAAGAGGAGATCAGGTCTGCGTAGTTCGAACCTAGTGTAAGAGGTTTAACGCTGTATATGGCAGAAATGGTGTATGAATGTTTTTGTTGTTGTAAGGAGAAAATGGTAGAAATGTTTTTGTTGTTTTTTGTTTTATTGCGACCGGGCCATATAAAATGGTTGCCCACGTACTCCTATTGAAGAGGAGATCAGGTCGACGTAGTTTGCCCTTGAGTGCGGGGAGGAGAAGGTTTAATCCTAGGTTGAGGATAAACTGCAGGTGAAAAGTTTGATCCCATGTGTGGGTAGCCAAACTTCAAACGCGAGAGATTCAATCCGTAGTGGGATGACCTAAGTCGTAGGAATGCAAAGAAGCCGGGCTGCTGGCTTGAAAAGTATGTTTCCCTGAGGGGCAAAGTGTGGAAGAGTTGTTTGTGGTAAAGGGTTAAAGAACCGAAATAACTGGTGACCTGATGGTCCAACACCAGGATGTTTGCTTGATGGCAACTTCAGACATAGTACCATTTCACGGCGTCCGAATTGATGAGTTATGGAAATTCATCGTCGTCTATTTCTTTCAATCGGAGAGCGCCTCCTGTCAATATTTCCTTGACAACAAACGAGCCTTCCAAGTTAGGAGTGAATTTTCCCTTAGATTGATCTTGGTTGCCAATGATCTTCTTCAAACCCAAGTCATGTTATTTAAACTGCCGTAGCCAGACTTTTTTATTGTAGGATATGGCGATCCTTTGTTGATATTACTGACCATGGAAGATAGCCACGGTTCGCCTTTCGTCTATTAGAGACAATTGGTGATACCTGTCTTGTACCCATTGGTCTTCATCCAGCTGAGCATCTAACAACACTCTGAGGGATTCCATTTCAACTTCTATGGGGAGCACTGCTTCCATCCCATAGGTTAATGCGTAGGGGATTGTCCCAGTGGAGGTACACATTGAGGTTCTGTAGGCTAACATAGTAAGAAGCAATAGGTCAGGCCACTCATTGTGGTTGGCGGACATCTTTTGCATAATTTTCTTGATGTTTTTGATAGCCGCTTCAACAACACCATTCATCTTCGGATGATAGATGACAGAGTTAAGATGTTTGATGTGGAATTTACTGCACAATTCCTCCATCATTTTGTTGTTGAGGTTCTTAGCATTGTCTGACATAATCACCTCTAGTTGTCCATATCGATAAACGACATTATTTCTGATGAAAGCAATGATGATTTCTTTAGTAACCTTGGGGAAGGAGGCTGCCTCTACCCACTTGGTGAAGTAGTCGATCATGGTGAAGATAAATCAGTGACCATTACTGGCTTTAGGCTCAATGGGCCCGATAACGTCTATTCCCCACGTTGAGAAGGGCCAAGGTGAACTCATATTGTGGAGTTCCCTTGGAGGGGCATGGACAACATTCCCATGAATCTGGAACTGATAGCATCTCCTAACGTGGTCATTGTAATCCACTTTGAGATATAGTCAGTAATGTCATCTATTGAGGACCTTCTTGACAAGGAGGGGGCCACTCATGTGGGGGCCATAGACTACGCCATGGATTTCATCCATAAGCCTTTTGGCTTTATCTTTGTCTAAACATCTGAGGAGACCTAGTCCTGCATCTCTTTTGTAGAGCACATCTCCACTCAGATAGAATTTCATAGCAAGTCGATGGATCCGCCTTTTCTCAGTCGGGCTCGCTTCCGCAGGTGTAGATCCATCTCGTAGATATTCCGTGATATGCTGATACCAAGGATGCTAGATGGGAGGTAGCTCATCCGATACTTCTCCAACGTAGTTCCCATAGGCTGGGGCCTTGTGCAGGGAAATTGTAACGCTTGGCAAGTGTTCCTTGTCTGATATGCAAATTAAGGAGGCCAAAGTTGCTAATGTGTCTGTAAAGTCATTCCTATTATGATGAATGTGTAGAAAAGAGATTTCTTTGAACTCCAAAGCCATCTTCAAAACCTGGCGATGGTAAGGCAGCAAATGTAGTTCCTTGGTTTGATAGATTCCGGTGGACTGTCTGATTACCAACTCTGAATCTCCAAAGACAGTTAATCGCTTGATGCCCATTGAACGTGCAAGTTTTAGCCCCATGAGACAGCTTTTATACTCAGTTGTGTTGTTGGTGCTGACAAACTGCAATTTGACGGCGACGGGATACTGCTCCCCCGTACCAGATATTAGAACTGCTCCAGCTCCAGAACCTTCCAGATTAACAGCTCCATCAAAATACATCTTCTATGATTGGCGTGTATCGTACTGATGGTGTTGCTGAACTGTCATTATTCCTTCAACAGGGAAATATGTTTCCAAGGGTTTGAAATCCCCTGAAGGTGCGACGGCCAGTTGATCCGCAATTCCTTGACCTTTGATGGACTTTTGAGTCATATATACGATGTCAAATTATTGTAGGATCAACTGCCATCTGGACAGCCCGCAATTTAACATGGGTTTATTGAACACGTATTTGAAAGGATCCACGCGGGATATGAGATGGGTTGTGTGACCATGGAGGTAATGTTGTAACCTCGTGGAAGCCCATGCTAAAGCACAACACATTTTTTCGATCAGAGTGTACCTGTGTTCACTGTTGCTGAACCTTTTGTTGAGGTAATAGATAGCTCATTCTTGGCTTCTATCGTCTTTTTGTCCCAGCATGCATCCCATGGCATTGTCACTTATGGACAGGTACATGAACAGGGGAACATCATCCCTGGGTGGTACCAAAATAGGAACTTTGACTAGCTTTTCTTTAATTGTAAGGAAGGCCTTTTAGCACTCATCATTCCATTTCATGGAGGAGTTCTTCCTTAATAGTTTGAAGATTGGCTCACAGGTTACTGTGAGTTGAGAGATAAACCTGCTAATGAAGTTGATTCTTCCCAAAAATCCCCGTATTTCCTTCTTTGTCTGAGGAATAGGCATTTTCGTAATGGTCTGAATTTTGGTAGGATCCAGCTCAATCCCTTTGTGGCTAACTAGAAATCCTAAAAACTTACCCGATCTAACGCCAAAGGCGCATTTAGCTGGATTCAACTTCAAGTTGTACTTACACAACCTGTTGAATAACTTTCTGAGAAGGTCTAGATGGTCATCCTCCTTTCGAGACTTGACAATGATGTCATCCATGTAGATCTCAATCTCTTTGTGCATTAAGTCATGGAAGAGAGCCATCATAGCTCATTAATAGGTGGCTCCTGCATTGATGAGCCCAAATGACAACCGTCTATAGTAAAAGGTTCCCCACGGCGTGATGAAAGCAATTTTCTCACGATCTTCCTCAGCAACCATGACCTGATGATACCCTGCGAAGCAATCAGCAAAGGAGTACATGTCGTATTGCGCAGTATTATCAATAAGAATGTGGATAAATGGAATGGGAAATCTATCTTTTAAGCAAGCTTTGTTCAAGTCTCGGTAATCCACGCAAACTCGAACCTTCCCTCCGGGTTTAGGCACGGGCACAATGTTGGATATCCACTCAAGATATGTAGACACCATGATGATGCCAGCTTGAAATTGTTTCACAATTTCTTTTTTCACCTTTAAACTCCATTCAGGTTTCAATCGCCTGAGCTTTTGCTTGACTGGCTTAAATCCCTCTTTAATGGGAAGGTGATGAAGGACAATGTCAGTGGATAAGCCCACCATGTCTTCATGAGATCATTCAAATACATCATGTAATTGGGTTAATAACGTAACCATGGTATTCCTTTGGTTTGGGGTAAGGTTTGAACCAATCTGGATTAACTTAGGGCTTTCTAAGGTTCCGGGATTGAAAGAAGTGGTTTGATTAAGGTTGGGTTTAGGTTTGTCTTTGACCCATTCTTGAATTTCTGGAGGCACCTCAATGTCATCCTGTATTTCCATCGAGGCTGAATTCATCTCTACATCAAATGTACAATCCTTGTGGAGAAGAGGCATCGTATCAGCAAGTACAGGCACATCTAAATTCAGAGTCCTGAAAAAAAATATGTTTTTACTTAGTATATATGAAATGTGTTAATCATACACATTGTTATCATATACTGGCAAAATAAAATGCTAATATTGTACATAAAAATAAGCAATTATTATATCTACAGGGCAAAAAGAGTTTCTTCCCACTTTACCCTTGACGACCAATGCAAGGAGTGTTGTTCCAATTGTTAAGGGCAAAGTCCGGGTGGACCGCAGTGATGGAGGGATTGTCATCATCCTCCTTGTCTCGGATGATGGCCATTATATCTGGGCAATCATCGGCTGGGGTGTATCTATTGGTATGTTCACCATGAACGATGATGTGTATGCCCGACATTATTCGGATGACGTCTTGCTTGATTCTTCGTTCTTCCTCTTCCACTGCGGGATTTGGAACAAAGACTTCTTTCTCCTTTACCGGTACTGGCTTGGGAAATAACATTGCCATTATATTGGCTGGCACCTTTACAGGAGGTTGTGCAGACTCAGAGTTTGAAGGCGAAGATAAACGCCGCATGGTTGAAGCTGAAGGAATCTGCTGATGCTTATGAGGATTCCTATGACTAGAACTGGCAGAATAGCCTAGCCCAGCTGTTCGAGTTTGCTTGGTTAATCGAATTGGGTACTTGGTACCCTGGCAATCTTTACCTAGCCCTTGTTCCGGTTTATGACCCAATGACATAATTTCTGGAGTAGCCGACATTACCTCGGCAGAAATCTTGGGTTCGGGTAATGGCATTCCAATAGCATAGTATTGGGTATTGCTTACTTCCAAGGCATGGAAACTGACCGGTTCAACATCTGCATTGGCATTGATGAATGGCATGTCCCCGTGTTGAGGACACTCTGGTTCAGCGTTGACTGTGACTAGGCTATTGTTGATAATGTATTTCAACTATTGATGAAGAGTGGAGGGGACTACCCCAGCTATATGGATCCAAGGTCGTCCCAAGAAGAATTTTATATCCCGACTCTATCTTGAGTACATGGAAAGATACGCATAATGTATGGGGACCAATTTTGATTGGCAGTTCAATTACTCCGACCGAATTCTGACGGGCTCCATTAAAAGCTTTGATGATAGTATGGCTACTCCGAATTCGGTTGAGATTGATATTCATCTTCACCAAGGTAGCATATGGACAAATATTAAGAGATGAACCTCCATCTATCAAGACTCCAACTAGCATGTATCCGGAGGACAAGACCGCAATGTGCAATGGCTTGCAATGACCGGTCCCATCGGGCGGTATGTCATCATCAGTGAAGGATATCACATTGTTGTTGAAAATGTGATCAACCAGAGGTTGAAATTTTTCTGTATCAACTGATTTTGGTAGATAGGCTTCTTCTAAAACTTTCAACAAAACCTTCCTGTGATTCTCGGAAGTTAGGACCAAGTCCAAAATTGATATTTGTTGTGGAGCTTCTTTTAAGCTTAAAACCACCTTGGCTTCGTTATGACCCATAGTACGGAGGAATTTTTAAATCTTCTCTATGTGTATTTTCCCCTTTAATTTGGTGGTAGACTTCATCACCCGTTGGGGAAGATACAGTGAATTTTCCTTCGACACTGTAGTAGTTGTATGTGAGGTGGATCCTTCACCTTCTCCATAATTCCACGGAACTTTGCGCAAGCTAACAATAGGATATTGTGCTCTACATGGCAAGTTGATTGGCTCGGAAGCGGCCACTTTCAAAGGATTGTTGCTTCCCTTGAGTTGAATTGTTGGCATTGTGAGTGATCTATTAGCTCCATCATTTTCAGTGGATATGACTACTACCATAATCTTCCATTTAGTAGGACCTGTATTTTTACTTGCACGTAACACAGTATCATCGTCCGCTAGGTGCAGGATACCACTATCAATTAGATTTTGGATAAGGTGGCGGAGTGCCCAGCATTCTTCTGTGTTGTGACCGCGAGACTGGGAGTGATATTGACATACTCCATCAGAGTTGTACCGCCCTGAATGGGGGTTGATTGAAGGTAGAAGGGAACTGATCCTTCCTTCATTGATTAACATCTGAAGGATTTCCTCCATAGGTTGGCCCAAATAGGTGAATTCCCTTTTGTTGGCAAAATCCCGATGGGCTTTGGCATTTGCTCTCTTTGTCACTTTGTCTTCCAGCATTTCATTTTCTGAAAGTGACGAGGGAACATTCGTGACAAGAGGTAGGAGACTGGCATGCTCCTGGCTGATTAATTGACGAGTCAGTTGATGCTGATAAGTCGCCAATTCTGCCAATTGTTCAATTTTCTTGCTTAAAGCTTTTAATTTTCGTTCCATTATGAACTGAAACTTGGCATAATCCCATTTGTCCTCATCATCTTTGAGGGTCTGGGAGGATTCGCAGTTGAAATTGGAATTCTGTCCATTACTCCAATTGATCATGTTGACCTCTTCTTCTTTGTGCTGAGGAAGAGGGTTATCTTGAACGTGAGGCTGATCTGGTTTGGTGACCATGATCTCACCGTTGTCTATCAGGTCTTGGATCTTGTGTTTCAAGGCCCAACAATCCTGAGTATCATGTCTAGGTGCCCCGGCATGATAAGCACATTTCCGAGCAGCATGAAAACCCCGTCCATTAGGGCTGGATAGTGGAAGAAGATGCGTAATTTTCTTCTATGTTGTCAGAAGATTGAGAATGTTCTCGAGGGTGTGAACACTCGAGGGTGTTTAATTTCTCCACCTTTTGGCATTGGAGGGTTCGCAGACTGTGCTTGAAAGGGAGTGTAGTTTCTCCTTTGAATAGGTATGTTTTGAATGCCTTTTTTGACCACAGTAGTATCAAATGAAACATCTTCCTCTTTCTTTTTATGGACCCTCAAAGTTGTTTCCATAATTTCGGATTGGATGTGATCAAATAATAGACTTTGAGGGCACCTATGTCTTGAATTTTTTCGGACTTCAATCCCATTTCAGTCATCTCCCCATGTTTGACC
This sequence comes from Panax quinquefolius, assembly GCA_020205615.1. Taxonomy (NCBI): domain Eukaryota; kingdom Viridiplantae; phylum Streptophyta; class Magnoliopsida; order Apiales; family Araliaceae; genus Panax; species Panax quinquefolius. Next base: position 49,537,565 of record CM035164.1, read on the forward strand.
ATTTCAGAAAATGGTTTGCCGATGTCGGCTATAACTCTTTCATAGAATGGAGCTTCTTGTATGTCTAGGCGTCTCCACCTTTGAGCATACTCTCTGAAAGACTCGTTAGACTGTTTCTTAATCTTGGTAATTTGATACCGATCAGGAGCCATCTGAGATTGAAAGTTGTATTGAGCGAGGAAAGTATGTGCTAGCTCTTCCCAGCTATGGATCTTTGAGTTGTCTAATCTTGTGTACCACGAACGGGCTTCTCCAGTTACACTTTTCTGGAACAATTGCATTCTGAGCTTTTCGTCCACTGCATAAGATCCAAGTTCTCCAATAAACACCTTTAAATGTGTGTAAGGGTCTCCTAACCCGTCATATTTTTCGAAGTCAGGAGTTTTAAACTTTTCTGGATAATGAACACCAGGGAAAATACAAAGATCAGCATATGAAACACTTCCGTGTGTTCCCATTCCTTTGATAGCATGAAGGGTTTATTCCATTTGGAGGACTTTCTTTTTGATGTCACCAGTGTCTGGATCTCCAGTGGGATGGGAAGCATCATGAGTTTTGTTGGTCGTATCCAACTGCAGTTCATGTATGTAATGACCTAGGTTCCCCCTTGTGTGGAGGATTCAGCATGTATTGGTATTTTTGGACCCTAATTGGACTGGTGTAGTTCTTTGAGTAGAACAACCAAATCTGTAATTTGTTTACTTAATCCGTCGAATTCTTTGCGAGAAACTGGATTAAGTTCAGTCTAGTCAGATGACGACATAATTGACTGTAGGCCTGTAGCCTTTTTGGATTTTGACCGGGTAGTAGGTCGGATTGGTTCCCTGCGAAAGACTTTCATAGTTTAGTCTTTAGGGAATATGTGTATAATAACATGATATGTGATGCGTCCATTTTAGGAATTTTATCCTGTAAAATGGATGTCAGCTGTTTGTAGCATTAAAATATGTATGTGTACACATTTCTTCATATTTCTCATTACATGGAGATAGATATGGAATGTAATTACAAGTATTTATGTTTACAAGTAATTGAAATAAGAGAGCATGAAAAGACTTTCCTCCGTTTTGGGTTTATCAGAGGCTGACCTATCTTAGGTTACTCTCGCGGCTTTTTGGCATGAAGGTTCCCAAATCATCGCAATTTACTCAACGGAAAATTAATTCGGTCTTTCAACTGGAGCGAATTTGGGTGGTGCCTTTCCTGAGCCTCGGGGAATTAGTCTTCCCACGAGTCTAGTAATCAAACACCGACGGGATAGCCTCCTGGTGGAGGGACCACACAACATACATTCACATACATTGCGTCTCACCGTATGAAAATGATGACATGTGCGAAGCACTAATATCACAAATAGATATGGTGTGAAGTACTATGTACAATCAGGAAATGCATTCGTACACATTCATCAAATTTAATGCAACATCCACACATAAGCAAATAACAGTTTTGAAAAGATTGTAATAGCGGCTTAAGTCCTCTTACTGGAGTCCCCAGCAGAGTCGCCACCTGTCGATGTCGGGATTTTTAAATGTCCCTTTCCGTTACTTATTCTTTGGTGTTCTAATTTTAGGTGAGATTTGTTTGAAAAAACAAGTGAAAAAGGTCCGACATGTATAATGTCGACAATGGACTGTTAAGAGTTTCCAGTTGGTTTTTTAAATGGTTGTACCAACACAACCGAGAAAAGGTTTGTACATTGACCCAGTGATGTGACACTGCTAAACGGGTTGGTGAAACCGAGATTCATTTGGGTCCGGGGACTTGGTTATGCGGAGGGAAGGTGTTAGGCACCCCACGACATCCGTGTTACCACGGTGACCGCCTCTTTTGAAGAAACTATTATCTGAATGTGTGTGTGTGTGTGTGAGTCAATGTGCTGTTATTTGGATGTAGTGCGAGGCCTCGTTCGCACCTATATATTACGTGGTTTGAATTTATGTAAAATTCAATTTTAAGCAAGATATGGCGGTGATGTTTTATAAAAGAGGTTTTTCAAACCCTGATGCTCAATAGTAATTGAGACCTATTACACTCCCATTTTATTAAGTGTTCGGCTTGATTGATTTTATTTTACAGATGCGAGGCATCCGTATGAAAATAAATATACAAAATAATGCCGACTTCCTCGTGGGTATGAGAACCTTATGAGGAAATTCAGACACCGCATAATAATTTACAAGCTGCCTACAACTGAAAATATCCATCAGGGGAACCGAATCTAGATCCAATAGGTTGAATCTGTGATCACATAATTCCTAAAGCGCATACGATACGCAATTTGTATGAAAGCGATGGCAGGTATATATATAAAAGTTGTAAATATATATATATATATATATATATATATATATATATATATACAGACATGATCACCAACCACGAAGTACCTCCATGGGGGATCAGAAATGTAAATAAAGCGATAAAAGCTATCAACCGCCACGGAGGAAACTCCAGGCGATACAAAATGTAAATAAAGCTGTAAAGCTATCAACCGCCACGGAGGGAACTCCAGGCGGGACAAAATGTAAAGAAAGTTGAACAAAGTGATCAACTGCCACAAAGTAAACTCCAAGCAGGACGAAACGTAAAGAAAGCTGTAAAAGCGATCAACCACCACTAAATGAACTCCAGGTGGGATGAATATATATATATATATATATATATATATATATATATATATATATATATATATATACAAAGTTTATCTGTCAGAACTCCGAACAGGGACTAAAATGCGGACCCCAAATTTTTTTTATTCTTTTTTGCTTTTTTTTTTTGTAAAAAAAATATTTAATATTTTATGGAACTAAAATTTTTCCATAATACAATGTTTTGGGGGTGATTTGAATACCTATACCAAAAAATGGTGGTATAGTCTGCACAGACTGTACATATACATGTTTTGTTATACAAACCCAAATCATGTCCAAAACACTGTATAATAAAAAAAATTTAATTCCATAAAATATTAAATATTTTTTTTTAGTTGTATTAAAAAAAAGCAAAAAATAAATAAATTTGGGGTCCGCATTTTAGTCCTGTCCGGGAGTCTGGACAAGATCGGGACTATATATATATATATATATATATATATATATATATATATATATATATATCATCGATGTAGTTCAACAATGAGTTCATATATATATGTATATATTTATATAAAAGCAAGTGAACGCTCCGGATGTAAAATCCAGGCTCATCGAACAGAGTCCGATACACAGTTAATATATATAAGTATATATATATTAAAGCAGTAAACACTCCAGACTGAAGTCTAGGCTCATTGAACAAAGTTCGACACACAGTTCATATATATAAATATATATATATAAGAAAATAAACGCTCCGGATGTAAAATCCAGGCTCATCAAACAGAGTCCGACACACAGTTAATATATATAAGTATATATATATTAAAGTAGTAAACGCTCCAGACCGAAGTCTAGGCTCATCGAACAAAGTTCGACACATAGTTTATATATATATATATATGTGTGTGTGTGTGTGTGTGTGTGTATAAAAGCAAATAAACGCTCCAGACCGAAGTCTAGGCTCAATCAAGGCATAACTCGATAATGTTAGTCAATATATATATATATATATATGTATGCATATACAAACTAAAATGAAACCACTGACCGAAGTCCGGGCAAATGCAAGCAGCACGACTCTCAATGTGAAGAAGGGTGTGTGCAAAGATGAAGATAAAGGCTATACAGTGTGTGAGAAGGCTTACAGTTGACTGCCAAAGAAGACTTCTATATCTTTAAAGTGGGTTAACACTGACTTTTGTAGGTACAAAAGAAGCTATATATGAGCTCACAGGTGTTTGAAATGAGAAAGTACGTTATATGGGGTTAGTGCAAAGCAAATTGGGGCAGGGCTTCCTCGCCGTTTTCTCTTGCAAAATGGCCACCCCAAGTCCTGTATTTGTAGAGGGTGGAACCGCATGTGTACCAGAGGCAACCCGGGTGGGCCCGGGTTTCTCGGGTCAGGTCGTCTCGTAATACGTGTACTCGGGCAATGTAATGTCCGCTCGAACTTTTAGAAGTGCAATCCGGCCATTCGATTGAGGTATACAGGACCTATTGTGGACCGCCGTTGTCGAGAGTTGTACAATGGCATGGGATTAGAGTTTGTACGAAGTCATTGAAGATGGGACGATGCCCTCCGGTCTTCAAGCTTCAAATTCCATCCGTTACCCCGCACAACAGTCACTCGGGATTGGTTTTCTTTGATTCTTGTGGGACATCGTTATGTAGAAATGTGTATGAAATGTTGAGACGATGTGGCGTGGCATCTCGTTGGTGAGATGACGATGTTGCCCCTCACCGGTGTTATCGCAGGTTTGAGCTGATAAAGCAGACGTTGCTCAAGGCTTTGCTGAGATTGGACTGTTGCAATTTGTTGAAGGTCCTCAGTGTCATCTTTGAGGTGTGCCTATCCTCCCGGTGTTATCTCCAGGTTGGTACTAAATATCTCGTTGTGAGCGCCGAGATTGAAGTTGGTTGCATTTGAAACAAGAATTTTTGGGGTTATCGCCGAAACTGCATTCCTTGGGGTAATCACCAAGGTTGGTGGCTAGACCCATGATTGGGACTAAGACTAGATACCTCGGGGTTATCTCCGAGATTAATCAGTCTTCTTCGGTGTGTGTTCCGATATTGGATCTGCACGCCTCGGGGTTATATCTGAGGTTGGAATTGTTACTCCCAGTGTGTATTCTGAGGTTGATGCTGAACTTCCGGTAGTATCCGGAATGGATGTGGATTGTCTTCCAGGGTTCCATCTTGAAAGACGAATCTGTCCTCCTACAATGTCAGTGACAGTAGTACAAAAAATTTCGAGTGTCTACAGTAGTCATATAAAGAACTTGAACCTAAACCTTATTTAATTGTAATTCACATAGAGATATAGTGAGTTAGTTGATTAAGGTGTTTAACGCAATTCTATCTTAATTGTGGATTTGGGTTAATATGATATTAGTACATCGAGAGGTTGCTAGTGCTACATACGTATTCTTGATTAATAAACTGGGATAATGGATTAAACTGGGATAAGGTATAATAATCAGAGTGATGCTTAGGGTGAAGTTATAAGCCTAATTCTCCAATATTTGTTTGAAAATTCAGTTGTAGGGTTTGTAGATTTTTTTTTTAATTTTAGTATCTTTATTAACTTTACTATAAACTGGAATTTGATTGGTTTAATAAAATTATAATTAATAGAAAATTGGTAATTTTGAAGTTAATTTCTTGCTAAAATTAGACAAGCAGTTTGCGAAATTTTTGGTAGTTTTTAAGAAACTTTAGATTAATATCTCATTCATAGAAGCCCTAGAGTAGATGCCAAGTTATGCGAAATTCATGAAAGGGATCTTGTCTAGGAAAAATAAATTGGAAGATTTCGAGACAGTGGCATTAACAGAGGAGTGTAGTGCGGTTTTACAGCGAAAATTGCCACCAAAGTTGAAAGATCTGGGGAGTTTCACCATTCCGTGCACAATCGGGAATATGGCTTTTAATAAATGTTTATGTGATTTGGGAGCGAGTGTGAACCTTATCTGTCATTATCGCTTTTTCTGAGAATTGGGTTTACCCGGCTCCAAAGCGTCTTTAACATCTCATTACAGTTGGCGGATAGCTCGGTTACATACCCGAGAGGAATTGTGGAAGACATATTGGTTAAGGTAGACAAGTTCATATTCCCCGCGGATTTAATTATTTTGGATTTTGAGGAAGATAAGAATATCCCAATCATCCTCGGGAGACCATTTTTGGCTACGGGTAGGACACTCATGGACGTACAAAAAGGTGAACTAACGATGAGGGTCCAAGATCAAGAAGTAAAATTCAACGTTTTCAAGGCCATGAAATTTCCTACGGATGAAGAAGATTGTTTCCGGATGGATATCATTGATCAGATAATCAGCGAAGACATGGGAAAGAGTTTGGTTAACGATCCATGGGAAAGAGTTTGTTTCCGGATGGAATGACCGTGGGTCAGAATGATGATAATGTAAGACCCCGACTTTTATGAATAAATGTTAATTTTTCTCTAATATTATTTTTGAATATTATGGTGTGAATTTGATATACTATTATTGTTGTGGGTAATATTTACAAATTTTGCAAATTAAACAAGTTGTCATAAAATATTCGATTGGTCGGGGAATATTCATTTTATCAGGGAATATTCGTACGACGGCACAATCATTGGTGGACCCCACAACAGAATTATTGTCGGAGTTAGAAAGCGATAGAAATATCTTTTTATAAAAATAACGGCGAAAGTTTTACCGTTAACTATTGAAATACCCGGTGATAAAAGTACAGTAATACGCGTTGTTGCATAGTAGCACACGGTGTTGTACAATATTTTTGATTATTGATGCTTACGTGAGAAGTCACTCAGTTTTATTCAATAATTGCCATAGTAATTGTTGCACAATTTCTTATATTATTGATTCAATTATTGTCACAGTATCATCTGCACAATATTTTACATTATTAAATCAATAATTGACGCAACACAATTATTCATATTATTAGTTAGCATTATTGACAATGTATAGAAAATTCTGTCGAGGAAAGGGGTTTGGTCATCTAATTGTGCGCCAATAAGGATAAATCCTTATCAGAAAGTCCCCTCTTTCCTGGGAATGATCTAGTTGTTGATATTGTGAGCTTCTAATATTAATTATTATGTGGTGGATACTGGTTCAATTTTGATTTAAATGAAGGAATTTTAGCATGAAATAATTGTTGAAAGTTTGGCATATTTTCTGTGAAATTACAATTATTTCTCCGATAAAATATTCATTCAAATATATTAGTATAATATTTTATAATTGTTTAAATAAAAATACTATATATATATATATGAATGTGATTTAATTTTCCTTGAATGTTTTTCTAAGTTGGTGGACAGAAGAAATTTTTCCTACATGTGTGCTTTGTTTGTTTTTTTTTTGGGTGGCCATTTCATTTGTCTGCAAAGTATTCTTTTCCAAAATGTTAAGGGCCCCAACCATGGAAAATGTGAGTTAGGCATTGAATTCCAGCAAATTTATATTTCAAAGGTGGCCCATCCATTGAAAGTAAAAAGTTAGGCATTGAAAAATGAGGAAAAGTTAGGCATGCTGTTGATTTTTCTTCCTCCGAATTGTGCTATAAAAGGAGGGCAAACCTCCATCATAAATCACACCATTTTCAATATCAGAAAATCTTATTCTATAGTATTGTGAGTATTTTTCTTGAGTATAAAGATACTTTGAGTGTAGTTTTTCTGCAAGATTTTCTCAGAATAATATCCGACATTCCAATCAAATCCAGTTTCTACCAATGTAAAGGATATTATTTTATTTCAATACTTGTAAGAAATATTATTTTCTTGTATACTCCATAGTATGGAAAGGATATTATTTCATTTCATATTCCTAAATTTAAACTTACTATGGTAAGTATTGCTTCTATAGTTCCTGAAATTAGTAGAATATCCTTGATATTTGCGTTTCATCCAGTATCTTTTCATAAAAATATTATTCTGAGCATTCTTGATAAGTTTTAACCTTTCCATGCTGGAGTACTATTCACGGGGTAATATCCCCGAAGTACTATTCATGGGGTACTATTCACCCGGGGTACTATTCATGACAAAAATTGATTTCTTTTCGGTCCAAATCATTTTTGATACAGTATTATTCTTGAATTTTACTCCAAAAAGCAGTATCATGTTGACAAGTTAAGGCTGAACACCAAAGACTAAGTGGATTAATACAGCCACTGGAAATTCCGGAGTGGAAATGGGAGCATATCACCATGGACTTTGTGGTGGGACTTCCAAAACGAGAAAGGGGTACAACGTTATTTGGGTAATAGTGGATCGGTTAACTAAATCGGCTCATTTTCTACCAATAGGAGTTAGGTATAACCTAGAGCAGTTATCTAAGCTTTATGTCAAGGAAGTCATTTCTAGACATGGAGTACCTGTTTTGATTGTGTCCGATCGTGATCCACGATTCACGTCAAACTTTTGGAGGAGTTTGCAAGAACAAATGGGAACGTATTTGAGATTGAGTACGGCGTATCATCCACAGATGGATGAACAAAGTGAACGAATGATTCAAACGCTAGAAGATATGTTAAGATCATGCGTTATGTGTAAAGACCCCAAACTCGGGTACTTGAAACCCGAACTCGGTTCTTCACGATACCATTTCTATGAGCGAAATAATACTAATAATAATAACAATAATATAAATATCAAACTTAACTTACATTTATCAGAGTCTAATCCCAAGTACGTAACCTTTACTATATTCTTTACATGATATATAATACATATCATTATCTTAATACAGTCTAACTATTACAAAAGACACCATTACACATGTTTTGTTTGCTCTCCTTTTCACTTGTTCTTGTTTGAACCTTCGGGTTGATCATGCCTAGCTGAAAACATTTAGATTTAAGCAAGGATGGGCATTTGGGTGCCCAGCAAGTAATAAAAATTAGGAATATAATTAGCTGAAAGAAATAAATATTTTCTTTGTACATCACTTCTACAACGAATTTATAGTTGTGAAGTAAACTGAACCGATAATAATGACATAACAATTCTATCCCAAATTTTTGAAACTACGTATTGACTATATATATAGGGTAGTCGACATACTATGAACATTGTTTTAAATTTTCGATAAGGTTTAGCAGAACTTCATCTGCAAACCGTCATAACTTACGGGCGCGAGGGTGATCATCCCAATGAGCCATGTATTGATCAATACTGCATTGCAAGAATGATAGGATCGTTCACTCTGTCCGCCTTGGGTGCATAAATTTTTTTCCCGTGATCGGGATGTTCATACTTAGACTGGAATCCGAACCAAAACAAATTGATTGGATACAAAAATATTTTAAATTATTCAACGATATTTTTGAATTTTTGTCTAACTGGCTCAAATAGCTTAGTGACTTTATATATATATATATATATATATATATATATATATATATATATATATATATATATCAAGTGTTTAACTACAATGATTATCCAAGTGGGGACACTTGTGTAACCATATTTAGAAATTAACGAACAGAATATATATATAAATTACTATATACTAACATGTTGATAATCAATGATCGGATATAGAATATATCACAATAGGGTTAATAATATATCATAATAATAATATAATTCTGAAACTTCTTACTCATGTCCATTGCATAAAGGAAATGCAAAGGTAAGATACTTGCCTGATACACTTCTTACAGTTCGTAACTTAGTTTTATCGTTATATAACACCTATCAGTAATAAGATCATTTGATCGATTAGAATAATAAACTATAACACATAACAATGGTTATTACAGTCAACAAATAACCTAATCACATTGTCACATATGTTCCACATGAAAGTAGTTTGCACACAAGCCAATCATGTTTGATGATAAAGCATATACTTTGTAACAATCTTATTCATTTATTAATAAAAAGTATTAATTTATTAAGGGCTTTTAATTATCTACATGATGCTGTTTTATAATATGTGATAAACCCATAGTTTTAAGCAATGCTTTTAGAATAATGATGATGATCATTCTAATGAGATCTAAATTCTTAGAAAGCTTAAAACTAAAATAGTTCCCAATCATTGGATTACTAAATTGGGGATTAGTGAATCCGGATAGATTGGTACATACATTGCTTGCTCATTGGATGAGGATGATTGATCTCATGATCATTTGTGTGGAGACACTAAAGCAAGTATGTAGGTGCTTATTAGAGAATAAGTTCATCGAACGTTGGCTCGCTAAGGAATACCTAATGGAGTTTTACTTGCTCATCAATAGGAATTCTCAGTAGTGATAGTAGTACAAGTGATCCTTGGACTTGAGATCATCATAGTATCTTGTGTATGATGAGTTATACTTTGACTTATTCCTTAAGACCCTTAGAGTATATCAAAGGGTATGCTTGGGTACAATAAGTTGTATATGGAGATAATGTATGATCAATAAAGAATCTACCACTTATTTAAAGAAGAGAAATGTCCTATGTGATTCGATAAATGACAACCCAAAGTAGTCCTTGGCGGCGCGAATGAAATTAGAAAGGAGTTTCTAATTTGCATTATTTGAGTTGTGCATTTAAGAGTCGAAATACATATAATTAAATAAAATAAGACTTGACAAGAATTCCATGTCTTATATTTAATTGGGACATTGTATGGTGGAAGGATTGAATTGTCTGGTAACTATTTACTCAAAGGTTCTTTTATGATTAATGTTGAAATCTATATTATCTGGAAAGTCGCGTTGATCGCTAGGGAGGCTTATCCCTATTGTAGAATAAATATTATTTATTTAAAAAATTAATTGTTTAATTTATTTATTCAAATAAGATTAGAATTGTTCTAATTGATTTATTCACAACCGGTTTAATATGGAGAACCTAAAGGGTCACACCATAAAAAGAAAAATAATTATTTAAGAAGTTAATGGCATAATCATAATAATATATTATGTATATTTAATTTAATCTATGGTGATAGAATAAATTAAATAGCTTAATATTTATTATTTAATATTTTAAAATATTAAATATAAATTAATAAGAGGAGTCTTATTAATATTATTACAATTATTATTATTATTTTAATTTCTAAAAGATATTAGGAATTAATTTAATATAAGTACTCTCATTTATTCCTAATTGGATTAGGAAGGAAAATTAGTTAAAGGAGTTTAATTAATTATCCCTAATAAGATTAGGGAGCCCCTTTAATTAAAAGGGTTTAATTAAATAATACCTTATTTTAATAGGGTTACTTGATATCTTTATAAGAGGAGTCTTATATCAGATATCAAGACTACGTTATAATTCCAATAGTTGGAGAGTACGCTCCTTTTATATAGAGATAGAAAAACAAGGGTTTAGCCAATCACCCATCTTCTTGAATTCTTCTTTTTCCTTGGTGGATCACCTCTAGAGGTCAAACACTTGGGTGGCTAACGTTGATCAAAGGAAGGAACCAAATCCGGTGAATTCAAGTTGAACGCGGAAGGATTTGGAGGTGAACTTGTACCTGAGGAAGCTCGATCTTCAAGGGTATGATTTTATTCTTTATCTTTTCGTTTAATTAATAATTAGGCATAAAGGGTGATCCGGGTATATAGTTTGTAAAATTTTAAACTCTGATTTTTACACGTTTCCGCTTACTTTGAGCAATTTGATTGCGTTCATGAATATTAGAAACCTAACAGTGGCATCAGAGCCAAACCTTTATGTGAATTATTAATTATTTTGATTTGATATATATATATTGATATGTATTTAGAACAATTTATTTGGGCATAATTTTATTGTATAAAATTTAAAAAAAAAAAAAAAAAAAGGAACACGAATTCGCTGCTTCTAAAATCTTCAACATGGGACGGAATATATATATTAAATATATATTAGGATCATGTTGTGTTGCTGAATCAATTTTTTTTTTAAAAAAAAGCTGTTCCGTGTTGTTTTTTATTTCCTGGTGACTCACGTGGATAAGGTGAAGTGCGGCCAATTTTTTTTTGGAGTTGGAGCATTGTTTTTTCATGGACTCAAGTGATTCTTGTAAGTGGAACTAAACATGGAATATATATATATATATATATATATATATATATATATATATATATATATATATATATATATAGCAATGACTTAACATGTTTTTGAAAGAGTATGACTATTGTTTCATGGATTTGTTGCTACTCACGTGATTTCATTTTTTTAAAACATTCTATATATATATATATATATATATATAATATTCGATTATTATTATTATTATATATATATATATTTTCATTTATTTTATAGTTAAAATAAAAAAGTTTATTTTAATTTTAAAATAAAAGATTTATTTTAATATTAAAATAAAAGAGTTTATTTTAATCTTAAAATTAAATTTCATACTAACTAATTAGGGTTGGAATTGGATTCCATGATAACTAATTGGAGTTGAAATTAGATTCTATGTTTCCTTAAATAAAGGAGTTTATTTAGATATGAAATAAGATTTCATATTATTCAAAATAAAAGAGTTTATTTGTGAATAGGAAAAAGAATCGGTGTTTCCTTAAATAAAAGAGTTTATTTAGATATGAAATAAGATTTCATATTATTCCAAATAAAGGAGTTTATTTGTGAATAGGAAAAGAGAATCTGTGTTTCCTTTAATCAAAGTTTTTTTTTATATATGGAATTGGATTCCATAATTAATTAAATAAAGGAGTTTATTTTGATTAAAGATTTTGATTAAAATAAAATAGTTTATTTTATTCAAAATTGGATAAATTAAAATAAAATAGTTTTATTTTGATTTAAATTTGGATTAAAATAAAGGAGTTTATTTTGATTCAAAATTAGATTTTATACCAACTAAATGTTGCCCATTAAATGATATCAATATATATATATTAAATGTTTATTATTCATGAGATGAATATTATTTATTGATGCATATGATGATGTGTATGATAATAAATGGGATTGATTATGGACTATTGACCAATGTGATTGGATTTTATTTTAATTGGATGCATGAATGTATGGGTTTTATTAAATGGGGTCTGCGTACCTCGTCTTCTCTAATTTTTCTTAATGTAAATTCTATCTCTCTCCTATGTACTTCCCTCGATCACGATCAAGGTTTCTATTTATTTTAAATAGTTTTGTAATAGGAATAGTTAGAATTATTTTGAAGAATTGGAGATCAAGGGACAAGAAGCGCATGAAGATCCATTTGTAATGGAGCCCGGGTTTAAATGTAATAGTTATATTTAAATATTAATTCTCGCACCCCTAGGGTTTGACCTTTTGGTTCACTTGGTGGCTCTAGTGAACCAAACTAGAATAAAAGTCCATAATCAATCCAAAGTTGAATATAGTATTCTATATGTGCATGCTTATACTATATATATTATATATTATGCAAACATGCTTCGCATGTTAATTAATATAACGCGTATTTTATATATATATATATGCGTATATGCTAAACAAGATGAGACATTTAATAATAAATCCTCAAAAAATTTTATATTAAGTCCTAAGCGTTCAAAGATATTTGGAATATCGAACGTCGCCTTCTAGCATGATAAAATTAATAGAGTATTAAATATTTAATATGAGTTTGTTGTGTCACCACAAGGTAAGTATTAAGTATTTAAGATGTTAATTTATCACATTTGATGCTTATAAAGAAAATTGAACAATATTGTTTTGTTGTGTCACCACAAGGATGATATTTTTCTTTTTTGAATATATGGAGTGCTAGGTTGGACTTAACTTGGATAATTTTGATTCGGATGTGCCACCACTTGATCAAAATAATCTAAGAGGCAAAAATACAAGGAGTTGCATAGTTGATGTAATTGACAAGAGTTGTCTACCTATTTATTTATATATAGTTTGTTGTGTCACCACAAGGCTATATACATTTGAAATGGGATCCTTATTCTCACTAGCAGATCTTTAATTAGATTTTGCCGAACTATATATATTGAGGGTAATATAGTTTGAAGAAAATAGTAGGAGATGCCAATTTAAAACAAGACCTAAATTGTTTTGGTAATTAATAAAAGAATGTATGTTAAAATATTGTTAATTACAAATTCATTTACAGAATTTTACAATGTCTAAAATTACTATCACTGCGAAGCATATTAGATGCTAAATTAACCAGACCGAATTAAACGGATTGGTTAAGAAATTTGAGAATAGTTCTCATAGCTGAAAAGCTATCTTATGTCCTTAATACGCCTATCCTTGCAATGGTTTGCATAATGCCTCGAGGAAGAGATTGCTGCTTTTAGAAAGTGACAAGATGATGCACGGTTGGCTCAATGCATCATGCTCATATCCATGAGTAACAAGCTTCAGCGTCAGCGTCAGCCTGAAACTATGGATACTCCTACTATACCTCTGCACGTCAAGTAGTTGATTGTGGGGAAAGTAGGACTAATAGATATCAGATATCTAAGGAGCTCTTCCGATCTAGAATGACCGATGACACTATAGTATAGATAAAAGTCCTTAATATAATCAATTTGATTGATCAATTAGGACAATGGGTTTTATCATGGATGGAGAGTTGAGCCAAGATTTGATCTTACACTCACTCCCGGACTCCTTTCACAATTGTTGTGAATTTTTCATATGAACAAGCTAGATATCAGCTTCGCTGATTTGCTTAACATGTTGAAAAATATTGAGAGTCATTTTCCAACCAAGAAAGACCATGTCTTACTGGTAGGGGCCAAAGGATCTTCTAAAAAAGAAGATTGATTTAAAGAAGGTAAATAGAAAGGCGTAAACAAAGGATAATAAGAACAAAACCGATATGGATAGCAAAGGAGTTTGCTTCCACCGCTATAACCACAGACACTTTGGAAAGAAAGCTGCAAGAAGCATCTTGCGAGAGGCTAACCAAAGAAGCTTAGGAAGTTTTGGTTACAAATACAAATTTGTTCATGATTTAAAATAATTTTTCTTTTAAGTCAAGGTTCTACTTGGGTATTGGATACCGACTTTGGTTATCATAAATATAGATTTATGAAGGACCAAGCGTAAGTAGAAAGTTAAACAAAGATAAGTAATCCTATGTGTGGAAAATGAAGCAAAGGTTGCAGATTAGCTATAGAAACTTATAGTTTAGCGATTACTTACTACGCAAATCTATTAAGTCAATAAGTTGTTATTGTATTCCAATTCTTATTAGAAACATTATTTCCATTTTATTGTTGGACAATAAAATTTTTAGTATTATAATTAAGAACAATTGTTGTTCTATTTATAATAATAATGTTTCGTATAGAACCCAAAAGATTACTTAATGGATTTTGTATACTGACTTACGTGAAAAATTATTTTTGTAAATTGAACAAACTAGTATAAGAAAAGGAGATGATCATTCAAAGAGTTGAATGTATGTATTTGTTGAAATACAAGTGTGATTTATTTGAAATGTTCAAAGAATTCAGAAGTGAAACAAATTGGCAAAGTATTAAGATTCTTTGATTAGATCAAGGGATAAATACTTGTGCAATAAGTTTTTAGATCATCTCAAATGGTTTTTCTCATAATGGACACCTCATGATACGTAATAATTGATTGATGTATCTGAAAGGAAAAATCATACCTTGTTGAACATGGTACGGTCCAAAATGATTTTACCGACATTCCAAAGATCCTTCAGGATCATGTCCTAGAAATGTCTCAGATATCTACTGAAAAGGTAACCTCAAAAAATCAAATTTCAAGACTCCATAAAAGTTATGGATGAGGAGGATTCCTAATCTTAAGTATGTTAAGATAAGGGGTTGTCCAACTTATGTGAAAAGGTTTCAAGGATAAGCTTGGGATAAGATTTGACTTGTACAAATTTGTGGGACATCCTAAAGTAAGTTTAGGGTATATATTCTATAATTCTACTTAGCAAAAGGTGTTTGTTACTGAAACACGCCGCCTTCTAAGATAAAGGTGTTTATCATTAAAAGGGGGCTAGTGGGAGGATAATAGATCTTGAAGAGTTCAAGAACCACAAAATACTATAAGTCAAATAAGAGGAACTCAGAGATAGACCTATTATACCACAACCTAATCGTAAAATCGAATAGTACCAAGATACCGGAGGTATGGATTCATCATAGATGATGATGATGAGGTACACATCATAGAAGATGATGATCCAGATTACATACGATGAGGTAAGTGTTGTAGACACTCGAGAGAAATGGATTGAAGCATGTTTCTCAAATATGGAACATTCGCTTTGATGAGGCAATAAAAAGTTTGATTTTATCAAAATAAGAATGAACCTAGTGTGTACAAAAGGGTCGATTAGAGCATCGTGACATTCATAGTACTATATGTTGATATACTACGGATAAGGAATGACATACCAATGCTACAATCAGTAAAGATAAAGTTGTCTAAACATTCCTCCATGAATGATTTGGAAGAGTATCATAATTGGGGATATAAATCTATATAGATAGATTTAAGAGGATGCTTGACTTAACCCAAGGAACGTATATTTATTTGATGTTAAAGTCGTTTAGCATGGCAAACTCCAAGAGATGTCTCATGTCGATGAGCTATGTAGTGTATCTCTCTTAATAGTCCCCACAAACTCCTGAAAAGAGAGGTCGCATGAGTGACAATCATGTATGCAATGAAATGTACGAGACTTGATGTTGATCAGTCATATTATGGAGAAATTCACTATGAGTCAGTGAAAAACATCTTAAAGTGCTTAACCGGCACTAAGGATGTGATCATATTCATGGTTGGTCTAAATTAAAACTAGAGGGCTTAACAGACTCAAGTTTTTCGAGACGGACCACCAAGATGATGAAAAAAAAATCCACTTTAAGGTAAAGCGTTATCTTGAACAAAGGTGTCTTGAATTGAAAGGTTCCAAACAACAAAGAGTTGTTGGTTTAGTGATAAAGACAAAGTATATAGCTATAAATGAAGTCGCAAGTTGATTGTTTGGATTAAAGTTCATTACGTAACTAGGAATAGTTCTTAAGTCTCATCTTGGATCTAAACATGTGTTGTGGCACTTTCATTTGATTATTAGAATCATTGAAAGATGGGAAATCACTATAGAGATAGTGGACTCTCATGAACAACATTACATATCCATTAACTAAAGCTTATCCAACAGCAGGATAATCGTCACTTAGAGAAGAAGAGTATGAGATACCATGACGATTGGCTTTAGTGCAAGTGGGAGATTGAAAGTAGTATGCACACAAGCCAATCATGTTTGATGATAAAGCATATACTTTGTAACAATCTTATTCATTTATTAATAAAAAGTATTAATTTATTAAGGGCTTTTAATTATCTACATGATGTTGTTTTATAATATGTGATAAACCCATAGTTTTAAGCAATGCTTTTAGAATAATGATGATCATTCTAATGAGATCTAAATTCTTAGAAAGCTTAAAACTAAAATAGTTCCCAATCATTGGATTACTAAATTGGGGATTAGTGAATCGGGATAGATTGGTACATACGTTGCTTGCTCATTGAATGAGGATGATTGATCTCATGATCATTTGTGTGGAGACACTAAAGCAAGTATGTAGGTGCTTATTAGAGAATAAGTTCACTGAACGTGGCTCGCTAAGGAATACCTAATGAAGTTTTACTTGTTCATCAATAGGAATTCTCAGTAGTGATAGTAGTACAAGTGATCCTTGGACTTGAGATCATCATAGTATCTTGTGTATGATGAGTTATACTTTGACTTATTCCTTAAGACCCTTAGGGTATATCAAAGGGTATGCTTGGGTATAATAAGTTGTACATGGAGATAATGTATGATCAATAAAGAATCTACCACTTATTAAAAGAAGAGAAATGTCCTATGTGATTCGATAAATGACAACCTAGTAGTCCTTGGCGGCGTAATGAAATTAGAAAGGAGTTTCTAATTTGCATTATTTGAGTTGTGCATTTAAGAGTCGAAATACATATAATTAAATAAAATAAGACTTGTGATAATTCCATGTCTTATATTTAATTGGGACATTGTATGGTGAAAGGATTGATTGATTATGCAGTAACTATTTACTCAAAGGTTCTTTTATGATTAATGTTGAAATCTATATTATTTGAAAAGTCGTTGATTCTTGGGGAGGCTTATCCCTATTGTAGAATAAATATTATTTATTTAAATAAATTAATTGTTTAATTTATTTATTTAAATAAGATTAGAATTGTTCTACTTGATTTATTCACAACCTATTTAATATGGAGAACCTAAAGGGCCACACCATAAAAGGAAGAATAATTATTTAAGAAGTTAATGGCATAATCGTAATAATATAGTTATGTATATTTAATTTAATCTATGGTGATAGAATAAATTAAATAGCTTAATATTTATTATTTAATATTTTAGAAATATTAAATATAAATTAATAAGAGGAGTCTTATTAATATTATTACAATTATTATTATTATTTTAATTTCTAAAAGAGTTTAGGAATTAATTTAATATAAGTACTCTCATTTATTCCTAATTGGATTAGGAAGGAAAATTAGTTAAAGGAATTTAATTAATTATCCCTAATAAGATTAGGGAGCCCCTTTAATTAAAAGGGTTTAATTAAATAATACCTTATTTTAATAGGGTTACTTGATATCTTTATAAGAGGAGTCTTATATCAGATATCAAGACTACGTTATAATTCCAATGGTAGGAGAGTACACTCCTTTTATATAGAGATAGAAAAACTAGGGTTTAGCCAACCACCCATCTTCTTGAATTCTTCTTCTTCCTTGGTGTATCACCTCTAGAGGCCAAACACTTGGGTGGCTAACGTTGATCAAAGTAAGGAACCAAATTCGGTGAATTCAAGTTGAATGCGAAAGGATTTGGAGGTGAACTTGTACCTCAGGAAGCTCGATCTTCAAGGGTATGATTTTATTCTTTATCTTTTCGTTTAATTAATAATTGTGCATAAAGGGTGATCCGGGTATATAGTTTGTAAAATTTTAAACTCTGATTTTTACACGTTTCCGCTTACTTTGAGCAATTTGATTGTGTTCATGAATATTACAAACCTAACACCACAACCATTGAATCACAAATAAACACATATCTAATCTAATTATCTAAGTCCAAATCAATTTTTTGAAACATGTCGGTGTACCGACGGCTTTATCGGGTAATTATCGAGTCTAAGACTCTATCATATAGTTCAATAGATGTAAATATCAGTCATACAATTTTTCATAGCCTTATAACAATATTTAAATAATTATTATAATTTATCATGGATTTCCAAACACTGGAATCATTATTAAATGATTTAAATATTAAATAATTCTATTATCATTAATATTTAATTAATATTAAACCATTAATGATATCATTGCCAAAATATTAAAGTTATTTATAATAACTCAAAATACTTTTAAAGTATTAATATTATCCTTAAATGAATTTTAAAAGAATTAAAATCAATTTTAAATAATTATCATTAATATTAAAGTATTAATGTATTACTTATCAAAATATTACAAGTCCTTAATCATAACTTAAAATATTTTAAATTCATTTATATCCTTTTAAATGATTTTTAAAGTAATAAAACCATTTTAAAACTATTTATTTAATATAATTATTAAATAAATTTAATATCATTAATATTAAATTAATAATCATTAACATTAAATTATTAATGAAATTATCCTTTAAATATTAAAAATTATATTTTATAACTTAAAATATCTTTAAACACTTTATTTTCTTTTTAAATGATTTTTATAATAATAAGAAAATTATTTTAAACTAATTTATTTACTATAATTATTAAATCATTCAAATATCATTAATAGTAAATAATTAATGAAATTAACCTTTATATATTGAAAGTTATATTTTATAACTTAAAATATTGTTAAACTATTTATTTTCATTTAAAATGATTTTTCTAATACTAAAATCATTTTTGAACTAATTTATTTGATATAATTATTAACTAAATCTAATATCATTAATATTAAAATATTAATATTTTCATGACAAAATATCAAAAGTTATATTTTATAACTTAAATAACCTTTAAATCATTTTTCTATAATTTTTAAATCATTAATTCTATATTTCATACTTTTTTTTAATATATTAAATAAATAACTTAATTATCATTAATATTAATTAATTAATTAAATTCATCATAAAATATTAAAATTTATCAAAATTAACTTAAATTATTTTCTTATACCATAATATAATTTTAAATGATTTTTTATGAATTAAAATAATTTTTAAATAATTTATTTAATATTATAATTAAATAATTAAATATTTTTAATATATTAAATATTTTAAAATATTATTTAAAATATTTAAAATAATTAAACACTAATTTTCAAACTTTAAAATAATTTTTAATAATTTATTTTGTATTTTTAATAATTAAAAACTAATTTTTCTATTTATTTCGTAAAAAAAATTAATTTATTAATTAATCTTTCGCAAAAGGGTGCCTATAGCGACATAACTGTCGCTATAGGTGTTCTTCGTGTTCTTGAGCTTAACCCAGACATTCATGGCAGTTAACAAGTGACACAGTTTGACCAAGAATAATTCTTCACAAAAAGTGTTTCTGGACATGTCGTTGATCATATCATGTAGTAAACATGCAACACTACAAAACTCAACAACAAACATGTTCAAACTGAATCACAATAAGTAGATCTAAGCCATCAAAGTCAAAGTTACTGTCAGAATTGTTCTTCATTTTCTGGGTTACCCAGACAGAAATGAAGAACAGTTCAAACAGTCCACTTTGGGCTTCCATAACTTGTTGATCATGTAACGGTTTAGGTATCTATCGATTTCAGGTTGTAGTAAACATGTACGGGTACAGATTAATTACATAATATCTTCATAACAACAACATATCAAGCATATAAGATCCGGTTAAACGGCTGTCAGAAACACGTTCTTGAAAGAATTTCCAGAAAATGAAATCATGATCTTCTGTACCACTTTGACCAATCACTACTATCGACTCGTTTAACATTAAAGCTATTTTAAGGCATAAACATGGAGATTATATATCATACTACAATCTAGACACAACAATAAAAATAAATAATCTAACACCTGTAAGATCCAAGGCAATGAACAAAAGTCACGACCGATCTCAGGCATATTCGAGTCGCCTTGATTTCTTTCTTCGATCAATCTTGCCACAATGACTTTTAACCGTTACTAACCACAAATCTAGACCAGATATAAGCTTTATTCGTGTTCCAGATCACAGACCACATAACAGGCTACATGTTAAAACATTTAAACAAAATTACAAAACATAAAAAAAATTATTTACGACCTCGACGATCAATATCAAAAAAACACGAAATAAATTTTTTCCAGATTTTGAAAAATGTAAAATTTGAGCCTATAGATGTTATGGATCTAACATCTATCAACCTAGATCATCATTATACACTGTAAACAACATGTTTTAACACAGAATCATAATATCTAACAATCGATTAATGACCAGATTTGTAATTAGGGTTTATACCTTCAATTGACAATCTTATGATTCTTGGCTATTGATCTGTTAATGGATTTTATGGGGCTTGATATATGACTGATATATGAAGGAAATTTCGGAGGTTTGGGGTTGAGAGAGAATGGTTGAGTGTTTTGCACAAAATAATCTAGCAAATGCAATTTCTCTCTCTTCCAATCTATTTATAGACGTCTAGGATGCATGAAACGAAGACAGATTGCTGGCATTTCTTAAGTCACAATGTCAACCAAGTTGGTCACCAACTCTTAATTTGGTAGGATTTGCAAGTTATCTAAATAAATAAATGCAAAAGGGCCTTTTGGTCTTTTGTAATATAATTTTAATGGCATAAATGTCATTTGTCTAACCCTTATGGTTTGAGCCTTGGGGTTTTACCTTTAGGGTTTAACCCTAAGACTTTGTACAATAATTTCTAGCATTTTATTTAGGGTTCAAGAATAAAATAAAAATAAAAATTAGTTTCTTAAAATTTGTAATTAGGGATTTCTAAATTAGATTAGGTTAACTAACCACTTAGGGCTTGAACATAAGGATTTAACGTATACTAATTATCATTAAGTGTTCTAATTTAGCAATTAAGGTGTCAAATTTTTTAATTAGGGTTTATAATTAATTATTAGGGTTAACAATTTGCAATTAGTGTTAACAATTTGTAATTAGGGTTTCTAATTATATTAACATAAACATTAGGGTTTTAATCATCAATTACAATTAACCTTTCTAATTTAGCAATTAGGGTTTACAATTTATAGTTAAGTTTTATAATTACTAATTAGGGTTACCTAATATAGAAATTAGGGTTTCTTAATATTAATATTTCAAAATGTTAATTAGGGTTTTAAAATACTAATTAGTACTCTTTCCCCAATTAACAATAAAGTCTAACATACATGATATTAATCATATTAACACAATTTCTCACTGAGCAAAACTCCAGTTTAGGTTTCAAATTAGGGTTCTAGATATTAGGGTTTTATAATTAGTGTTTTCTAAAGATTAATTAGGGTTTCTAAATTTTAATTAGGGTTTACCTAATTAATTATATAATACGCAACATAAATCACATCACACAATCATTACACAGTCTTGGATCTCCCATTTGAGTCTTACAGTAGGGTTAGACAAATTAATATTAGGGTTTGGTCATGATACATTAAAATTAACCGACCCTTAACATTTCACACATATATACAGTACATATTTATAGCACTGAAATATCAAAATATAATTAATATTATATTATTATCCTCATTCCTTATTGCAAATCCAGAATTAGGGTTTGGATTCCATATTTGATTTAATATTCATATACGCCATTATTAAGTTAAAATAATTAACTTAATTAATCTGAAATAAATTCATATAATAAAATATTTATTATAATAATTCTAATAATCGTTTTTACATATTATTTAAATAATATAATGATCATATTTTCATAAAAAATAATTAATAAAAACATTTCTACTATATTAAATATTATAAGAATATACTTTATAATAATCAATAATTCTAAAATAAAATTATTTGTAAATATTCATGTAATAAATATATTTTTATTTCTCACATAAATACATATACACATTATCTTGTACAAATCCTTATCTTTAAAATAAAAAAAAAATTATACGCAAAATTTCTGATTTATTTATATAGAAAATATCGGGTTGTTACATTCACCCTCCCTTATAAAGATTCCGTCCCCAGAATCACCATTTTAAAGCCTATACATACCAGGGTACATAGCATACACAATCATTGCGAGTAGATATCGATCAAAATTGATCGAACTGATCTTTAACTATTCAGCATAAAGCTTATCTATCTGCTGATACGAAAAAATTGATTTCTAATAGAACTCAATTTCCTCATTCAAAATAATTTATAAAATAATTTCCTATATATAGGAAATAAAATTGGTTTGAGGAATACCTGGAGTTGTATCCCCGGCTGCTACAGTTTCTTGAACGGTCATGTTGAAGGCGTTTGTGGTTGATTTTGTTGGTTTGATTTGTTGATGTTGGTCCCGTTGTCGCCAATGTCCTGCTGCCTTTTCCCGTATTCGCATTCCTTGCCTCCCATCTCCTTCTTGGACAGTCTTCCACCTTATACTCCTTTGATTCACACTTAAATCACGCAGACTTGCCATTTATCTCCTTTTCTTTTATCGTATAGGTGATAAAACTATCTTTTGTCCCTTCATTATCATAGCTATCACAAATGTTGCTGATTGGTCATCATTGATCTTTTCCGAAATTTTAAGATCGATGGCCTTGAAGTCTTTGACGTTCAATCGATCGATTATCCGGGCCGATCCTCCCATGATCGGGTATTCATTCTCTCCATAGCTTGATCGTCCATATTCGCAAAATTTCTGTATCGGGTCTGGTTGTCTTCCAGCTTTCTAGATAGGTTCTTATGCCCGTGTATTTCGTTTTCGTCTCCTTAGCGGCATTATCACAATTTATTCTTTATTCTAAGCCTTATCGTATACGTATAATCATATATCACGAAATTTCTATATTTATCATGTACTCAAAATATTATATATTTTAAAATTTTGGTTTTCTGTATTAACCAGTACTCATATAATTAACTACTATCTTTATACCAACTTATTTCCTTAATCCCATAAAACTTCATACTCATATCACTTGACATACCATAGCACATATTGCTTTAATCATTTGTTACCCCTTTATGTCTCAAAAGTCAGAAATCGCTGACATAACTTATACAAAATTTGAAAAATATTACCTTATACAAACATATATATCATATACATAACATAGAATCATACATATTCAAGTAATACTAGTACTACTTATTTCTTACGCCTCCACTAAGGATCAATTGCTTAGTAATCTGTCTATTCCCATTATCCTCAATAATCCATTCACACCTAACTACACCTAGTTCGTCCAACTTACCATACATTATGAGTTTAAGAACTCACCACAAACATATGAATTTAAGAACTCGACATTGACCACATATGCTTTAACTATACTTTACCTCGATATCATACTATCGCTTCGTGGTCCCAGATTATACTTTTCAAAACAACCACCTCATTGAGGTAACTTTCAATGTGAGCCTCTATTTCAGCTATTGGCTTTGATATTGGCTCGGATATGGAAGTTGACTTCTTCTTTATGATTTTAGGGTATCCTAATCTTTTTCTATCTGACATCTACACACAAACGATCTTGATTATCACTTAATATATACACATAGCAAAAAATGGCTTTATACAAGTTATCTTTTATTTTATTTGTCGATGAACTAATTCAATTCATCTACTTTTTAAACTCTATATGATTTAATTGTATTTTCAACGTTTCTCTCTGTTCCAAGGTTATAGCCTAAGGTCTAACTCACCTAAGGTTTTTAACCCTAAGCTCTAATACCAACTTGTAAAGACCCCAAACTCGGGAACTTGAAACCCAAACTCGGTTCTTCACGATACCATTTCTATGAGCGGAATAATACTAATAATAATAACAATAATATAAATATCAAACTTAACTTACATTTATCAGAGTCTAATCCCAAGTACGTAACTTTTACTATATTCTTTACATGATATATAATATATATCATTATCTTAATACAGTCTAACTATTACAAAAGACACAATTACACATGTTTTGTTTGCTCTCCTTTTCACTTGTTCTTGTCTGAACCTTCGGGTTGATCGTGACTAGCTGAAAACATTTAAATTTAAGCAAGGATGAACATTTGGGTGCCCAACAAGTAATAACAATTATGAATATAATTAGCTGAAAGAAATAAATGTTTTCTTTGTACATCGCTTCTACAACGAATTTATAGTTGTGAAGTAAACTGAACCGATAATAATCACATAACAATTCTATCCCAAATTATTTAAACTACGTATTGACTATATATATAGGGTAGTCGACATACTATGAACATTGTTTTAAATTTTTGATAAGGTTTAGCAGAACTTCATCTGGAAACCGTCATAACTTACAGGCGCGAGGGTGCTCATCCCAATGAGTCCTGTATTCATCAATACTGCATTGCAAGAATGATAGGATCGTTTCACTCTCCGCTTGGCGAGCATAAAAATTTTTTTCCCGTGATCGGGATGTTCATACTTAGACTGGAATCCGAACCAAAATAATTTGATTAGATAAAAAAAGATTTTAACTTATTCAACGATATTTCTGAATTTGTGTCTAACTGGGTCAAATAGCTTAGACGGCTTTATATATATATATATATATATATCAACATGTGTTTAACTACAATGATTATTCAAGTGGAGACATTTGTGTAACCATATTTAGAAATTAACGAACAAAATAAATATATGAATTACTATATACTAACATGTTGATAATCAATGATCAGATATATATAATATATTACAATAGGGTTAATAATATAGCATAATAATAATATAATTCTAAAACTTCTTACTCATGTCCATTGCATAAAGGAAATGCAAAGGTAAGATACTTGTCTGATGCGCTGCGTACAGTTCGTAACTTAGTTCTACCTTTATATAACACCTATCAGTAATAAGATCATTTGATCGATTAGAATAACATACTATAACACATAGTAGTGCTGATTGCAGTCAGCACATATCCTAATCACATTGTCACATATGTTCCACAACCATTGAATCACAAATAAACACATATCTAATCCAATTATCTAATTCCAGATCAACTTTCTAAAATATGTTGGTGTACCGACGGCTTTTATCGGATAATTATCGAGTCTAAGACTCTATCATATAGTTCAATAAATGTAAATATCAGTCATACGATTTTTCATAGCCTTATAACAATATTTAAAGAATTATTATAATTTATCATGGATTTCCAAACACCGGAATCATTATTAAATGATTTAAATATTAAACAATTATATTATCATTAATATTTAATTAATATTAAACCATTAATGAGATCATTACCAAAATGTTAAAGTTATTTATAATAACTCAAAATACTTTTAAAGTATTAATATTAGCCTTAAAATGAATTTTAAAAAGAATTAAAATCATTTTTAATAAATATTATTAATATTAAAGTATTAATGTATTACTTATCAAAATATTACAAGTCCTTAATCATAACTTAAATTATTTTTAATTCATTTATATCCTTTTAAATGATTTTTAAAGTAATAAAATCATTTTAAAACTATTTATTTAATATAATTATTAAATAAATTTAATATAATTAATATTAAATTAATAATCATTAACATTAAATTATTAATGAAATTATCCTTTAAATATTAAATTTATATTTTATAACTTAAAATATCTTTAAACACTTTATTTTCATTTTAAATGATTTTTATAATAATAAAATCATTTTAACTAATTTATTTAATATAATTATTAAATCATTCTAATATCATTAATAGTAAATAATTAATGAAATTTACCTTTATATATTGAAAGTTATATTTTATAACTTAAGATATTGTTAAACTATTTATTTTCATTTAAAATGATTTTTCTAATATTAAAATAAATTTTGAACTAATTTATTTGATATAATTATTAACTAAATCTAATATCATTAATATTAAAATATTAATATTTTCATGACAAAATATCAAAAGTTATATTTTATAACTTAAATAACCTTTAAATCATTTTTTCTATAATTTTAAATCATTAATTTATTTTTTATAATTTATTTAATATATTAAATAAATGACTTAATTATCATTAATATTAATTAATTAATGCAATTCATCATAAAATATGAAAAGTTATCAAAAATAACTTAAATTATTTTCAGATATACCATAATATAATTTTAAATGATTTTCATGAATTAACATTATTTTTAAATAATTTATTTAATATTATAATTAAATAAATTAAATACTTTTAATATTCCAAAATATTAAATATTTATGAAATATATTTAAAATAATTAAACACTAATTTTCAAACTTTAAAATAATTTTTAATAATTTATTTTGTATTTTAATAATTAAAACTAATTTTTCTATTTATTTCGTAAAAAATTAATTTATTAATTAATCTTTCATTAAAGGGTTTCTATATAGCGACATAACTGTCGCTATAGGTGTTCTTCGTGTTCTTGAGCTTAACCTGGATATTCATGGCGCTTAACGAACGAGTGACACAACTTGACCAAGAATAATTCTTCACAAAAGTGTTTCGACATGTCGTCGATTGATCATATCATGTAGTAAACATGCAACACTACAAAACTCAACAACAAAACATGTTCAAACCGAATCACAATAAGTAGATCTAAGCCATCAAAGTCAAAGTTATCGTTGTTTAATTGTTCTTCATTTTCCGGGTTACCCGACATGTAAATGAAGAACAGCTTAAAACGATCACTTTGGGCTTCCATAACTTGTTGATCATGTAACGGTTTAGGTATCTATCGATTTCAGGTTGTAGTAAACATGTACGGGTACAGATTAATTACATAATATCTTCATAACAACAACATATCAAGCATATAAGATCCGGTCAAACGGCTGTCAGAAAAACGTTCTTGAAGTTTTCTGGAATTTCCAGAAAACGAAATCGTGATCTTCTGTACCACTTTGACCAATCACTACTATCGACTCGTTTAACATTAAAGCTATTTTAAGGCATAAACATGGAGATTATATATCATACTACAATCTAGACACAACAATAAACACAAATAATCTAACACCGCAAAGATCCAAGGCCGAAAACAAGTCATGTCGCCGAATCGATCTAGGCATTTCGGGTTTTCCTGATTTCTTCCGTCAATACCGGTCAATGGCTTTTTACCGTTACTAACCACAAATCTAGACCAGATATAAGCTTTATTCGTGTTCCAGATCACAGACCACATAATAAGCTACATGTTAAAACATTTAAATAGCCAAAAACATAAACAGAAAATTATTTACAGCCTTTGACATTCATTTTCAGAACACGAAATAAAATTTTTCCAGATTTTGAAAAATGTCAAATCCGAGCCTATAGATGTTATGGATCTAACATCTATCAACCTAGATCATCATTATACACTGTAAATAACATGTTTTAACACAGAATCATAACATCTAACAATCGATTAATGGTCAGATTTGCAATTAGGGTTTATACCTTCAATGGACAATCTTATGATTCTTGGCTACTAGTCTGTTAATGGATTTCATGGGGCTTGATATATGACTGATATATGAAGAAAATTTCGGAGGTTTGGGGTTGAGAGAGAATGGTTGAGTGTTTTGCATAAAATAATCTAGCAAATGCAATTTCTCTCTCTTCTAATCTATTTATAGAAGTCTAGGATGCATGAATTGGCTGAGCAAAGACTGATTGCTGGCATTTCTTAAGTCACAATGTCAACCAAGTTCGTCACCAATGCTTAATTTGGTAGGATTTGAAAGTTATCTAAATATATAAATGCAAAAGGGCATTTTGGTCTTTTGTAATATAATTTTAATGGCATAATATGTCATTTGTCTAACCCTTAGGGTTTGACCCTTAGGGTTTAACCCTAAGGCGTTGTACAATAATTTCTAGCATTTTATTTAGGGTTCAAGAATAAAATAAAATTAAAAATTACTTTCTTAAATTTTGTAATTAGGGTTTTCTAAATTAGATTAGGTTAACTAACTACTTAGGTCTTGAACATAAGGATTTAACGTATACTATTTATCATTAAGCGTTCTAATTTAGCAATTAGGGTGTCAAATTTATCAATTAGGGTTTATAATTAATTATTAGGGTTAATAATTTGCAATTAGTGTTAACAATTTGTAATTAGGGTTTCTAATTACATTAACGTAAACATTAGGGTTTTAATCACCAATTACAATTAACCTTTCTAATTTAGCAATTAGGGTTTATAATTTGTAATTAAGTTTTATAATTAATAATTAGTGTTACCTAATATAGAAATTAAGGTTTCTTAATATTAATATTTCAAAATGTTAATTAGGGTTTTAAAATACTAATTAGTACTCTTTCCCCAATTAACAATAAAGTCTAACATACATGATATTAATCATATTAACACAATTTTTGACTGAGCAAAACTCCAGTTTTGGTTTCAAATTAGGGTTCTAGATATTAGGGTTTTATAATTAGTGTTTTCTAAAGATTAATTAGGGTTTCTAAATTTTAATTAGGGTTTAACTAATTAATTATATAATACTGCAACATAAATCACATCACAATCATTATTACATCTTGGATCTCCCATTTGAGTTTTACAGTAAGGTTAGACAAATTAATATTAGGGTTTGGTCATGATACATTAAAATTGACCGACCCTTAACATTTCACACATATACACTACATATTTATAGCACTGAAATATCAGAATATAATTAATATTATATTATTATCCTCATTCCTTATTCCAAATCCAGAATTAGGGTTTGGATTCCATATCTAATTTAATATTCATATACGCCATTATTAAGTTCAAATAATTAACTTAATTAATCTGAAATAAATTCATATAATAAAATATTTATTATAATAATTCTAATAATCGTTTCACATATTATTTAAATAATATAATGATCACATTTTCATGAAAAATAATTAATAAAAATATTTCTACTATATTAAATATTATAAGAATATACTTTATAATAATTAATAATTCTAAAATAAAATTATTTATAAATATTCATGTAATAAATATATTTTTATTTATCACATAAATACATATACACATTATCTTGTACAAATCCTCATATTTAAAATAAAAAAAAATTATACGCAAAATTTTTGATTTATTTATATAGAAGATATCGAGTTGTTACATTATGGATTTCAAGGGAAGTTGGAACGAGCATCTACCTTTGGTAGAATTCGCTTACAACAATTATTTTCAGGCTAGTATAGGCATGTCGCCTTACGAAGCATTGTATAGAAGGAAGTGCAGAACACCACTTTGTTAAGATGAAGTAGATGAACGTCAAATGTTGGGACCTGAGATGGTACAACAAACGGCAGACATGGTGAAGCTGATAAGAGCTCGATTAGTAGCGGCTCAAGATAGACAACGGAAGTATGTAGATCCTCATCGAGAGAAGAGGGAGTTTGAAGTAAGTTCATATGTTTTTCTAAAAGTATCGCCTTGGAAAGGGAAGATACGTTTTGGAAAAAAAGGGAAGTTAAGCCCAAGGTTTGTAGGACCTTTTGAGATTTTAAGAAGGGTAGGAGAGGTAGCTTATGAAGTAGCCTTACCTCCAGAAATGGAAAGAATACACAATGTGTTTCACGTGATGTCGTGTCAAGGCCCTTATAAACCGGACTACAAGCACGTAATAGAATATGAGTCTATTCAAGTAGAAAAAGACTTAACGTATGAAGAACTTCCGATTCAGATTATTGATAGGAATGAACATGTCTTGAGAAATAAGGTAATACCTTCAGTAAAAGTAATTTGGAGTAACCACGATGCTGAATAAGCAACGTGGGAGCTCGAAAGTAAAATGAAGGAAAAGTTTTCTCATTTGTTTATGTAAGAATAGCGAGATTCCGGGGACAGAATCCTTATAAGGAGGGAAGAATGTAACGCCCGAGAATTTCAAAATTTGAATGAATTAAATTTTGATTTGATTATGTGAATTAAATGAATTTAATTGATTTATTATGTGAGTAAGATGTTCGAAGGTCGTTCTATGACCTTGGATATATAGATGTGGTTAATATTCTGGCTTTGTGTTAGTATTAATGGTTGTGAATTATCAAGACAAAAACGAAGGTTTTTCGAGAATGTTTGCGTAAAAACACTATTCATCTAATTTCATTCGGAGCTAGGGTTTGAAATTTTGAGAAACGCGTAATGATAGAATACGAAGATAGTATGGAATATTCAATAATAATTCCATTATGGCAAACGAAGTTTTCACTTGCGGACGTAAAACCTAAGGGTTTGTGAAAGAGGTTTCCGAAAGGGAAATACAATGCGTATAGTCGTTTCGGATATTATACGTATGACATACGAGTATTATACTAGTATAAATACAAGTCTAGTATGAAGAATAGTACGACGTATAATTCGATTACTATATGAGTATTAGACGAAGAGAATACGTGAGTTATACGTATAGAATATGAGACGTATGAATAAAGTATAAGTTAAGGGTTTGGTATAATTTAATTGGACTTGGATTAATAGCAAGCCCAATGAATTAAGTGTTCAAGCCCAAGTTAAGGCCCAACATTAAGTTATGTCAAACCCAATCCAAAAAGTAAACCGTAGGTCTAACCGATGGGTCATGGGATGGGTAAAACCCATGGGGCAACTCATGGGGTGTTAAAAAGGGGAGGTGGGCCAGCCACTTGGCCACCAAGTAAAGTGATTACTTGGTGGCTAAGTTGCAAAGGAGGTGGAATAGTAAAGAGGTGGAAAGTTGACTATTTTGCCCTCACGTTGGTTGCTTATAAATACAAGGCTTGAGTTGGATTTTTATTGTTTTTACAAAGCTTGTCAATATATATTGAGAGAGAGAAAGAGCTAGAAACACTAAATCCTTCTACTTCCAAGCAAACCTTTATACGTTTATCAAGAACGTGAGTTACTTCAAAGGTAAATTCTCATAAACCGCAATCTTCATCTTTTTCGATTTATTTCTCGTAGAAGAATCATAGATTGGTGGAGCATGTTTATTGAGGAGATATAAGGATGCCTATGAATGACTAAATCATTGATAGGTCATGACCAAATAGAAATCGTAAGTGTTTACGTAAGTTAAAAGCCATAAAAGTTTTGAACGTTAACTTAGTTAAGAATGAACGTTTTGAAAACCGTTATAGCTAAGGAATGTGCCAATTGTTTGGTTATGATGACTATGATGAATCAATGGAGTTTTCCATTTGATTTGGCTTATAAAACACGAGTAACAAAGTTATGGCGAATTTTGTGAAAATAGACATTAAACGTCGAAAACGTAAAAATCCCGGATTAAAGGTCAAAAGTTGCCGTGTGACTTGAAAATTATGGTTTCCATTGTCAACACGTGAGATAAAGTAATTAAGAGTCGTTGGCGAAAGAATCGTCGCATTCCGACTTATAATGAAGAAAACGAGTATTGAACGATCGAAAACGTTAAACGAACTCTTAAAAATGAACTCAAAGGTGAATTCTGAGTTAACGGATTTGAAAATGTGAAATTCTTATATGAACACGTAAAGGATGTGATTTGTGACTTGTACGCTTTCGAATGGGTCAATTCGGATGTAAAACGAAAAAATTAGGAAGCCGGGAGTTTCGTTAGAAAAAGTGGAATATTTTGGCTAACCGCGCATGCTGCCAAAAAACCAATACCAAAGAAAGTGGTGGCGCCAGCAATTTCACTCTCGGTCGAAAGTACATCGCTAACTCAAAATACAAAGCTACCACTAGAATACATAGGATGTCCCACCGCAGTGCCGGCAGTAGAAAAATGTTGACCAAGTTAGGTTTTGTTCCATTTGAATGTAGACCTAAAGTAAGACATTGAAGGTACTTAATGTACATAATAAGATTTACCTTAAATCACTTATAAGGTGTTAATGTAAGAAGATCTAGTAAGGTTTAATAGAAATTAAACGAAGAACGCAAAGACGTAATAAGTAAACTGTAAATGACGTTTAACATTGGTATTTAACCAATAATGATCGAATATCGGTTAAGGACGTAAGAACATTAATGAGACGTAACAAAATATAAGAAGTCGAATCGACTTTAATAACGAAGTTAATTCAAATAAAACATAGAAGAGAAAGAAGTTGGTTAGAACCGTAAAGTTAGTTTATTTGATAACTAATTACAGTGTGCTATTTGAATATATCATGTAGATCCTGTAAAGACTGAGAATAGTTGAATTGTATATTCAAAGATGCTTGAAGGCAAGTCTTTCTTAAACGTTTATCTAACCTTCGTGTTAGCCAAGTTTTACGTGATGCATGTTATACAATACATGAATGGTTTTAAAGAAAGAGTTGATGCATGTTGATATAGAACTGTTAACGCTATCCTATGCCAAGTATTTGGTACGGATGAGAAGGTAAGTTTGTCTATGTACAAACAAAAGTATTTTTCATCGATTATTCGATGGGCACGCGAGGTTGCCAAATGTTGAACGTAAATACGTTTAACGTAAGAGTGTTGATCAACATAGAGTATTATAGGCTGATCACCTAGAAGTGCTCGTAAGTAAAGACAGGTGGATGGCCTTAGTGCCGGATATCCTTTTCAAGTATGAAAACAAAAAGGGTATGTTCATGGTCTATTGACCAGTTCATCATTCCTAAGCTATTATATATACTTTGGAATTGTTATTATGACATGAGAAGTACTAGTCAAATGTTTCGTAGTGCTTCGTAGTTAATTGTTCAAATATTGAGATAAAGCATGTAATTGTTAATATGATTCTTTGTTAAGACTTGTTGAGCTAGTTATGCTCATTCTTGCTTATACCATATGTTTCCAGCTAAAGCCGAATGAATTAAGAGTTCTAAGAGAGATAAGGGAAAGGCTAAGATGGACAATTAATCGTCCTGTAATAGATTACTGTATTTGATTGTAATATACTTATGAAGAATAATGAATGTATTCGGTTTATGAACCTGGGAAAGGATTTATTACAAATGTAATACAAAGATAGTAATTACACTCATTTTGTTGTTATTTCAATGGAATAATTGTATATATTGTAGTATCGTGGAACACCATCTGTCGGGTTAGAAGATACCCGGATTTGGGGGTGTCACAGGTTGGTATCAAAGCATTAGGTTATAAAACTTAAGGGGGAAAGAACCTTAGGCTAATAACCTCATTAGGAAAGGAAGAGTCCGAAGAAAGTAACTCAAGTCAAATGAGTTAATAAGGTATTAAGGAAACTCAGTACCAAAAGATTTAAAAGATGGAAAGTAACCCTAAATGGATTAAATGTGATTTGTGCTTATATTATTGTGTATTATGTACTAATCAATTTGTTATGTGTTATTGTAGATGTCGGTCGATAACTTGATGTATATGGATATACATGTGATCAGCGAGGAGTCTGTGAACAGAGTTGACCCGGTACATGTGCCTATAGAAGACATACCTGTAGTGATTCTGGAAGAGTCAGAGCCCGAGGAATATTACTCGGAAAAGGACTACTCTGAGGAGACCATGGGAATAGCATCATATCTGAATATGATGATAGATGTGGAGGATGACATGGAGGTGACATCGATTAATACGGTGATGCCTGCCCTAGAGTCAACACCTATAAAGACTATGAGGGCAATGTACCTCTCAGTGCTTGACCGTAACGTGCAACTGCACAATATGGTGCACCACCAGAAGGAAGAGATCAGTGATCTCTATGGGGCGAAGGAGTCTACAGAGTCAGACTATGAGATAGAGCATGATGAGAAAGTGCTCATGACTGACAAGGCTAGAGACTATAAGAACGAGGTCATAGAACTTCGTAAGAAACTGGCTGAAAAAGACCAGAAGATAGCACGAATGTCATATATAAATGACAGTGCGCACGAGGATTTTAAGCTTAAGATAGCTTGTTATTCTATTGAGTCGGGACAGACTCGACATACTATAAGTCAAGATATTATGTCGATTCTAGCGAACGAGAAGCATGAGAATGCTGTTAGGCTGTATTAGAAGTAGTATGGTACATACTTTTGTGTAGTGACGTAAAACCCTCTTTTGTATAATTAAAGGGTAGTCTTTTTGTAAATCCTAATTTTTGTAAAAGTCAATCGCGAGATATATATGTAATAGCTTTTGGGCTTTGGAAATCAACTTGTAAATAGTTCTGATCTATAAAGAAGCATTTTAATATAAGGAAGTTTTTATTTTAATTTGCTTTGTTGTGTATGAGTTATTGTTCAATTGTTTGACGACTAATAACGAAGTAAGCAAATAAGTAATAATGGAACTTTATTTATTTAATCAGAAATGCCGCCAAGAAGAAGACAACGTAACCAAGAGGCGGAATCGCATAATGATAACAAGGGGGGTCCTAATAACCCAATGCAAAATTTCATTAATTTATTAACGGCTGCATTTAACCAAGCTGGGGGTAGAGCACCTGTAGGACCTAGGGTAGCCCGAATGACTACCTTTAAAGAATTAAAGAGTGTAGGTCCACCCGAATTTAAGGGAACGACGGATCCAATGGAGGACCAGACATGGGTCAAGGAAATAGAGAAGGCGTTTGTTATTACAAACGTATCTGAGGTGCAAAAGACTTCTTTTGTGACCTATATGATGAAGGGGGAAGCCAACTACTGGTGGGAGGCTCACCAGGGTGGGGATGGAGCAGAAACTATTACATGGGAACCGTTTAAGAAGGTATACTTCGAGAACTACTTCCCTACTAGCATGCAAGGAAGAATGGGGATTAAGTTCCTCGAACTTAAATAGGGGGACATTACTGTTCCCCAATATGCGGCCAAATTCAATGAATTGGCAAGGTTCGCTCCACACCAAGTGGACACGAAGGAAAGGAAGGCTCGTAGGTTTGAGCAGGGCCTAAAACCCTGGCTCTATAGTAGGATATCAGTTTTTTCAGAGTGCTTCCTATGGGAACATTTTGGAAAAGGCGATAATAGCGGAGGGTGGTAGTGAGGCGTTGACCCAATACCACAAGGATAGAAAGAATATGAGTAAGGGAGAGGGAGGAAATAAGGTAGAGGTTGCCAGCGGTAGTGGCAATGTACCTAAGAGGAAGAATTTTAACCCTAGGAATACTGGGGTAAAATAAGGGGATCCTAAACGTAGGATGGAGGCATGCAAGACATGCGGTAAGACTCATCTGGGAGTCTGCCTAAAAGGGAAAACGGGTTGTTATAACTGTGGGCAGGAGGGTCACATATCTCCCAACTGTCCTAATCCTAAGAAAAGCCGAGGATGTTTTGTTTGTGGGTCGGTGGACCATATGGCAAGAAATTTCCCAAAGAAAGGGGTGGAGGGTAGTAAAGGTTCTGGTAGTGGCAATTTGGTCATTACTGGACCAACACCATCATTGGGTAACCCTCACCAACGCTTAATATACGGATCCCAAGATGCAACAGCATCAATGGATGTAGTAGCAGGTATCATTCCAGTCAACGAAATAAATGCTTACGTGTTATTTGATTCGGGTGCTACTTGTTCTTTTATAGTATGTGGATTTGCTAAGCAATTGGGATTAAATCCTGAAAGGTTAGAAATACCTTTAGACGTTAAGGTAGCAAATGAGGAGATAATTCCCATTGAACACATTCATAGGAATTGTTTTGTAGATATCAGGGGTAATAGATTATCGGTAGATCTTTTACCGATAAGGTTAAGGGAATTCGATGTGATTCTTGGTATAGATTAGTTAATTAACCATAGAGCGATAATAGACTGTTATAGAAAGAGTGTAAACCTAAGGCTTTCTAAGAAACCTGAGGTGGTGTTTTATGGAAATAAATCACCGGGACGTTCTTGTTGTCTAACCATGACACAAGTTAGGAAGATGTTGAAGAAGGGGTGTAAGGGTTATCTATGTCATGTGGTGGATACCCAAAGAGTGGGAACATCATTGGAACAGATAGCGATAATTCAAGAATTTGCGGATGTGTTTCCGGAGGAGTTACCCGGTATTCCGCCAGATAGGGATGTAGAATTTGTGATTGATTTGTTGCCCGGTACGACACCAGTTTCAAAGCAACCATATAGGATAGCGCCAGTGGAGATGAAGGAGTTAATGGTTCGATTACAAGAACTATTAGATAGAAAGTACATTCAACCGAGTGTGTCTCCGTGGGGAGCACCAATATTATTTGTAAAGAAAAAGGACAGATCGTTAAGACTTTGTATCGACTATCGAGAGTTGAACAAGTTAACGATTAAGAATAAATACCCGTTGCCCAGGATCGATGATTTATTAGATCAGTTGAAAGGGGAAAATTATTTTTCTAAGATAGATTTGTGCACGGGGTATCATCAACTGAAAGTGAGGAAGGAAGATATACCTAATACGGCATTCAGAACTCGTTATGGGCATTACGAGTTTTTGGTTATGTCATTTGGGTTGACGAATGTGCCAGCCGTATTTATGGATATGATGAACAAAGTGTTTAAACAATATTTGGTCAAGTTTGTTGTAGTGTTCATTGATGATATTCTAGTCTATTCTAAGACTCCAGAAGATCATACTGAACATTTGAGAATAGTGTTGGAAACACTACGGAGGGAGAGATTGTATGCAAAATTCACTAAGTGTGAATTTTGGCTCGAACGAGTACAGTTTTTAGGACATGTTATAGACAAAGATGGCATATCCGTAGATGTTGCGAAGGTGAAAGCGGTGAATGAATGGGAGTAACCGAAAATGCCATCCGAGGTTAGGAGTTTTCTTGGGTTAGCGGGATACTATAGAAGGT
The DNA here is from genome assembly GCA_020205615.1 of Panax quinquefolius. NCBI lineage: Eukaryota > Viridiplantae > Streptophyta > Magnoliopsida > Apiales > Araliaceae > Panax > Panax quinquefolius. Next base: position 49,575,098 of record CM035164.1, read on the forward strand.
TCATTCAGGACTTTTCTAAATTAGCTACTCCGCTGACAAATCAGACAAAGAAGTCGATGAAGTATGTATGGACAGAAAAGTGTGAGCATAGTTTTGAAGAACAAAAAAGGAGGTTGAGTGAGGCACCTGTATTATCTTTACCAGATGATACGGGGAATTTTGTAGTTTATAGCGATGCTTTGCATAGAGGACTAGGTTACGTGATTATGCAGCATGGCAAGGTCATTACGATATCGTCCACGCCGCTTAAAGGATTATGAGAAGGTCTATCCTACTCACGACCTAGAATTAGGCAAATTGTAGTGTTTGCTTTAAAAATATGGAGACATTATTTATACGGGGAGAGTGTGAGATATACACGGACCATAAAAGTCTGAAATATATCTTCACACAGAAGGAGTTGAATATGAGGCAGAGAAGGTGGTTAAAGTTGATAAAAGATTATGATTGTGATATCTTATATCATCCGGGGAAAGCGAATGTAGTAGCTGACGCGTTAAGTCGGAAGGGTAGAGAAAAGCTATCAATGTTAACGACTCAGGATGAGTTAATAACAGAGATGGCAGTTAAGTTTCCAAGTGAAACAACTGAGATGTTATTCTCAATAGAGACTCGACTAACGATAATGGAACGGGTTAAGGAAGTACAAATAAGTACTGAAGAATGCGAGCGTGTGAAAAAGATAATGAAGGATGACGTGAAGACTAAGTATAACCTTGATAAAGAAGGTTTACTTCGTTTTGAAGGAAGAATTTGGGTTCCAAATAATTCCTAGTTGAAAGAAGAGATTATGTGTGAGGCTCATAGTTCGAGGTACTCGATACATCCCGGTAGTACTAAGATGTCTCAAGACCTTCGTCAGAACTTTTGGTGGCCGAACATGATAAGGGAGATTGCAGAATACGTTAGTAAGTGCTTAACTTGACAGAAAGTTGAGACTGAACACCAAAGACCGAGTGGATTAATACATCCACTGGAAATTCTGGAGTGGAAATGGAAGCATATCACCATGGACTTTGTGGTGGAACTTCCAACAACAAGAAAGGGGTACGACGCTATTTAGGTAATAGTGGATCGGTTAACTAAATTGGCTCATTTTCTACCAATAGGAGTTAGGTATAAACTAGAGCAGTTAACTAAGCTTTATGTCAAGGAAGTCATTTCTAGACATGGAGTACCTGTTTTGATTGTGTCCGATCGTGATCCACGATTCACGTCGAACTTTTGGAGGAGTTTGCAAGAACAAATGGGATTGCATTTGAGATTGAGTACGGCATATCATCCACAAACGGATGGACAAACTGAACGAAAGATTCAAATACTAGAAGATATGTTAAGATCATGCGTTATGGATTTCAAGGGGAGTTGGGACGAGCATCTACCTTTGGTAGAATTCGCTTACAACAATAGTTTTCACGCTAGTATAGGCATGCCGCCTTACGAAGCATTGTATGGAAAGAAGTGCAGAACACCACTTTGTTGGGATGAAGTAGGTGAATGTCAAATGTTGGGACCTGAGATGGTACAACAAACGGCAGACATGGTGAAGCTGATAAGAGCTCGATTAGTAGCGACTCAAGATAGACAACGGAAGTATGCAGATCCTCATCGAGAGATGTGACACCCCTAAATTCGGGTACTTCAATACCACGAGATTTGGTGTTCACTGTACAAATATCATATATCTATCTACCCATAATAAATGCAAGCCATGGAATAAATAGAATAAAAATCTTCCCCTTAAGGGTTACAACATCAGAATAATAATAATACAATCCCAGGTTAAACTAACCTTAAACATCTATGCTAAATCATAAACAAATAAGTCTTAACAACATCATTAACGCAAGTCTTAAACATAAATACATCATCTAATAAAATAACAAGTGTTCATCACTTGCTAACTTTGCCCTTGCCCTTACTAGAGGAAGGTTTATTAGTTCTTTCGTTCTTAACTGCAATGTTATTATTAAGCAAGAGTGAGCACTATTTCCTACAAGTATAATAATGAAATAACAGTATAATAACATGCAAGAGAAATAATAACTTCTGAAATAAAAGCTCAACTTTTGAATCAAGAATGAATAGCAAGAATCAAAATATTTCTGAGGGTCATAAGACCTTGAACTATGTCCTAGGTTATCAAGGGTTATACTTGAAACCTTTAATAGTCATAAGACTATGGACCTTTCTACTACGCATTTAGGGGGATCAAATTTCTTAGTACCATATTGTGCACAATATCTTAACGCTAATGCATAAGTAATTCCCTTTGCAGGGTTGTTCATCTCAGTTTGACATTCGAGTCCGCACCAAAGGAAGTTTGGTTTGGATAATTCATCAAGGGTTCTGAAATTTAGAACTCTCATCAACTATGGACTAGTCGAATCAATAAGGGTTCGCTAGTCTAATAAGATTCAATAATAATGATATTCAAATTGAATAATAATCTCAAGAAGTATACAATATGACAATTATTGTATAACTGAATCATGCTTTGAAAAGATAATAAATCTTTAATATAACATTTGAACTTGAATAATAGTAATGATAATTTACTTGGGTAAATAATAAACTTGAACAATAATGACAAGTAGGGTTAGGAAACTTACCTCGTGCATATATTACACTTTAACTAAACTCGTTCTTTGAATTTAATCCTACATACCATTCACATTCATAATACCAGTTAATTATACTTAACTAGTCATCTTAAACTCATTCTCTTTGTCTACTTTGCTTATGACTATACTTAGTCAAATATCACACTTATTGTCACATAATAACACTTCATGAATAATAAGCTACTTGTGAAATCAATAATTCAATTCACATGTAATTATGTTATTTACATGTTAAGTATTTATTTAAACATCTCATTATACTTATAACATATTTTTATGTTCATTAAATTAAGTTACTAACACATTGCTAGACTTAATCAATTTAAAAATCTCATTTCTGAACTTTTTGGAGAGTGGTATTACGCCTCATTACATTCACTAGTCTTTATTTTGCGCGGCGGACTCTTAACCTCATGGCGTGCTAGGGCGAAAATAGGCACGTGGCCTAAGGTGGCGCATTGCATACGTAAAATGGCAATTCGCGAAAAATCGCAAAACATGCCAATTTCTTCCAATTTCTTATTTTCTACTCGAAATTAGACATACCAATATGGTGTAAGTCATGCATAAACATAACCCAACATTTATATAACGACTTTAACCATTTAAAACATATAATCACAAAATTAAATTATGCAAATTGTACTGTTCTTGATGTTCTTGAAGATTTTGAACAATAACATAAAATTTAACACTACGGATTCGTTATAACAATCAATCCGCTTCGCTTTAAAACTTGGTCTCTTCGTATCAACATGCATAATAATATACGAGTGTAAAATTTAGGGATAATATACGATCAATACATAAAATATCACGTAGAAGGTCATAAGGCCAAAACCCATACTCTATAAATTTTTGAAATAACAATTCACAGTATTATGAAACTGATGACATGATAATTCACATAATATATATATAATCAAATACAATTTAATATATTTTAACCCCTATATAAACTCATAATCAAACCCTTTTTCAATTATAGAGATTTTACAAAATATATGAAAGCCATTTTTATAAAAACTAATGACGTGAATTAGAAATTGGGTTTGGAGAAATTACCCAGAGCGTAGAGTGTAATGTTAAACAATGAATTGAAACTCTTCTCAAACTCTTCTTCAATCACACACTCAAAATTCTTAACTTTTCTCTCTGAATTCTCTCTGTTATGTTTTCTAGACTTAGAATAAGAATAATATAAATAAGACGTCTGAATTAAAAGAGAAGAACTGACGCAGAAGTGGTCAGTTATCCCAGTCATGGGTAACTGCATCCAACCACTACTAGGGCCTTGTTTGGCAACCCTTAATTGATTCAAAGTCATTTAATTTAATAAAAGATTTATAATATAGTTTAAATCATGTCACACCCAATTCAAATATCTTATCTAATTTAATATAAAATAAATATAATAACTTCTCATAAATTCACATAGTCACATAATTAAATTTCTCATTAATAAATAATGTTAAATTATTAACTCTCTAATTAATAATTAAATTAATTAAAATACCAATATGCTTATTAAATATTTCTTTTAATACAATAAGCTCACATAATCACATACTTTGATAATAAAATTTCTACATTAATTTAATAAATGTAACACATATAATTAAATTAATCTATCACAATTGCATCAATTAATTATTTAATCTAATAATTAACTCATCGAAAAATATTTATTTAATTCAATAAATATTAAAATAAATTACAAAATCTCGTTCGTCACAAGAGAAGAGGGAGTTTGAAGTAGGTTCATATGCTTTTCTAAAAGTATCGCCTTGGAAAGGGAAAATACATTTTGGAAAAAAAGAGAAGTTAAGTTCGAGGTTTGTAGGACTTTTTGAGATTTTAAGAAGGGTAGGAGAGGTAGCTTATGAAGTAGCCTTACCTCCATAAATGGATAAAATACATAATGTGTTTTACGTGTCTGTGTTGCGTCCTTATAAACCGGACTACAAGCATGTAATAGAATATAAGTCTATTCAAGTAGAAAAAGACTTAACGTATGAAGAACTTCCGATTCAGATTATTGATAGGAATGAACATGTCTTGAGAAATAAGGTAATACCTTTTGTAAAAGTAATTTGGAGTAACCACGATGCTGAAGAAGCAATGTGGGAGCTCAAAAGTAAAATGAAGGAAAAGTTTCCTTATTTGTTTATGTAAGAATAGCGAGATTCTGGGGACAGAATCCTTATAAGGAGGGAAGAATGTAACGCCCGAGAATTTTGAATTTTGAATGAATTAAATTTTTATTTGATTATGTGAATTAAATGAATTTAATTGATTTATTATGCGAGTAAGATGTTCGAAAGTCGTTCTATGACCTAGGATATACGGATGTGGTTAGTATTCTGGCTTTGTGCTAGTATTAATGGTTGTGAATTCTCAAGACAAAAATAAAGGTTTTCCGAGAATGTTTGTGTAAAAACACTATTCATCCGATTTCGTTCGGAGCTAGGGTTTGAAATTTTGAGAAACGCGTAATGATAGAATACGAAGATAGTATGGAATATTCAATAATAATTCCGTTATGGCAAATGAAGTTTTCGCTTGCGGACGTAAAACCAAAGGGTTTGTGAAAGAGGTTTTCGAAAGGGAAATGCAATGCGTATAGTCGTTTCGGATATTATACGTATGACATACGAGTATTATACTAGTATAAGTACGAGTATAGTATGAAGAATAGTACGAAGTATAATACGATTACTATATGAGTATTAGACGAAGAGAATACGCAAGTTATACATATAGAATACGAGACGTATTAATAAAGTATGAGTTAAGGGTTTGGTATAATTTAATTGGACTTGGATTAATAGCAAGCCCAATGAATTAAGTGTTCAAGCCCAAGTTAAGGCCCAACATTAAGTTATGTCAAGCTCAATCAAAAAAGTAAACCGCGGGTCGAACCGATGGGTCATGGGATGGGTAAAGCCTATGGGGAAACCCATGGGGTGTCAAAAAGGGGAGGTGGACCGGCCACTTGGCCACCAAGTAAAGTGATTACTTGGTGGCTAAGTTGCAAAGGAGGTGGAATAGTAAGGAGGTGGAAAGTTGACCATTTTGCCCTCACTTTGGTTGCTTATAAATACAATGCTTGAGTTCGATTTTTATTAGTTTTTACAAAGCTCGTCAATATATATTGGGAGAGAGAAAGAGCTAGAAACACTAAATCCTTCTACTTCCAAGCAAACCTTTATACGTTTATCAAGAACGTGAGTTACTTCAAAGGTAAATTCTCATAAACCGCAATCTTCTTCTTTTTCGATTTCTTTCTCGTAGAAGAATCGTAGATTGGTGGAGCATGTTTATTAAGGAGATATAAGGATGCCTATGAATGACTAAATCATTAATAGGTCATGACCAAATAGAAATCATAAGTGTTTACGTAAGTTAAAAACCATAAAAGTCTTGAACGTTAACTTAGTTAAGAATGAACGTTTTGAAAACCGTTATAGCTAATGAATGTGCCTATTGTTTGGTTAGGATGACTATGATGAGTCAATGGAGTTTTCCATTTGATTTGGCTTATAGAACACGAGTAACGAAGTTATAGCGAATTTTGTGAAAATAGACGTTAAACGTCGAAAACGTAAAAAGCCCGGATTAAAGGTCAAAAGTTGCCATGCGACTTGAAAATGTTGGTTTCCAATGAACTCAAAGGTGAATTCTGAGTTAACAGATTCGAAAATGTGAAATTCTTATATGTACACGTAAATGATGTGATTTGTGACTTGTAGGCTTTCAAATGGGTCAATTTGGATGTAAAATGAACTAATTAGGAAGCCGGGAGTTTTGTTAGAAAAAATAGACTGTTTTGGCTAACTGGTGCACAGACTCGACGCCGCAGCTCCAAAACCAGTACAAAGTGGTGGCGACGCAGCACAGACTGACTCGAAAGTACCCTAGCAACTCACATCGCAATAGCTTACTAGAATACATAGATGTCGTCATACTGTGTGTAAAGAGAAAAATGTTGACCAAGTTATGTTTTGTTCCATTTGAATGTAGACCTAAAGTAAGACATTGAAGGTACTTAATGTACATAATAAGATTTACCTTAAATCATTTATAAGGTGTTAATGTAAGAAGATCTAGTAAGGTTTAATAGAAATTAAACGAAGAACGCGAAGACGTAATAAGTAAACCGTGAATGAAGTTCAACGTTGGTATTTAACCAATAATGATCGAATGTCGGTTAAGGACATAAGAATGTTAATGAGATGTAACAAAGTATAGGAAGTCGAATCGACTTTAATAACGAAGTTAATTCAAATAAGTCATGGAAGAGAAAGAAGTTAGTTAGAACTGTAAAGTTAGTTTCTTTGATAACTAATTATAGTGTGCTATGTGAATATATCATGTAGATCCTGTAAAGACTGAGAATAGTTGAATTGTATATTCGAAGACGCTTGAAGGCAAGTCTTTCTTAAACGCTTGTCCAACCTTCGTCTTAGCCAAGTTTTACGTGATGCATGTGATACAATGCATGAATGGTTTTAAGGAAAGAGTCAATAACTATCTTAATTCGGCCAGACAAGTATTGAAAAATGAATGGATTTGTTTACCAGTCTGTTGATATAGAACTGTTAACACTATCATATGCCAAGTATTTGGTACGGATGAGAAGGTAAGTTTGTCTATATACAAACAAAAGTATTTTTCATCGATTATTCGATGGGCAGGTGAGGTTGCCAAATGTTGAACGTAAATACGTTTAACGTAAGAGTGTTGATCAACATAGAGTACAATAGGCTGATCACCTAGAAGTGCTCATAAGTAAAGATAGGTGGATGGCCTTAGTGCCGGATATCCTTTTCAAGTATGAAAACGAAAAGAGTATGTTCATGGTCTATTGACCAGTTCATCATTCCTAAGCTATTATATATACTTTGGAATTGTTATTATGACATGAGAAGTACTAGTCAAATGTTTCGTAGTGCTTCGTAGTTAATTGTTCAAATATTGAGATAAAGCGTGTAATTGTTAATATGATTCTTTGTTAAGACTTGTTGAGCTAGTTATGCTCATTCTTGCTTAAACCATATGTTTGCAGCTAAAGTCGAATGAACTGAGAGTTCTAAGAGAGATAAGGGCAAGGCTAAGATGGACAATTAATCGTCCAGTAATAGATTAGTGTATTTGATTGTAATATACTTATGAAGAACAATGAATGTATTCGGTTTATGAACCTGGGAAATGATTTATTACGAATATAATACAAAGATAGTAATTACACTCATTTTGTTGTTATTTCAATGGAATGATTGTATAGATTGTAGTATCGTGGAGCAGCATCTGTCGGGTTGGAAGATACCCAGATTTGGGGGCGTCACATTAGCACCTGTTATGATAATACCATCTGGTTCGGAGGGATTTGTTATCTATAGTGATGCTTCATGCAAATGTTTAGGATGTGTTCTTATGCAATATAGGAAAGTCATAGCCTATGCCTCATGACAACTCAAAGAATATGAGAGGAATTATCCTACTCATGATCCAGAGTTGGCAGTTGTCGTTTTTGTACTTAAAATCTGGAGGCATTACCTGTATGGGGAGAAGGTGGAGATCTTTATGGATTATAAAAGTCTCAAATATTTTTTCACTCAAAAGGAACTCAACATGCGGCAACGGCGTTGGCTTGAACTGTTGAAAGATTGTGATCATACAATTCAATACCATCTTGGAAAAGCGAACGCGGTAGCTGACGCATTAAGTAGAAGATCATATGCGGGTACGAGTACGATATTGTCAACGCAAAGGCCCATTTTGTATGACTTGCAAAGGATGGAGATAGAGATAAAGACTTCAGGGAACCATGTGATGATGGAAAATATACGAGTAAAACCGACTTTAATCGATAAAGTTAAAGTCGCTCAAGCTACAGACCTAGAGCTGATGCGTATGAAGAAGAAAGTGCAAGAAGGTGCTATTCTGGAAGCGAGAATCGATGAAGAAGGAATACTTCGAGTCAACTCCAGAATTTGTGTTCCTAACGACCCTGATTTAAAGTATAAATCTTGATGGAGGCGCAAATCACACTGTTTGCAATCCATCCCGAGAGTACCAAAATGTATCATGATCTTCAACATACATTTTGGTGGAGCAATATGAAGAGAGAGATAGCAGAGTTTATCTCTAGGTGTCTAACTTGTCAACGAGTCAAGTCAGAACATCAAGTGCCAAAAGGTACATTGCAACCACTTGAAATTTAAGAATAGAAGTGGGAGCACATAACCATGGATTTCGTTATCAGTCTTCCAAAGGTTTCTCAAGGTATAGATGCAATTTAGGTTATTATTGATAGATTGACCAAGTTTGCTCATTTCTTACCTATACGAGAAACTTATTCACTTGAACGTCTTTGCTCGTATATACATAAATGAGATTGTAAGACTGCATGGTGTGCCAGTATCCATAGTTTCTGATCGAGATCCAAGATTTACTTCACGGTTTTGGGTCAATTTGCAGAAAGCTATGGGCACGGATGTGACGCCCCCAAAATTAGGTATACGTCACCCATCTTGGGTCGCCACTTACATGGTATATAAATTCAAATACAACTTACTAACATAACTGTCGTGTACTATACGACATAAACTGTGAGTTTGAATACAAATATTGTCTACTAGATATTATACAAACTCAAAAGGAGTCCTCATTACAACTATTATCACACTATTTCACAGAATAGTGAGGACTACTAATGCTATCCTCTGGACCATTACTCCGTTCCCCGACTCGTCCCAGCTATATTCTCATTTCCTGAAGAGAACAGTGAAAGAAAGGGTGAGCTCAACTAGCCCAGTAAGAAATATTATGACTAAGATAATACAAAATAAATTATCATTAGCCTTCAACAGTTTTTAACTGATAAAATACAATAGACAACCAGTTTAACTGCAGCGAAATATGCAATCCATTAAAAGAGTCAAGTAGAAAATTAAGTCTACTATCTTTTATGATTTAAAAGGTTTTTTCATCATTTGTTATAGTTGAGACTCACCTTTAATAAATATTCCACCACATCTAATCATCCTCGTACCACTTCCAAGAATTTTCATTAAATCATCAATGGTCACGACTATACCGAATCACCCCCGGTCATAATCATACCAAAAACTATCCATCAACGCATTACACAAGCCACCGAGGACTTTTATCACATCATTTATATCAAGCCATGATTATACCGAAATGATCCTCAGTCATAATCATACTAAGTTCATCTATGCACGTAAGCCAAAGATAACATAATATAACATGAGGATGATGATAATGACATAATAATTCAATAAAATAAGTTCACGAATTAATTTATTCAGGAACTAATAACGTCCAAATTGTCAACATGATACTGTTTTGTAGAGTAAAATTCAAGAATGATCAGAAGAATATTTCCATGAAAAGATACTGGATGAATAAGAAAGAATAACACCCCTTACGGGTACAACAAATAATATCCCTTACAGTAAAAGGCACTGGATAACAAAGTAGTGAACTACCAGAATTCTCTTCTTCTTTCTCTCTATAGATTTTCTCTCTATAGCTTCTCTCTATAATTTCTCTCTCTAGTTTTCAAAGAATTCGTAAGAAAATAATGAAGGAATGAGCTTCTATTTATAGGAAAATAGAATGCATAGTAATTAATCCATGAACGGTCCAGATTGATTTACTTTAATCTGACGGTCCATATTTAAAGCAAAATCTTTTAAATAAAATATCATATATTCTATTTATATAAAAACATTTTACTATGCAAACACTATGCAACACTATGCAAAACACTATGCAAAACACTATGCAACACTATACATAATAAAATATAATATATTCTATTTATAGAATAACTTTAATAAAGTATTCTGTTTTATATAAAAAGATGTTTCTATTTTATTACGTTAATAATACGAATAAAACAAAACGTCATTATCGTTATAATAATTCATATTATTAATCGACAATAATAGAATCAAACTGAGTGACTTCTCACATAAGCATCAATAATCAATACCGTGTGCTACTATGCAACCACACGTATTACTGTACTTTTACTACCGAGTAGTTCAACAGTATCAATGGTAAAACTTCCGCCGCTATTTCAATAAAATATTTTAGTCGTTTTCTCAATCCGACAATAATTACATTGTGGGGTCCACCAATGATTGAGTAGTTGTATTGAATATTCCCCGCTAAACCGAATATTCCCCGACCAATCGAATATAATATAACTACTTGCATACTTTGCAAAAAATTTATAAATACTACCCACAACTATAATATTATCTCAAATTCACACCATAATATTAAAAATTATTTTGACAAAATTTAAATCTTTATTGAAAAATCTGGGGTCTCACAATCTCCCTCCTTATGGAATTTCGCCCCTCGAAATTAGGGGTACATACCGTATGATAAAGAGGTGAGGATACCTTGAATACCTTTATCGTTGAAAACATTAAATTCATCTTTGCAATCCTACCAAAGATATTCATTAACAATTCATCTTTGCACTACATGCCAAAGGTATACAACTGTAAAACCAATAATGCTGAGACGCAGCTTAATAAGTATCACGACCACGAATTATCCATGCCCTCTTGCCAAGGATATTCGTGTTTTCAATCTGATCATGATTATACCGAATACTCGTGGTCATAATCATACCAAGTCTATCAATGCACTACTGACCAAAGATGACTTTTACCACATCCATGAATTAATATTTCATTCTTTGAGACTCAAATTTCAATAATTAATCCATATCATCGAATCATCCCCGCACTACGAAAGCCAAGGATATTCTTTAGTATCACGACCACGAATTATCCATGTACTACTACCAAAGATAATCGTGTATTCATTAGTATCACGACCACAAATTATCCATGCACTACTACCAAAGATAATCGTGTATTCATTAGTATCACGACCACAAATTATCCATGCACTACTGCCAAAGATAATCGTGTATTCATTAGTATCACGACCACAAATTATCCATGCACTACTACCAATGATAATCGTGTATTCATTACGACCACAAATTATCCATGCACTACGGTGAAAAGATAATCGTGTATTCATTAGTATCACGACCACAAATTATCCATGCACTTCTACCAAAGATAATCGTGTATTCATTAGTATCACGACCACAAATTATCCATGCACTACGTACCCAAAGATAATCGTGTATTCATTAGTATCACGACCACAAATTATCCATGCACTACTACCAAAGATAATAATGTATTCATTAGTATCACGACCACAAATTATCCATGCACTACTACCAAAGATAATCGTGTATTCATTAGTATCACGACCACAAATTATCCATGCACTACTACCCAAAGATAATCGTGTTTTCAATTACGCTTATGATTATAAGAACAATCCACGATCATCATAATCATACCAAGTCCATCTATGCACTACAGCCACGTATGACTTTCAACATAATATAAACATGAGGATAATGATATAAAGAATCAATCAAATGAGATAAAGGATAAATATTAAACATTTATAATATAATTTATCCAGATTCAAGAATATCCCAATGTTATCAATCACTTAATAATCTCATAATCTAATATCATTAATATTATAACAATATTTTAATCACTTCTTAAATTTATAACCAATTTATCTCAATTGTTTACGTTTTACCATATAATGCATTTAATCATTCAAAAATGTCATACTCATAAGATATCATCACCAATTATCAAATCCTCATCAAAAAAAAATATGCATATACTTCTATATAGGATTTTCTAGCCATAAAATCCTATTTTCAACTTTGTTACTTCACATAATATATTTAACTCATATGTCCAAATCAGTCCCAAAAATATTTCTTTTCTGGGATTTAGCATAATATAGTCCCATAATGAAAATATATTTTTCTCGGAATTTTTAAAATTCATTTACTATTTTTTAAAAATCAATTTCTAATTAATTCCTTAAGAAATTAGCTACCTCAAGTTTAACTCCAAAAATTCCCAAATCTCGGCAGGACCTTACACATGTTAATGTGAGCTTCCAGTTTAAATTTCATGGTCATCGGAGTTATAGAACTCCGGTTATAGCGTTTTTCGTCGGAAAAACCTAAATATTGAAATAGTCATAACTTGCTCATTTTAAGTCAGAATGAGCTCATTTTTGGACAGGAGGTACTTTATACCATATACTTTCATGTCCTAAATGACCAGAATTTTTCTCATAATTTAAGTGGCCGAGACAGCCCCTCTAAAATCATGGCAGCAGCTTTTTCGGTTTTTGCAGCTTTGCACTCCTTTGCTAAAATCAGTCCACATAAAAATCTACAACACCTTTTCCAGTAATTCTACTTGGATTAGTTAGGTAACTCATAGATCTAACTCTAGGACTTGACCACACTCAAAAATTCAAAATATAATAGGAGATATGGTCAATTGAATTTCATGTTACGTTTTTCACCAAAATCTGATTTTCAACTCTTTGTGATTTCTAAGAAACTTTCATGTTTTTACATACTAACCAACATAACTCATCATAAAACTTACTAATACCATGAATACCCATGATTTTCATTAGTCCAATGCTTTTATTAATGACTTTCATCATAAACCGCGTAAAGCTGCTCATTTTAGTTGAAGAAATATTTGAGGTTTAAGAAATGGGTTTTTGTCTTTGGGTCAATACAAAATTCGATTTCACGCCTAGGGTAGGCTAGAAAGTCTTCAAGAATACGTCAAGAAATTTATTAATGATAGAAATATCATTCAAAACTGTGACTCTCATCCAAAACTTGGATAATACGTCACATTGATACCAACTGTGACTTCTATCCTTTTACCTAGATAGCACCTCATAATGATGCCTTACAACTTTCCATCTTCTTTCATGATGTCGCCTAGAGAAAGTCTGGCCTCGGTGCATTCCACACAAGGAAGTCAACAATGAAAGGTTCAGGGATCTTTACTTATGGCTTGATATGACAATGATTGACTTTAGTAGTTTGGTTACTTGAATTCGCACAACAAGTTGGTTATGAATATAAAAGCTAACAACCTTACGAAAAGCATGATGAGTATTTAACCAATTGATTCCTAAAATCACATCAAAGGCAAATATTTTCAAAAAGATAAGATCGGCAGGTAACATGAAAATGTTTATTTGAATCAAACAAGATTTAAAAATAGTAGCGGTAACGAAGGCTCCTACTAACGAAGTTTCAACCAATAAGTCAAAGTTTAACTTCTTCGGAGTCAAATTTAAACGTTGAACACAACTAGGTGAAATAAAAGAGTGGGTAGAACTGGTATCTAACACGGTATAGACTTCGCAAGAGCTTATGATTAACTTACCCGTGATAATTTTATTCAGGTTCCTCGTCACGAGAAAAAAAATGCTCTCTCTTAAACTACCGGCTTTGGTTTGTCTGGGACAGCCTTTGGTGCCTCCATCCTAGTTGAATTTGTCTTCGGTAAACGACAAAATTGAGCTAAGTGACATTCTCTTCCACAATTATAACATGCTTTGATTGGCATGGCGCTTGATCCCGATCGATGTGTCCTCTCCTCCGCATTTGAAGCATATGATAGGTGGTCTTTCTCCTTCCTTAACAACTAAAAGTTTGGTCGACGCGTCTTTCCAACATTGTTGAATTTCCTCTTCTTGAAATTTCCATTCCTATTATCTTGGCCATGGTTACCACCGAAATGATAATTTCCCCCACGATGGTTATCGTTGTTCCGATGGCCGCTACACCGCAGACGATTATTATTGTGTTGTTGGTCGTTACCTTTTGGTTGTGCTGACTCATTATCGCGCTCCAATAACTGAGCCCTATTCACAATATCTGAATACAAACAAAGTTTATGAGAAATTAGGTATTGACGTATATCGGGTTTCAAACCTCTTAAAAACATTCGCGCCATTCTCTCTTCATTATCCACCAAGTGGGACGCAAACCGTGATAACTCCGCAAATTTTGCCTCGTATTGCGACACGGTCATATTGTTTTGTTCCAACTTGATAAACTCCACCTCCTTCATGTGGCGAATACTTTCAGGAAAGTATTTGTCGTTGAATGCCTCTGGAACTTCTCCCAAGATATCTTCAAGACAAGAAGGTTGAGTACGTTTTCACCGATTCCCACCAAAGAATCGCCTCTCCAGCATAACATAAAGGCGGCAAAAGGAACCTTTTGCTCCTCGGAGCATCCCAAGACATCAAATATCTTGTAATCTGCTTTATCCATGCTTCCGCCGAAGTGGTTTTGGCTCTCCTTAAACTCCGGTGGTCCCAGCTCCTTGAATTGTTTAGCGGTGGACCGCCCGAGAGTTTTCCGTGTTTCCACCTACGTTTTTGGGCAGAGTCGCTTTTGATGTTGCATGAATTCTAAAACCTTTTAAACGCGTCTGTCGTTCGTCGATTGATCAGTGTTGTTGTTTACAGGAGGATTATCGCCATCCTGTTTCACATTGTCCTGATTATTGATCTATGGAGAATCAACAGTCTCCTTTGCTCCATTGCTATTCTCAACATTCTCGGATGCCATTTTTAAACACTGCCACAAAATAAGGGTTAATTGACATGCAACCTATTATCCCTATACTCTGACCGACCAATTAAATACCAAATAAATTTAGGTAGGTCATACTAGCGAAGGAATTCCCGCCTCCCTCCTCTGAGTTCTTATCTCACATCTCACCAGGGATCATATCCCTAAGCTCGATACTAACCGTGACGCCCCAAAATTAGGTATACGTCCACCCATCTTGGGTCGCCACTTACACATGGTACATAAATTCAAATACAACTTACTAACATAAGCTGTCAGTGTACTATACGACATAAACGTGAGTTTGAATACAAATATTGTCTACTAGATATTATACAAACTCAAAAGGAGTCCTCATTACAACTATTATCACACTATTTCACGTAATAGTGAGGACTACTAATGCTATCCTCCGGACCATTACTCCGTTCCCAGACTCGGTCCAAATTTATATTCTCATTTCTGAAGAGAATAAAGGAAAGAAAGGGTGAGCTCAACTAGCCCAAAGAAGAAATATTATGACTAAGATAATGCAAAATAAATTATCATTAGCCTTCAACAGTGTTAAACTGATAAAATACAATAGACAACCAGTTTAACTGCAGCAGAATATGCAATCCATTAAAAGATTCAAGTAGAAAATAAAGTCTACTATCTTTTATGATTTAAAAGGTTTTTCATCATCATATATAGTTGAGACTCAACTTTAATAAATATTCCACCACATCTAATCATCCACGTACCCACAGGCCAAGAATTTTCATTAAATCATCAATGGTCATGACTATACCGAATCACCCCTGGTCATAATCATATCAAAAACTATCCATCACTGCATTACAGGCCACTGAGGACTTTTATCACATCATTTATATCAAGCCATGATTATACCAAATGATCCCTGGTCATAATCATACTAAGTTCATCTATGCACGTAAGCCAAAGATAACATAATATAACATGAGGATGATGATAATGACATAATAATTCAATAAAACAAGTTCACGAATTAATTTATTCAGGAACTAATAACGTCAAAATTGTCAACATGATCTTGTTTTGTAGAGTAAAATTCAAGAATGATCGTAAGAATATTTTCATGAAAAGATATCTTTGGATGAAACGCAAATATCAAGGATATTCTACTAATTTCATGGAGTATAGAAGTCAAAGTTTTAACCAACCGGGTATAATAAAGAATGGAATAACAAAAGAAATCACCATGCATGTGCGATTGCTTGATGTATGTGTTATTCAAATGAATAATAATAACGGAACCAGTCGTCGTGAAATTCACAAAAGGCGAGATGATCCAACCGAGAATAATAAATGCTGAATAATAAACAATGGAACCAGTCCTGTAAAAACACACGATATGATATTCCAACGTAATAATAAATGCGGAATAATAAACAATGGAACCGAATTCCTTGTAAAACACATGCACGAGATATTCCAATGTAATAATAAAGAATGGAATAACGTAAGAAGATCACCAAGTATAGGGATTCCAGCATACTGAGTTATTCCAATGAATAAATAAGAATGGAATAACATAAGGATTTCACCAAGTATAGGTATGCCGCATATACAAAGTTATGTATATAGGTATACCACTTTTACAAAGTTATTCAATGTAATAATAATGAATAGAATAATGAAGTTCTCTTCATGAATAAGAAAGAATAACACCCCTTACGGGTACAACAAATAATATCCCTTACAGTAAAAGGCACTGGATAACAAAGTAGTGAACTACCAGAATTCTCTTCTTCTTTCTCTCTATAGATTTTCTCTCTATAGCTTCTCTCTATAATTTCTCTCTCTAGAGTTTCAGTGAATTCGTAAGAAAATAATGAAGGAATGAGCTTCTATTTATAGGAAAATAGAATGCATAGTAATTAATCCATGAACGGTCCCGATTGATTTACTTTTAATCGACGGTCCATATTTAAAGCAAAATCTTTTAAATAAAATATCATATATTCTATTTATATAAAAACATTTTACTATGCAAACACTACTTATGCAAAAACACTATGCAAAAACACTATGCAACACTATGCATAATAAAATATAATATATTCTATTTATAGAATAACTTTAATAAAGTATTACATTTTTATATAAAAGATGTTTCGTTTTATTACGTTAATAATACGAATAAAACAAAACGTCATTATCGCTTATAATAATTCATATTATTAATCGACAATAATGGAATCAAACCGAGTGACTTCTCACATAAGTATCAATAATCAATACCGGTATCTTACTATGCAACCACACGTATTCATCGTACTTTTACTACCGAGTAGTTCAACAAAGATCCACGGTAAAACTTCCATAGTTATTTCAATAAAATATTTTTGTCGTTTTCTCGATCCGGCAATAATTACGCTAGGGTCTACCAATGATTGAGTCGTTGTACGAATATTTCCTGCTAAACCGAATATTCCCCGACCAATCGAATATAATATAACCACTTGCATACTTTGCAAAATTTATAAATACTACCCACAACTATAATATTATCTCAAATTCACACCATAATATTAAAAAATTATTTTGACAAAATTTAAATCTTTATTGATAAAATCTGGTGTCTCACAACGGATTTGTGATTCAGTTCGGCATATCATCCTCAAACGAACGGCCGATCGGAGAGGACTATTCAAACTATGGAAGATCTATTAAGACTCTGTGTCCTTGACTTCAAAGGAAGTTGGGACAAGTTTTTGCCATTGTTGGAATTCTCCTACAATAACAGTTATCAAGCAAGTATCGACATGGCTCCATTCGAGGCGTTGTATGGACACAAGTGTCGTTCTCCAGTATGTTGGGATGAGGTGGGTGAAGCAATGTTGTTGGGACCGAAATTGGTACGCATGACAATGGAAAAGATTCAAATGATTCGGCAACGTATAAATACCTCACAAGATCGACAAAAGAGTTATGTGGATCTTCATCGAAAGGATGTGGAATTCAATGTTGAGAACATATGTTGTTACGTATTTTTCCATGGAAAGGAGTTACAAGATTTGGAAATAGAGGAAAACTTAATCCTCGATTCATTGGCCCATTTGAAATCCTCGATCGAGTAGGAACTGTGGCCTATAGACTCACTTTACCGCCAAGTATGTCTCGTGTTCATAACATTTTTCAAATATCTATGTTACGTAAATATGTGAAAGACCCAAACCAGATGAGATAGCGGAAGATTTAACGTAGGAAGAGGTACCCGTTAAAATCTTGGATAAAAAGGAGCATATTCTACGCTCCAAGGTTAAACCTCAAGTCAAAGTTATGTGGATAAACCACGATGTTGAGGAAATGACCTGGGAATTAGAATCTGATATGAAATCAAGGTATCCTCACGTCTTCAACATATCAGGTACACACACCAATTTCGAGGACGAAATTTCATAAGAAGGGGAGGTTGTAAGACCTCAACTTTTATGAATAAAGGTTAATTTTTCTCTAATATTATTTTTGAATATTATGGTGTGAATTTGATATAATGTTATAGTTGTGGGTAATATTTCTCTAATATTATTTTTGTCATAAAATATTCGATTGGTCGGGGAATATTTGTTTTATCAGGGAATATTCGTACGACGACACAATCATTGGTGGACCCCACAACAAAATTATTATTGGAGTTAGAAAATGACAGAACTATCTTTTTATAAAAATAACGGTGAAAGATTTATCGTTAACTGTTGAAATACCCGGGATAAAAGTACATTAATACGCGTGGTTGCATAGTAGCACACGGTATTGTACAGTATCTTTGATTATTGATGCTTACGTGAGAAGTCACTCAGTTTTATTCAATAATTTCCACAGTAATTGTTACACAATTTCTTATATTATTGTAACAACATCATCTGCACAATAGTTTACATTATTAAATCAATAATTGACGCGACACAATTATTCATATTATTAGTTAGTATTATTGACAATGTCTAGAAAATTCTGTCGAGAAAAGGGGTTTGGTCATCTAATTATGCACCAATAAGGATAAATCATTATCGAAAAGCCCCCTCTTTCTTGGGAATGATCTGGTTGTTGATATTGTGAGCTTATAATAAAAATTATTATGTGGTTGATATTGGTTCAATTTTGATTTAAATGAAGAAATTTTAGCTTGAAATAATTGTTAAAAGTTTGACATATTTTCTGTGAAATTACAATTATTTCTCCGATAAAATATTCATTCAAATATATTATTATAATATTTTATAATTGTTTAAATAAAAATATTATATATATATATATATATGCATGTGATTTAATTTTCCTTGAATGTTTTTCTAAGTTGGTAGGCGGATGAAATTTTTCCTATATGTGTGCTTTGTTTTATTTTTGGGTGGCCATTTCATTTGCCTGCAAAGTATTCTTTTCCAAAATGTTAAGGGCCCCAACCATGGAAAATGCGAGTTAGGCATTGAATTCCAGCAAAGTTATATTTCAAAGGTGGCCCATCCATTGAAAGTAAAAAGTTAGGCATTGAAAAATGAGGAAAAGTTAGGCATGCTGTTGATTTTTCTTCTTTCGAATTGTGTTATAAAAGGATGGCAAACCTCCATCATAAATCACACCATTTTCAATATCAAAAATTCTTAATCTATAGTATTGTGAGTATTTTTCTTGAGTATAAGGATACTTTGAGTGTAGTTTTTCTGCAAGATTTTCTCTGAATAATATCTGATATTCTAGTCAAATTCAGTTTCTACTAAGGTAAAAGATATTTTTTTATTTCAATACTCGTAAGAAATAGTATTTTCTTTTATACTCCATAGTATGGAAGGAATATTATTTCATTTCATATTCCTAAATTTAAACTTACTATAGTAAGTATTGCTTCTATAATTCCTGAAATTAGTAGAATATCCTTGATATTTGTGTTTCATCTAGTATCTTTTCATAAAAATATTATTCTAAGCATTCTTGATAAGTTTTAACCTTTTCATGCTGGAGTACTTTTCACGGGGTACTATTCATGAAGTACTATTCATGACAAAAATTTATTTGTTTTCGGTCCAAATCATTTTTGATACAATATTATTCTTGAATTTTACTCCACAAAGCAGTATCATGTTGACAATTTGGACATTATTAAATTCTGGATAAATTAAATTATAAATCTTTAGAATTTATCCTTTACTTGCATTTTATTGAATTCTTATATCATTGTCATCATCCTCATGTTTATATTGTTATGAAAGTCATATTTGGCCCGTAATGCATAGATGGACTGTTAATTGGTATGATTATGATCAGGGATCATTCGGTATAATCATGATCCGTAATGTTACAAATGATGCGGTAAAAGTCCTCATTGGCCCATAGTGCATTGATGGATAGTGGTTGACATTTTCATGACCATTGGTGATAAAACGAATATCCTTGGCCCATAGTGAATGAATAATTCAGTGATGTGGACTATTTATTGAGCTGAGTCTCAGCGATAAAATTGATGATAACCTTTTTAAATCATAAAGGATAATAGATATCATACTCTACTTGACTCTTCTAATGGATTGCTTGTTCCGTTACAGTTAAACTTGTTGTCAATTATATTATATCTGTTTAACACTGTTGAAGGCTAACGATAATTTATTTTGCATTATCTTAGTTATAATATTCTTTACTAGGCTAGTTGAGTTCACCCTTTGCTTTCATTGTTCTCTTTAGGAAATGAGAATATAGTTGGGACTAGTCGGGGAACGGAGTGACAACCCAGATGGTTGTTTTAGTAGTCCTCACTATTGTACGAAATAGTGTGATAATAATTGTATGGACTACAAGAAGTTGAATAAGGCAACCCGTAAAGATCACTTTCTGTTGCCCTTTATCGATCAAATGTTGGACAGATTAGCGGGACATGAGTACTATTGCTTACTGGATGGATATTCGGGTTATAATCAGATCGTCATCGCTCCTGAAGATCAAGAGAAGACGACATTCACTTGCCCATACGACACATTTGCATTCAGGAGAATGTCGTTCGTCTTGTGTAATGCACCCGCTACCTTCCAGAGATGTATTATGGCCATCTTCTCAGACATGGTGGAGAAAAATGTGGAAGTCTTCATGGACGACTTCTCTATCTATGGGGATGATTTTGATGCATGTCTGGAGAATTTGGTAATGGTCTTACAAAGATGCACTGAAATGAATTTGGTCCTTAACTGGGAAAAGTGTCACTTCATGGTTGAAGAAGCCATAATTGTGGGGCACAAGGTCTCGGCTAAAGGATTAGAGGATGATAGAGCGAAGTTGGAAACGATTGAAAAGCTTCCTCCACCGAATTCAGTTAAGGGAATTAGAAGTTTTCTGGGGCATGCTGGGTTTTATAGACGATTTATAAAAGACTTCTCTAAAATTGAAAAAACCTCTGTGCAGCCTTTTAGAGAAGGATTCGGTTTTCATGTTTGGTGAGGAGTGTAAATTAGCATCGAGTTATTGAAGAAGAAATTGACCACAGCTCCCGTCATTGTTGTGCCAGATTAGACCATGCCTTTCGAATTAATGTGTGATGCAAGAGACTATGCAGTTGGGGCTGTTTTGGGTCAACGCCGAGAAAAGGTATTTCATGCCATATATTATGCAAGTAAGACACTCACGGAGTCTCAAATGAACAATACAACTACGGAAAATGAATTCTTGCAATGGTGTATGCGTTCGATAAATTCCTGGCGTACTTGATCGGGACAAATGTAGTAGTTTATACAAATCACTCGGCCATTCGGTACTTGATTTAGAAAAAAGATGCTAAGCCATGCCTTATCCGATGGATTCTCCTCTTCTACAAGAGTTTGATTTAAAAATAAAGGATAGAAAGGGAACGAAAAACCAAGTCGCCGATCATTTGTCTAGGCTAAAAAATCAGAATAAAAAGGAAGAGGACAAGTGTGTAATCAACAAGTCATTCCCCGATGAGCAACTGTTTGGGATAACTACATAATTTCCAGGGTACGCGGACTTCGCGAATTATCTAGTGAGCAACATTTTCCCTCCTGCTCTTACACGCCAACAGAAAAAGAAGTTTTTTTATGACGTCAAGTGGTATATGTGGGATGAACCTTACTTATTTAAACAGTGCGCTGACAAGATGATCAGAAGATGTGTGCCCTATAGTGAAGTGAGGAACATACTGCATGAATGCCACTCATCGGCGTATGGGGGACACTATGGTAGTGAGAGAACGTCAATAAAAGTTCTTCAAGCCTGGTTTTATTGGCCTACATTATTTAAAGACGCCCACCAATTTGTTAAAACTTGTGATAGATGTCAACGGGTGGGCAACATATCGAAAAGGAATGAGATTCAACTCTAAATGATCTTGGAAGTTAAAATTTTTGACGTTTGGGGCATCAATTTAATGGGGCCATTTCCATCATCGTTCAGTAATCAGTATATATTGTTTGCGGTGGACTACGTATCCAAATTGGTTGAAGCCGTAGCACTCCAAACCAATGATGCCAAATTGGTTATCAAATTCTTGTAGAAGAATATTTTTACGAGGTTTGGCACGCCGAGAGCTATTATCAGTGATGAAGGTAGTCATTTCTATAATAGATCATTTACAGCTCTCTTGGCAAAGTATGGGGTCAACCATAAGGTAGCTATAACGTATCATCCCCAAACAAGTGGGCAAGCTGAGGTTTCGAACAGGGAGGTGAATAGAATTTTGGAAAAGGTAGTGAATCTGAATCGAAAGGATTGGTGTCTCAGGTTGGACGATGCACTATGGGCTTACCGGACTACATATAAAACACCGATTGGTATGTCACCATACCAATTACTATACGGGAAAGCTTGTCACCTACCTGTCAAGTTACAACATAAGGCCTACTGGGCTATTCAGAAACTAAACTTCGATCAAGCAGCTAGGGGTGAAAAGAGACTACTTCAGTTAAATGAGCTCGACGAATTCTGACTGCAAGCCTACGAGAACTCAAAGTTGTACAAGGAAAAGGTCAAGAGATGGCACGACAAGAAATTGATACAAAGAACATGCGAGCCTGGGCAATCAATCTTATTGTTCAACTCACGGTTGAGATTGTTCCTAGGAAAACTAAAATCAAGGTGGTCGGGACCATTCACCTTCAAAACAGTCGTGATTATCCTACCCAAAGAATATGAGAGGAATTATCCTACTCATGATTTGGAGTTGGCATCAGTCATTTTCGCGTTGAAGATCTGGAGACACTACCTGTATGGGGAGAAAGTGGAGATCTATACAGATCATAAAAGTCTCAAATATTGCTTCACCCAAAAGGAACTCAACATGCGGCAACGACGTTGGCTCGAGCTATTAAAATATTATGATCATACCATCCAATATCATCTTGGAAAAGCAAACGTGGTAGCTGACGCATTAAGTAGAAGATCATATGTGGGTACGAGTGCAATATTGTTAACACAAAAGTCCATTTTGTATGACTTGCAAAGGATGGAGATAGAGGTAAAGGCTCCAAGTACCCACGTGATGATATCAAGCATACGAGTAGAACCAACTTTAATCGATAAAGTTAAAGCTGCTCAAGCTACAAACATGGAGCTGATGCATATGAAGAAGAAAGTGCAAAAAGGTGCTATTCCAGAAGCAAGAATCGATGAAGAAGGAATACTTCGAGTCAACTCCAGACTTTGTGTTCCTAACGATTTTGACTTGAAGCATAGAATCATGATGGAGGAACACAACACACCGTTTGCAATCCATCGTGGGAGTACCAAAATGTATCATGATCTTCGACATACATTTTGGTAGGACAATATGAAAAGAGAGATCGTGGAGTTTATCTCGAGGTGTTTAACTTGTCAACGTGTAAAGGCAGAGCATCAAGTGCCAAAAGGGTCCATTACAACCACTTGAGATTCCGAAAAGGAAGTGTGTTAGTTCCCAGAGGGCACAATAGATCTAGAGGGGGGGGGGGTGGTTGAATAGATCCTTTTTATTTCAAATACTTTTCTGGTTTATGATGTATTGTTCATATTAGAGTATATGATAAATATAAGAATCTTTTCAAGCGCAGCGGAATAAGTAAAAGATTCCCCTTCATTGATATATTCATAATATACGTACAATGTTCATTGGGTTAGTTTAGTTGTAAGCAGTTAAAACATACATAGCAGTTATAGACATAATGTAAATGACATAATGTAAAAGACACAAGAGGTTTTAAGTTGTTCATAGACTCAATCTCCTAATCCACTCTTTTGCTTTAAACTAGCAGGATTTCCACTAAGGAAGGGCAGCACCCTGAATCTCTACGATTCCTTCAAGGCAAGCAGCCTTGGGACTTCAGTTCACTAAGAACTCTTCAAGGCCAGCAGCCTTGGGACTCTTCTAGTTTCCTAGGAACTCTTCAAGCCTAGCAGGCTTGGAACTTCGTTTAGTCCCTCTGGACAAGGACCCTTTGGCCCTGCTTTATTTAGTCCCTTTGACAAGGACCCTTTAGCTCGCTTCATTTAGTCCCTCCGGACAAGGACCCCTCAGTGCCCGGCTTCACTGAGTTGTTTGTTTATTGTTGTTGGAGTCGGTCTTTGTCGCTAAGATGTCTTCATGCTCAACATCTTCTATCCCAAGCAAATGACTTGGCTTGATCATCCTTGAAGAGCGGTTTGAGTGTTGCATGATGCTCGACTTTCTTAGGTTGCTCAACTACTCCAGATGACCCCTTGATGAACTGCCTTGAAGATCATTCTCCTTGGTACTTGATGGCTGCACATGAGAGGCTTCTAAGATGACTTTAAGCTCTTCTGCAAGGTACTTAAAAGCTTTCTCATGCTTGACACCAAGATGGCTTTTGTGATCTCCCTTCTTCCTACTCGATGCCTTCCCATGATGGACTTACTAAGTTGACCATAAGCTCTTCTCTGTTGTACTTAGAGTCTTCCCATGATGGACATCCAGATGGCATGATGCTCTTCTTTCTCTCGGCAGTTCGGAACACTCTTCATGTAGTAGAGCTCTCACTTCCACATAGTAGAACTCACACTTCTACTTCTTGGTTGATCTGACTTTTGAGTGTTCTTGGTGGATCGTAGAGTGAGCCTCTAGACTCACTATCACTTGATTCGATCAGTCCACCTTCTCTCCAACTCACAACTCTAGCAGCCTTTGATCTTTGAAACTCTTCTAAATTTATACATCTTCCCAATTCTTCCGTTGGAAAGTAGCCGTTGGAAGCTATTCAAATGTCTTCACAGATCTCGAGTTGCTTGAGGTAGACTGCTTGATGTGACATGTCATACTTTTTTTAACACTACAGTCTACTGTTTCACCTGCCCTGTCAGATGTATCACTTTACTGTCTTGGGCAGGTTGAAGACTTTATCTTTTCTGATTTCTAGATCAGAGGTTGTCCTTTTGCAATTATGCTCCCAATAAACACTTGTTCAAATATTACTCTTCAGATTGAACCGTTGCCAATGCTTCAGTCTTCAGGTATTCGAACTCTACGATTCTGATGCATGTCTTCAAGGACCTGATCGTAGTGTCTTGTTGAGTGTTGCTAGTTGGTTGGTAGAGTTAACACTATGATCTGGAAGAGTGTTGATTGGATCTTTAATGTAGAACACCCCTTCCTTGTATTATGTAGTGCTTTAATATTTCTATTTGCTTTGACAGTTCTCAGATACTGATGGCCTGATTCCTTGTCCTGGTCCCCTTCTGAATATTAAGACACTTCAGATTTGTGGTGCGTGCAGCTTACTTTCTCCTTGTGATCTCCCGTTCACTTATCATCAATGATCTAACATGACACTTAATCACTTTAGCCTTGCTTTTCAGAGGCTGACCAGTATCTCGGTTCACTTTCCATCAGTCCCTTCTTTGTTTGGCAAACACTACGATCTTGGTTACTTCCAAGGTCGTTGTCTTTTGTTCTCTTGTCAGCAACTGCATTAGCTGACTTTTCCTTAGTCAGCTGCTGAAGTCTTCTTTGAATCATCTTGTGGAAGACTTCATCACAAATGGCCTTTCAACTCAATCTTGATGCTGATTGGATTGTTGCTTAGTTCTCCTACTAGCCTGCATGTCATTCGTTGAGTGCTCTCTGGTTCCCTTACTGTGGATTGCATCTTTGCATAGCCAACCAGAGGCTTCGTACCTTTGGATATTCTGGGAGTGCTCATTCGTTGAGAACCGTATCTGCTCTACGATTCAGACTAAGCATTGTGAGCACTTCTTTTGGAGTCGTAGTTACAAGACTCTACGATTGACTTCTACTGTCAAGGCGACACTACGATCCCGAGATCAGATCTTGACACTCTACGATTTTTGCCTTGTGCTTGTTATCTTCATCTGATCTTGCCCGACTATGATCTCTACATTCATTTAGTGGACACTATGATCTCAGAGTTTAGCCTACGATCCTTGTCTTGGCTTTGGCATCGCTAGACTCTACGACTCTGAGTGTAATCTACGTTTCATACTTGGCTTTGGCAGATGGTCGTTCGGCTTGTAGACAGGCTGTCTCTACGATTCTAAACATGACTTCCTCAGCACACTACGATCTTGAGGAAGCTCTTCTCGACACACTACGATCCTTCTTCATTTCCCCTAGAAGTCTATGAACTCCGAGATCTCACTATCTTGCATACTCCTATTCTGCCTCGATAGCTCCCGAGTTGGACTCTGACTCTCCTGGCAGACTACGACTTTTGGTGCAGTGCTCGACGATCAGACAAGCCTATCTATTACAACATAAGATCAACCTAACATGCTTGATCTTTCTATATTTATAGTCCTTGTACATCATTTCTTTTTAAGGACTTCACAAAGCTATTTTGCTTATGTAGGATCAACCTAACATATTTGATCAATTCATTCTAAGTCCTTGTACATATATTTCTATTATCTATCAAAGGACTTTACAGCTTTTCTTCATGCAAGCATACTTGCATATTCATTCATATATATCATAATCAAATAATATATTAAATAGGAATATCATTCACATGTTTATTCCTGACAATCTCCCCCTATTTGATTATGACAAAAACAATAAGTTCATATGCATGTTATGAATGAATCTTAGATACAGTGAGCAGCTGTATTTCTAAACAGTTAATTCTGAATGTCATTTATATTAATATGGCAATTATATATTAAGACATTCTACATCCTGGATCCATAACATACTAACAGACTAGAGAAGTACCTCCTTGGCTCCATGTATGTTTCCACGATGCTTATTGATCAGTTACTCATCTGATTCTGCTTCTTTCTATTGCTCCCCCTCAGATGATGATCTTCTATCTTTGCTTGGCTCCCCTTCATCACCTTTCTGATCTGGTTTCCTTTCAGCTTCTATGATTTTGGTATCATCATCTTCAGGCTCCCCCTCAGATGATGATTCTTTATCTGCTGCTGCTACCTTCTTCTTTGACTTCTTCTCACTTAATCCTCTGCTCTTCTTCTTTCTTTGCCTCTTTTTCTCCCCCTTTTTGTCATCAATCATTTGAGAGAGCTGCTCCATGTTGGACATAAGTCGCTCCATCGTAGGGAGGTTCTGCAACTTCAAACTTTAGCTCTTGCTGTCCGAGTTCAAGTTGCACAGAGAAGGACTGTTTCAGATC
Source organism: Panax quinquefolius (assembly GCA_020205615.1). NCBI lineage: Eukaryota > Viridiplantae > Streptophyta > Magnoliopsida > Apiales > Araliaceae > Panax > Panax quinquefolius. The sequence goes on from CM035164.1 coordinate 49,602,889, forward strand.
ATCAATCTTGTCAAAGAGGGCTTCGATCTGCTTTACATTGGCCTCTTGAACTTGTAGAGATTCTGCCTTCTGATCTTGGACGGCCTTTTGATAGATGTTTTCTCTCTCTTGGAGTTTGAGAGATACATCAGCCAAAATAGCTTGAAGCTTGTGCTGGAAAGAGTCATCGAATTTCCTCTATTTATTATTGTGAATAATAAGGTATTAATTTGATATAATACTTTGGTTATGGGTGAAATGTGCAAACTTTTCAAAAATAAGCAAGTGGTTATAAAATATTCATTTATGCAGGAATATTCGTTTGGTCGTGGAATATTCTTTACATGTTTGGGAATATTCGCATGCGACCAGTATGACCATTTGTAGGGGCCCAATAATGGATAACGGTTGGATGAAGAAAATGACAAGTCGAGTTTTTATAAATAACGGTAGTAATGGTTACCGAAGTAACATTGTTGGAATACCCTTATGGTTAAAATACGATGTACGCATGGTTTCATAGTAGCACACGGTTTTGCACAATATTTTGAATTATTGATTCTTAGGTAAGAAGCACTACTCAATAATTGTTACGAATTCTTCGTCAATATTTTATTTTATTGATTCAATAATTGCTGCGTTGATATTTTATATTATTGTTGTTCAATAATTATCACTGCACAATATCTCCATTATCAGATCAATAATTCATATTATTTGGAATAATATTGTTAGATAGCATTACTGGCAATGTCTAGAAAGTTCTGTCAAGGAGAGGTTTGGTCACCTAATTGTGCGCCAGTAAGGAAAAATCCTTATCGGTAAGCCCCCTCTTTCCTGGGAACGGCCTGGTTATCATAATTGTGATTCTGTAATATTATTTGTGAATAATTAATTATTGATTTATATGATAAGGAAATATTTATTTTATGTTGATATAAATGATGGATATATTTATTTTTATGTAGATATAATTGAAGGAATTAATGCTAAGGTGTTTTATTAGTATTTTGTCAGAATAGAGGTATTAAAAATCATCCGTTTGTGGATTTCAGATATTTTTTGTTTGGAATTTGGAAAAACTCAAAGCTACAAAGTTGTAGAGAATTCTATTTCATGTTGAATGGACAGAAAATTCATACTTTTATGATAAACGAGCTATTTTCTATGAATTACTGAAGTTTTGGAAAATAATATGATTTTTATTAAAATTGGGTGGGACCCACTTTTGTTTTTATAAACATGTGGGCTGCTATTATTTTTTAGATTTGGCATGCTAGAGTTTTCAACAAAGTGTGCGTAGAATGGAAGAAATAAAATATTATTATTTTATTGTTTAGTCTCCTTTGGCGTTCTAGCATTTTCTTATAAATAGGCGCTTAGGTTAGAATTGAAAATCACACCAGAAATAAGTTTTCTTTCTCTCTATATTGTCGAGCGTATTTTTGTGAGTATTTAGATACTTGGAGAGTTGCTGTTCGGTATAAGCTTTCTTCGGCTTTATATCCGATATTCTAATCAGAAGTATTGTTATTTTGAGGTAAGGGATGTTATTTTCTTCGCAAATGATATTATTTCTTTCAATATCATTATGCCAAAAATATTGATCTGAACTTTATATCAAATTTGGAACTTTTTTGTGTCAGAGTTACTATTCACGTATACAATACTATTCACGTATACGACACTATTCACGAATAAGGCACTATTCACCGAAAAATGAAATTTTCTTCTTTTTATCCAAGATGTTTATTATGGTTACTATATTTGATTGTATCCATGTTTTGATCTTTATTTTTGAATTCTGCTTCACAATTGGTTATTATGGAGTATTATTGAACTTGGATAAACTGTAATACGAATCCCTAATATTTGTCCTTTTGTTTCACTGGATTCGTTTTCTTTAAGATATTTTTCATCATCCTCAGTCCTAAAATGATGATATTACTGAATATCTTTGGCCTGTAGTACAAAGATGAATCATTACCTAATGAATATCTTTGGCCCGTAGTGCAAAGATGAACAGGTGTTGAGATGAACATGACCAACTGGTGATACAAATGAATATCTTTGGCCTGTAGTGCAAAGATGAATATTTGATTCAAGATGTATATTTATTGATGTTACGGTGGATAAAATATCGATGATGGACTTTTAAATCTTAGAAGATAGTAGAATTCTTTCTACTCTTGATTCTTCTAATGGATTGTTGTTTCCGCTTACGAGTTGTTGATCTAAAACTTGTTGTTTATTATATTTTATCGATTTTTCCTGTTGAAGACTAATGATAATTTGTTGTATATTATCTTAGTCATAATATTCTTCTTCGGGCTAGTTGAGCTCACCCTTTTCCTTTTTGTTCCATTGTTCTTCTCAGGAGGAGAGAATTTAGTAGGAACTAGCCGGGGTATGGAGTGATGATTTAAGAAAGTTGTTTTAGTAGTCCTCACTATTTTGTAAAATAGTGTATTAATAATTATAATGAGGACTCCTTTTGAGTTTTTATACTCTCTATTAGACTATTTGTATTCAAAATCACAGTATATGTGTTGTCGTATTTTGCACGACAATTGTATTGCTGAAGTTGTATTTTTTTCTATACCATGTATTTGGCGACTCAGAATAGGTGATGTATACCTATTTTGGGGGCGTCACAAAAATGGTCTTTTGTGTTGATAATATCTCACTCGTACCCGCATACGATCTTCTAATCAATGCGTCAGCTACTACGTTTGGTTTTCCAGGATGGTAATGTCAGAACAGGTGCTGAAATGAATTTCCGCTTGAGTTCTTGGAAGCTCTTCTCACATTACTTGCTCCATCCGAATTTTGAATCTTTACGAGTCAGCTAAGTTAATGTGACATCCCCAAATCCCAGTACTTCATTACCTCAAGATTTGGTGTTCACTTAATCAAAACATTCATATCTAACTACCCAATCACAATATAATTGAATAATAAAACCTGCCCATATAGGATTACGTTTATGAAACATTATCTCCCAGGTTATCTAACCTTTAATTACAATCATTAAAATGCAGAAATTAAATTATTACATCACATCATTATTTAAAAGTCTATCATCATAACGATAAAATAAAATTACAAGTCTTCATCACTTGTACATTTTTCCCTTTCCTTTGCTAGTTGTAGGTTTATCTACCTTCTCAACCATAGCTACAATAAGTGTACATTTTGTCTTATTTATATTATTTATTTTATGTATTTTATTTAATTTCAAAAACTAGAAATCCCAAAAGCCATAAGGCTTGTTTGGCAAAAACACTTTAAATTTTAAAGAATTAATATATTAAGCCTTGTTTGGCAAAAACTAAATTAAACTACTTTAATTTATTTTAATAAATCCTTATAATATAGTTATTTGTCACACTATATTAATCAAGCTTTCATATTTAATTTAATTAATTCACATAACAATTTATTAAATTAATCATTTAATCACACAACTCAATACAAATAATTAACCATTAAATTGAAATATCAATATAATAATAATTTCCTTAATTCATCAATTATTTATTTAACAAATAATTAACCGAATAAAATTAAATCAATTAAACAAATATTTATTCAACTATAAACACATCCATTAAATATTTATATAATTCAATAAATATTTAATATTACAATTAAAATTCTGGAATGTTACATCATTCCCTCCTTAAAAGGATTTTGTCCTCAGAATCACAATTTAAAGAATCAAATCGTCACATTCTTCCATACTTACAAAGATTCTGTCCCCAAAATCGAAGACATAGATTAAAAAAATAACTCAGGGTAACTTTTCATCATTTCAACTTCGAGTTCCCATGTTACCTCTTCGACATTGTGGTTTCTCAATATCACCTTCTCAGAAGGTATCACTTTATTTCTGAGTACTTGTTCTTTCCTATCGACTATCTGGATAGGAATCTCTTCATAAGAAAATTCTTTATCAAATTGCAATGGTTCGTACTCGATCACGTGCTTGTAATCGGGTTTATACGGTCGTAACACCGAAATGTGAAAAACATTATGAATGTTTTCCAATTCTGGAGGTAGAGTTACCTCATAAGCCACTTCCCCCACTCTTTGTAGTATTTCAAATAGTCCAATAAATCTTGGAGTGAGCTTTCCTTTCTTGCCAAAACGAATTTTCCCCTTCCAAGGAGAAACTTTTAGGAAAACGAAATTTCCTACTTCAAATTCGCGATTCTGCCTGTGTTGATCGGCATACTTTTTCTATCGGTCTTGAGCTGCTACCAATCTTGTCCTGATGATTTTGACAACCTCAGCAGTTTGTTGTACCAGTTCTCGTCCTAATAGTTGGCGTTCACCGACTTTATCCCAGCACAGTGGAGTTTTGCACTTTCTGACGTATAATGCCTCGTAAGGCGGCATGCCGATGCTCGTGTGGTAACTGTTGTTGTAGGCAAATTCTACCAACGGTAAATGCTCGTCCCAGCTTCCTTTGAAATCCACGATGCATGCTCTCAGCATATCTCCAATGTTTGGATTGTTCGATTGCTTTGTCCGTCAGTTTGCAGATGGTATGATGTACTCATTCACAACTGTGTTCCCATACATTCTTGTAGTCTCTTCCAGAAGTTTGATGTGAACCTTGGATCTCTATCTGATACAATTAACACCGGAACTCCATGTCTTGACACGATCTCTTTAACGTACAGTTTCGATAGCTGATCAAGATTAAATCTAATCTTTATTGGCAAAAAGTGTGCAGATTTTGTCAATCTGTCCACTATTACCCATATTGCATCGTATCCTTTTTGAGTCGTTGGAAGACCTACCACAAAATCCATTATGATATGCTCCCATTTCCATTCCGGTATTTCCAATGGTTGAAGTAATCCGCTTGGTCTTTGATGTTCGGCCTTGACCCTTTGATATGTCAAGCATTTTTCCACACATTCGGCAACATCTCTTTTCATGTTCGACCACCAAAAATGTCGCCGCAAATCTTGATACATCTTTGTACTTCCCGGATGAATCGAATATCTTGTGTTGTATGCTTCGGTCAAGATTACGTCTTTAAGCTCTGGCACTGCTGGAACCCAAATTCTTTCCTCGAACCGTAGTAGTCCTTCGGTATCGATCTTGTATTTTACATCACTACCGTAAACCACTTTCTCTTTGATTGTTTCACATTCTTTATCTTGTAGTTGAGCATTCTTCACTTTGTCCACCAAAGTTGGACTAGCATCAATCTAGAATAGTCGTTCATCGGATTCCTTTGGAAATTTGATTTCCAACTCTAGCTTTATCATTGCTGAAATAAGCTCCTCCTGAGTGGTTATCAACATCAACTTCTCCTGACCTTTCCTGCTCAAAGCATCTGCAACCACATTCGCTTTCCCTGGGTGATAAAAGATCTCACAATCGTAATCCTTTATCAATTCCATCCATCTTCTTTGTCGCATATTCAGGTCCTTCTGTGTGAAAATATACTTCAGACTTTTATGGTCTGTGTAGATTTCACATTTCTCTCCATAGAGATAGTGTCTCCATATTTTTAGAGCAAATACTACTGCAGCCAGATAACCTTTCTCATAATCCTTCAGTTGTCTTGATGCATACGCAATTACTTTGTCGTTCTATATAAGAACACAATCCAACCCTTTATGTGAGGCATCACTGCACACTACAAAGTTACATGTACTATCTGGTAATCACAACACAGGTGCTATACTTAATTTCTTCTTCAAATCTTGGAAACTTTCTTCACATTTCTCCGTCCAAACAAATTTCACAGTTTTCCTTGTCAAATTTGTTAATGGAGTGGCTATCTTAGAAAAATCTTGAATAAATCGCCTGTAATAACCGGCCAGTCCCAAGAAACTCCTCACTTCCGACGGTGTTCTTGGTTGTTCCTAATTGATTACAACTTCAACTTTTGATGGATCAACCGAAATCCCATCTTTGTCAATCACGTGCCCAAAAAATTGCACATGATCTAGCCAAAATTCGCACTTAGAGAATTTCGCGTACAACTTTTCCTTTCTTAGTGTTTCAAATGTCAAATGCAAGTGTTCCACGTGTTCTTCTTGAGTTTTGGAATACACCAGAATGTCATCGATGAATACCACTACAAACTTGTCTAAGAATGGTTTAAACACCCTATTCATCAAATCCATGAATGCAACAGGTGCATTGGTTAAACCAAAAGACATCACCAGAAACTCGTAATGTCCATACCGTGTTCTGAATGCCGTTCGAGGTATATCCTCCAATTGGTGATACCCACTTCTCAAATCTATTTTTGAGAAGTATTTATCATCCTTCAACTGATCAAACAAGTCATCTATTCTTGGTAATAGATATTTGATTTAATAGTGACTTTGTTTAATTCTCTATAATCAATGTAAAGACGCATTGACCCATCCTTCTTCTTCATGAATAACACTGGCGCTCCCCACGGTGATTCGTTTGGTTGAATATACTTCTTGTCTAACAATTCTTGTAACTGTACCATAAGTTCCTTCATTTCTACCGGAGCCATTCTGTATGGGGCCTTTGATATCGGTGTTGTTCCCGGCGCTAAGTCGATCACGAACTCAATTTCTCTGTCAGGCGGAAGTCCTGGAAAATCCTCTGGAAACACATCCTCAAATTGCTTCACCACTGGTATCTCTTCAAGTTTCACACTCATCTTCTGAGTATTGACTATGTAAGTTAAATATCCCACACATCCTTGACTCAACAATTTCTTGGCCTGCATAATCGTCAGACATTTCATTTGTCTAGGCGACTTGCTACCAAAGAACACTATCTTTGACGGGGTCATAAGGTTTACACACTTCTTTTGGCAATCAATTACTGCTCAATATTTGAACAGCCAATCCATTCCCAAAATAACATCAAACTCTCCAATTTTAATCGGAATCAAATCTACCATCAAGATTTTCCCCTTAATGTTCACCCTACAGTTTTGCATACGAATCTAACAGGGATTACCTCCTTATTCGCAATTTTTATGTTCAAATGGAAATTCAGTTCTTCTCTAGGCAATTCTAACCTCTTAGCAAATTCATCAGAGATAACCGAGCAAGTAGCACCCGAATCAAATAATACATAAGCATTTATATCATTGATTGGGATAATACCTGACACCACATCTTTTGATTGCACAACATCTTGCACAGTCATGTTGAAGGTTCTAGCTGTGGGTTTGTTTGATGCTGTAGGTCCAGCAATGGCCCATGTACCTCCACTGTTACCTCCATTGCTTCTGGTTGTCTCTCCAGCCTTTTTCTTAGGGCATTCACGAGCAAAGTGATCCTTGGATCCGCACGTGAAGCACACGTTCTTCTTAGGTTTAGGGCAATTTGGGGTGATGTGACCCTCCTGACCACAATTGAAGCATACTCGTTTCCCCATCAAGCACGCACCTTTGTGAAACTTCTCGCATGTAGCACATGCTTCAAACTTCTTGTTTTGCTGGTCACCCTGCTGGTTTCCTGTACCCACGTTTCCATTCCACTTCCTCTTCAAGTTGTTGTTGTTGTTGTTGTTTCCACCACTACCACCTCCATTCTTAATCTCCACCTCGTTCTTCTTCTTCTTTTGTTCCTGATTGAACTTTGTCACTGCCTCGCCCCCACCTTCAGTGAGTATTGCTTTCTCCATCACTGCTGCGAAAGTCTTCAATTGGAACAGGGAAACCCTACTGTACAACCAGGGCTTCAGTCCCTGTTCAAACCTCTTCGCCTTGTGTTCGTCCGTGCTGATTTGATAAGGCGCAAACCTTGCCAACTCGTTTAATTTAGCGGCATACTTGGATACCGTCATTGTTCCATGCTTCAGTTCCAAAACTTGAACTTGTAGCTGACTCTTTGAGCTTTCTGGGAAATAGGTCTCGAAGAATATCTCCTTAAACCTATCCTAGGTCATCATCCATGGTCCTTCTCGAGTTTTATTGGCTTGCCCAATAACTAGCCTCTGCTTTAAACATGAATGTTGTAAAAGCAGTCTTCTGATCATCGGCTACCCTAGCAACATCGAACACCTTTTCTATCTCCATAATCCAGGTTTGTGCCTCGACTGAATTCATGGACCCACGAAATTTAGGTGGTCCAACCGCCTTGAACTCCTTAAACATTGTTCCTTGGTTCTGTGGTTGATTCTGCAACGCTCCTATTAGTAACATCACTAATTGTTGAACGGGGTTAGCATCAACATTGTCGTTATTGTTGGTTCCTTCGGTTGTTCTCTGTCGTGGTGGTTGACGTCTGGGAGGCATTTTCTGTTAAAATAAACTCATTAGATTATTATTCTACTCTTTTAAGTAATTTCTACATAACTTGCCTCCATAAAAGAAATAGCCACATAATCACATAACACTTTGAATAACGTAACAACTTTTATTTATTCATAACCTCTTTGAAAATATAAAACAATAGCATCACTGCAATTTACATTACTTTCCTGAACTACAAACGTTTCAGGACAACATCATCGTCATATCCCATAGGTCAAATAACACTTGGTATTTACAACTTATTTACCATTTTATTAATCGCATAACAACTACGATGTTCTACTAAGATATACTGCTTAGCCTTACTACGTTCTTCCTCCATGATCCGAAACATTGTTCTGCAATCAAATATGTATGGTGGCAGCGACTCGAACTGAATTGGATATCCCATGACCCGATCTTGAGCCCAATTAATCATGGTGTTGAATACTTTATCCGTCTCCTCCATCTTCATCCTCTTTTCTTGTGCGTCTCTCGCTGCTATTATGGTTCGTTGAAAAACTTCCTCGTAGGCGTCTTCAGCTCTTGCCCTCTTAGTAGCTTCTTCCTTCAGCTTGTTCTTTAGTTCTGTGACCTCCTCGATCAGTTGTTCTTTCTCTCCTTTAGTCTGTTCTAGCTTCTCCTCGACATTAGTCAGTCATTCCTCATGATCCTGGATCTCGTCGTCTTTCTATGTCATTGCAATTTGTTGTTCAGCTACTATCTCTTACAATTCCTCGACTGTATCCTGAAGTTCCACGTTACGGTCGTAGACTTCATCGTACATTTGAGCAACTATCGAGGTTAGTGGAGTCTCTACCTCCTTGTCCTCATCATCCTCATCCTCCTATGGCAACTCAACGAGATCCTCGTCATCCGTCTCCAAATCATCATCCTCATCTTCAACCACTGTGACCAACGGGGCTAACTCCCGTGGCAGTAGTTGTTCCCAAATAACCTGAATGCCGCGAGGCTCCTCCTCTATAGGCATCTGAGGTCTATCCTCCCTAGCCTGACTGGATTCTCCGACATTAGTTATCCTGACAACAAAATTTTAAGTTTTAAATATTAATCATTACTACTCGACACCCACGAGCACATAAGTTATAAATGCATAAACACATAAGTGTTTTATTACTCCTTCCTTAAAAGTCGATAAGAGTTAATCACCACTATCTTTTCAAAGGTTACTTCCTAAGGCTTTTCCCCACCTAAGGTTCATAACCTAAAGTTTTTGATACCAACTTGTGACACCCCAAAATCTCGGTACTTCATTACCTCAAGATTTGGTGTTCACTTAATCAAAATATTCATATCTAACTACCCAATCATAATATAATTTAATAATAAAACCTGCCCATACAGGATTACGTTAATAAAACATTATCTCCTAGGTTATCTAACCTTTAATTACAATCATTAAAATGCGGAAATTAAATTATGACATCACATTATTATTTAAAAGTCTATCATCATAACGATAAAATAAAATTACAAGTCTTCATCACTTGTACATTTTTCCCTTTCCTTTGGTAGTTGTAGGTTTATCTACCTTCTTAACCATAGCTGCAATAAGTGTATAAATATGCAAGAGTGAACAAACAAAGCTCACTTAAAACATATATATACTGACAAAATTTCTACTACTGTCAAACGAAATTAACATGAATTTCTCGTTTAAGCACAACCTCTAGTCATCATATACTCACATAATCACAAGTAATCCCATTGTATAGCAGCAATTCAACAATTTGAAATTCACAGATTATATAAAAGTTTGCCGTAATACTCATAAACATATATAATATCCAAGTTGTAGAACATACCTTCAATTACCAATACAATCACTGCCAATTACTGAAATTGTTGTGAAAATTCTTAAGACACTCTCTCAATTTTCTCTGAAGCTCTCACAAAACTCAGTACTCTCAAACTTGGAAAATAGAATGCGTGATAAGAAAATTAACTAATATTCGTAATGATATAATGCAAAACTGACGTAGTCTTAATACTCATAATAAGTAACACTAGTTACTAAGATAAACATATATAACATAATTATATTATATTTATTATTTTATTTATCTTATTTATATTATTTATTTTATTATTATATTTAATTTCAAAACTAGAAATCCCAAAAGCCATAAGGCTTGTTTGGCAAAAACCCTTTAAATTTTAAAGAATTAATATATTAAGCCTTGTTTGGCAAAAACTAAATTAAACTACTTTAATTTATTTTAATAACTCCTTATAATATAGTTATTTGTCACACTATATTAATCAAGCTTTCATATTTAATTTAATTAATTCACATAACAATTTATTAAATTAATCATTTAATCACGCAACTCAATATAAATAATTAACCATTAAATTGAAATATCAATATAATAATAATTTTCTTAATTCATCAATTATTTATTTAACAAATAATTAACCGAATAAAATTAAATCAATTAAATAAATATTTATTCAACGATAAACACATCCATTAAATTTTTATATAATTCAATAAATATTTAATATTAGAATTAAAATTCTAGAATGTTACATCATTCCCTCCTTAAAAGGATTCTGTCCTCAGAATCACAATTCAAACAATCAAATCGTCACAGTTAATGGAGTGGCGATTCGAGAAAATCTTGCCATGAATCTCCAATAAAAACTAGCTAAGCCTAGAAAGCTACGTATTTCGATTACTAACTTAGGTTGCTCTAAACTATGACTCATATCCCAACATTGGGATAACACCTCACAATGGCACCTATCAGTTTACTACTGCACAAATATGGTGTTTCTTACAGCGAGTCTGGCTTCAGTGCATTCCACAAAGGAAGTCACCAGATAGAGGCTTGGGTACCAACTCCTGTAGTTAGGTTTTTAACTCCTGAAGTTCAATAAGAGTCATTCGATATGGGGTTTTGAATATGGGTTTTATACCGGGTTCAAAGTCAGTATAAAATTTGATTTCATGCTCTGGGAGTAGGCCAGGAAGTTCTCTAGGGAATACGTCAGGAAATTTATTAACAATAGAAATATCATTCAAATCTGACGTATTTTTTTTAAATTCGTGACATGGGCTAAGAAAGCTTGACATTCATTTTTTAATAAACGAATGGATTTATGACTTGATATAATAATGACTGACTTTATAGGGTTGGTTGTTTGAATTCGCATAACAGGTTAGTTAGGAATATGAAAGCTAACAACCATACAAAAATAATCAATATTAGCATGATGAGTAGTTAACCAGTCGATTCCTAAAATCACATCAATGACAAGTATTTTCAAAGAGATGAGATAAACAAGTAATGTGAGGGTGCCGTTTTGAATCAAACAAGATTTATAAATGGTGGATGTAACTGAGGTTTCTCCTAACGGAGTTTCAACATATAAGTCAAAGTTTAATTTCTCAGGAGTCAAATTTAAACGTTGAGCGCAAGTAGGAAAAAAAAGAATGGATAGAACTCGTATCTAATTAGGTATAGAATTAATAAGAGTTTATGATTAACTTACCTGTGATAACGTCGTTCGGGTTCGTCGCTATTTGGGATGTCACGACAAACGCCTTCCCTTAAACTATCTATTTTGACTTGTTTGGGACAGCCTTTGGTGTTGCCATCCCAGCTGGACTTGACTTCGATGTATGACAAAATCGAGCTAGGTGACCTTCTCTTCCATAGTTGAAACACGCTTTGGGTTGCTGCGTATAGTTTGAACGGATGTGTCCCTCATGTTCGCATTTGTAACATAGGACCAGTGGTCGTTCTCCTTCCTTGGAAATGGGTGATGGTGTTGCTACCGACGTCTTTACGTTTATATTATTGAATCTTCTCTTCTTAGAGTTGTTCTCACTTAGTTCATCTTTCCTATTATCTTGGCCATGATTACCACCGAAGTGGTTACCATTTCTGGCATGATAATTTCCTCCATGATGGTTATCGTTGTTTCGATAGTCGTTGCCACCGGTACGATTATTATCGTGTAGTTGGTCGTTGCCTTTTGGTTTAGCTGACTCATAATCGCATTCTAATAACTGAGCCCTATTCACAACATCTGAATACAAACAAAGTTTGTGAGAAATGAGATATTAACATATTTCGGGTTTCAAACCTCGTAGAAACATTCGCATCATTCACTCTTCATTGCCAACCAAATGGGATGCAAACCGAGACAACTCGGCAAACTTAGCCTCGTACTATGACACGATCATATATTTTTGCTCTAGCTTGATGAATTCCACCTCCTTCATGTGATGAATACTTTCGAGAAAGTACTTGTCGTTGAACAATTCTTGTAACTTCTCCCAAGACATCTTTAGTACGGCGGGTTGAGTAAGTTTTACAGATTCTCACCAGTAATCTGCCTCTTCACGCAACATAAAGGTGGTGAAGGGAACCTTCTTCTCTTCTGAGCATCCCAAGACATCAAATATCTTAGTGATCTGCGTAATCCATGCCTCTGCCTTAAGTGGCTCTGGCTTTCCCAAAAACTCTGGTGGTCCCTGCTCCTTGAATTGTTTAGAAGTGACCAGTCATGATTTTCCATTGACTCCAACTGCATTATGAACATGAGACTCTCTCGTTTGGTGTTGAATGAATTCCTAAAAGCTCCTAAACATACCATCATTCGTCATTTGGTCGGTGTTGTTGTCTATACGAGGATTATTGCCTTCTTGATGCACATTATCATGGTTATTGATCGTGGGTGACTCAACTGTCACATTTTCTCCATTGCTTATCTCAACATTTTCAGATGCCATTCGCAAACACTGTCACAAAACAAGGGTTAATTCATATGCCACATAGTATCCCTATATTCTGATCAACCAATTAAATAACAAATAAGCTTAGGTAGGTCATACTAGCGAAGGAATTACCCGTCTCTCCCGTCCTTGTTCTAGCCTTACATCTCAGCCAGGGATCATATCCCTAAGCTTTGATACCAACTGTGACGCCCCCAAAATAGGTATACATCACTCATCTTGGGTCGCCAAATACATGGTATATAATCCAAATACAAACTTAATTTATATAATTGTTAAGTGTCATGCAGAATACGACAAAACATAAGTTGTGAGTTTTAATACAAATATTGTCTCCTAGACAATATCCAAACTCAAATGAAGTCCTCATTACATTTATTATCACACTATTTCATAGAATATTGAAGACTACTATGGCAACCATCTCGGACCATCACTCCATTCCCCGAATAGTCCCAGTTATATTCTCATTTTCTGAAGAGAACAGTGAAAGAAAAGGGTGAGCTCAACTAGCCCAGAAGAAATATTATGACTAAGACAATGCAGAATAAGTTATCGTTAGCCTAAAACAGTATAACAACTAATAGAATACAATAGACAACAAGTTTTAGATCAACAAATGCAGCGGAATAAGAAATCCATTAGAAGAGTCAAGTAGAGCATGATATCTACTATCTTCTATGATTTAAAAGTTTATCATCAATTTTATCACTGACTTAGCTTAATAAATAATCCACATCACTGAATTATTCATGCACTACAGCTAAGGATATTCATTAGTATCACATCCACGATTTATCCATGCACTACGGGTCAAGGATATTCGTGTCCATCAATGCACTACGAGCCAATGAGGAATTTTAACACATTTATAATATTACATGTCATGATTATACCGAATAATCCCTTGTCATAATCATACCAATCAATAGTACATCTATGCACTACGGGTCAAAGATAACTTTCATCATAATATAAGCATGAGGATGATGACAATGAAATAAGAATTAAATTAACTGAGAGCAAGGATACATTTTAAAGATTTATAATTTAATTTATCCAGAATTCAATAATTGTCCAAATTGTCAACATAATACTGCTTTGTGGAGTAAAATTCAAGAATAATATTGTAGCAAAAATGATTTGGACATAAAAGAAATCAATTTTTGTCATGAATAGTACCCCGGGTGAATAGTACCTCATGAATAGTACTTCTTTAATAGTACCCTGTGAATAGTACCCTGAGTGAATAGTACCCTGAATGAATAATACCCCGAGTGAATAGTACCTTGACATAAATAGTATCCCATTATTTAATAAGAAAGTTCAGACCAATAGTGGAAATACTAGATAAAGTACAAACTATTAAGAATATTCCACTAATTTCAAGGGTTTTCACCATTTAATAATAAGGTTGTGGAAACAAATAATAAATTTGTACCATAAATGGAGAAATATGAAAAAATACGATATCCTTTGATGTGTACAAAAGAAATGACATCTCATACGAGTATAAAAGAATATATGAAATTGCAAATGGATTTTCACCCGTCATGCGATAATTCGCGTATATAGATCATTTCCATAATTTAATAAAGAATGAATACGAATGATTATTCACCATGCATGCGGTAGTCCGCGCAGACAGGTTACTCCCACAGATTAATAAAGAATGAATACTAAGAGTCATTCACTATGCATGTGGTAGCCCGCGTAGACAAGTTACTCTCGCAGATTAATAAAGAATGAATACGAAGGGTCATTCACCATGCATGTGGTAATCCGCGTAGACAGGTTACTCCCAAAGATTAATAAGGAATAGAATGACAAACCTTATGAGTATTGAAAGAAAACAACATTCCTTACGGATACCAAAGAATAATAACGCCGTTGTACAGATATTTCCCGATAAAAAGTAGTAGAAAACTCTTCTTCTTCCTCTCTATAGTTGCTCTTGTGAGTCTCACTTTCTATATCTGACATTCATTCCATTGTGGGGTCCACCAATGATTGTGTCGTCGTACAGATATTTCCCGATAAAAAGAATATTCCCCGACCAAACGAATATTTTATGACCACTTGCTTACTTTGCAAATTTTTCAAATATCACCCTTAACTTTAAATATTTTTTTTCAATTTAACCATTTACTAAAAATAATAATTCTAAGAAATTTGAATACTTTCATTTCATAAAATTCGTGGTCTTACAATTCCCTGTAATCATCTAAGGTTGAGGTGATGGTGGTGATGTCGGTGGTGGTGGTCATGGCACATACGTTCGGCACTCCTCCGTGTCGGAGTCTGATGGAGGATATTATGGCATAGGTGCAAGTTGCTTGTATTGGAATTGAGCAGTTGGATTTAGACTCTGGAGGGTCGCGTTCAATGAAGTGAAGGACAAAGTCATCTTCCTATTTTTGTCCTTATTGTGCCCATCAATTTGTTTTCAAAGGCTGCGAAATTGAGAGCTGAACATGTATTTGCCAGTTCGTCGACTCTCCCCAGTCTCCTGTTCCCTAGTAATCTCGTAAGCCTGAAACTCGTCATCTTCAGAGGTGTCCTCAGCATCAACCTCTTCCTTAGAGGCGGGTGGAAATATAAACCCGACTCCTCTTAGATGTGATTCTCCCCCTGGCAAGAGGGTGTAGCGTGCAATCATACGGGAGTCCAATAGATGGAGAGGCTGCTGGGTAGGCTCATCTCTGGTCCATCTAACGCTAGCCAGCCTACACAACCAACAGATGAGGAATGGGTGTGACAGGATTCAGACAGACTCAACGATCATAGGACAGACTCAACGAATGTTGATCAGACTCGACGATCGTACGACAGACTCAACAAATGCTGATCAGACTCGATGATCATAGGACAGACTCAACGAATGATGATCAGACTAGAAGATCGTCAGACAGACTCGACGATCACAGGACAGACTCAACGAACATAAGACTACCTCAACGATCGTAGTCTTCCTAAGGACACCTCAGCTCTGAAGAAGCCAAGGGCAAATCAGTACATTCCTACACAGTCAAAATCGTAGAGCTAAGCAAAAATTGACACCTGTCCCACTAAGCGAAAAAGAGGAGAGGGAAGTTACAAGTACAAGTTGAAATCACATTTTTGAAATCTGAAGTCCAAAAGATTATCTCTCTCTCTCAAAACAAAAACCCTAAATCAGCAGAAAGCTCAGACGTATCTCACCTCCAACTACAGAATCAATGGCTGCTTCAAATGTGGTATCCGGCTACAGACTCTGTTTTAACGAGTTCAAAATAGCTCCACCAAAATTTCACAAGACCCTAGCGCTGCTAAAGAAGGCGGGTCTCGAGGAGGCTCTAAGCACAGATACCCTTATCTATCCCAAGTTAGTGAAAGAGTTTTACAAAAATGGTGTGTTTGAAAATGACAGCATCACCACAAGAGCTCAGGAAGTATAAATTAGACTAAAGGCAGAAGACTTCAATCTGCCCCTAGGTTTCAAGAATGAAGGGCACCCGTTCTTAGATAGCATAGACTTCTAAGAGAGACTATGAAAAATGCATCACAAGAAAAACCCCTCTGTGAAAGGGTACAAAAAGAAGGAGTTCCCACAAAGGTACAAATTTTTGGCTGACATTATTAGGAAATACATCTGCTGTAAGAGCTCAGGACATGACTCAGTGAATGAAGCTCAACTAAGGCTCATGACTGCCATGTATTATGATATACAACTCAACTATGGAGCTATATTACTCGAGTGGATTGGGAAGTGGATAGTAAACTCAAAGAAATCAAAAAGCCCTCAGACGATGCTATATGGGCGTTTCTTGAGTATCATTCTGCAATCTGCACTGGGTGACAAAATTGGCGATGAAGAGGGAGAAGCCATCAACCCAAATCGAAGAATGACCCAATAGTTATTTGAAAACTGGAAAAGAAACCTCGCTGAGCTTATGCGAATGATGACTGAGTCCAATGGAAGAACTGGGGATCTGAAGAACTCGGGATTTCTAGGAAACATGTCTGTTGTCAAGAAAGAAGAAGAAGAAGAAATCAACAAAGAAGAGCCCTCTATTCTTACCAGAAAAAGCAAAGGCAAAAGAATGCTAAGAGCTAGACAGGTGGAAGAGCCTGAAGGATCTACTACTGATATTCCTGTAGAGTCCTCTGATACAGAGACTCTGAGGATGCTAAGAAAGAAGCAGCAACAAGATGAAGCTGATGAGGATCAAGCCACCATATCACAGATCCTAAAGAAGAACAAAGCTAGCCATAAGTCCAAAAGGCCATCAACCACCTTAATCATAGAGTCTCTACTGTTAGTGGAGACCAGACCAAGCATGACAGACAAGGAGGTAGCTGCTTCAAGCATAGTGGTTGTTGAACAGGACAAAGCTGAGATTCAAGAGAGTCCTGAAGTTTTGACTAAACCCAGCAAAGCAAGGAGAAAGCTGGTCAAGAAGTACATTCTTGAAAATGAAAAGGTGCTAAAGAAGGAAGTAAAGAGCATGGCTGCTAAGAAGGAACTATCCAGAGCAAGTCAAGAAGAAAGTGCTCCAGCTAAGGGGGAGATCCCTGAAATTCTCATAATAGAGAATACACCGGCTGAGGGGGAGATGTCTACAGCTCAAGAAGATGTTCCAGTTGAGGGTGAGTTTCTAAACTCTCAAGAAGATAATCATGCTGAGGGGGAGCCTCATGATATCCACATGGCATAAGAAGAGGTCCCTGCACAAAATAAAGATGAACTAGTGCAAGACCATCCAAAGACCATTGAGATGATGGAATCCTCAGAAGAGAACAAAGAAGAAGAACAAGATGATGATGATGATGAGCTCGAAATCACTAGTATAGGTAATGGTGGATATAAAAGCTATCTGTACAATTATATTTTTTCTTACCTACCCATGATGGCATACCATCAAGCTCAAATCCTAAACTCATGGGATCACATGTTCTGAGCTTCAAAGAGTATCCAGCCATCTCAGTTCTGGCTCATAGATTCCCAGGGAAAGTCAACTTTGCCAAGAAGTTGCTTACTGACCATTCTTCATTCAAAGATAAACTTGAGGTACTGACTATCCCTGATCTCTTCAAAGTTAGTCACTTGCCATCATCTTCATTCAGTCAATTCTATGAATTTCCTCGGTGGTTGGAAGTGATTCTTCATCCACTCAATCAATTTTCAGTTGCAGAATCCTAAAATTCTGTGACTGAAGAACCCAATGAAGTCCACCTAACTTTGCTCCCACAAACCACCATCTCTACGATCCCTGACTCTAGCCCAATCGTAGAGTCCCAAATAGATATCATAGAGCCCTATAGTCCAAACACTAAACCTCAGGCCCCTCCATCTGATATATCATCCTCCTCATCAAATGACTACTTTAGTCTTGATCTTGCTCTTTACAACTTGCAAGATCTGTCCCAGCAAACAACCCCTCCAACCAACAATCCTTAAACCAATGATACTCTCCCAAACCTGCCCACCAAGGATGACTTCAAGGAAGTAACCAAAAACATGGTCAAGAATATAGAAGACAATCTGGAATCTCACTCCGATCTCATCCATATCCGGCTGAATCAAATGATTACAGCAGCAAATAATTTTCCTGGAACTATGAACACTGAGCTTACGAAGAAGTTGAGGGAAATTATCCAAGAAATTCTTAAGAGTATGAAGGACAGAGATGAGATTCACTTCCAGATAGCTGCCAAGCAAAGAGAGGTTGTTCTTGAAATACAGAAACATCAAGACACTCAATATAAACTTAGGCTGGAGAATATCATCAACTTGAAAGCTTATGTCTACGACTTCCAGAAATCTTATGTGAATCAAGAAAAACAGAATGACATGGTTCTAACAGCCCTCCTAAATAGAGAAGCAAGATCTGACAAACAGATCAAGGAAAATAGAGAGGACATTGCTCAGACACAAAGCCAACTAAACGAGCTTGTCCAAGGTGTTAATCGACTGTCTGTAGATATTCGAACCCTTGATGCTAACATAAAGGGGGAGAATAAAGGGAAAGGAGTCAAGGTAGTCAAGGGAGGACAAGGAGATCAAGGCAGAGGCAAAGGAAGTCATGGAACTCAAGAAAGGGGAAGAGGACAATTTCATGCTCAAGCATCACGAAGCCCTCCAGTAAGATAATTCCACCATCAGACTCAACGATCTGATCAGCATGGAATTTTAACGGCTATACCTTTAAGTCGTCAAGAGTCAACTCCCACCTCACAAGATGTGTTTACTGTACACATAAGAATGCCAACTAGAGATCCTGCATTCATGTACAGACATGAGGAAAATCCAAGACTAAGTCCAAGCGAGCTGGAAGAGTTAATCAGAAACGAGGAAGCTTATAGAAAAAGAAGGGCTGAGGAGTATGCCAACCCTCCTCCACTAAAGAGGTCAAAGAAATAGAGATAAGTTGAAACTTTAATTTCATATTGATGTAATGCCAAACTGAAATATCTCCTGATCATCAATAAATTCATGTTTATTCTCTAGAAATTTCAGCTGCTCACTGAAATACTAAGTCATGTTTAAGTTTCCTGCAAATGCATCTAGTCACTAATAATCATGACAACAAATCTCCTTGGTTATGTCAACATCAAATAGGGGAGATTGTTGGGAGAATGCATATTATTATTTGATGTTTTAATGTATATGCTCATTATTATTTATAAAGTCCTTCAATGAATATATGTACAAGGACTTAGTGATAGATCAAATTTGTTAGGTTGATCTAAGATCTTAACATGTATCATTTTGTAATGGAATGTATAGATAGAAAGATCAAAGCTGTTAGGTTGATCTAAGATCTTAACGTGTATCATTCTGTAATGGAATGTATATATAAAAAGATCAAAGCTGTTAGGTTGATCTTCAGATGTAATAGATAGGCTTCTAAGAAATCGTAGTGTATCATCTGATTAACACTGCAGAAGTCAAGGTAGAAATGTAGAGCTTCAAAGATCGTAGTGTGCCTGCCTTGAAGGGACTCTTCGGAAATCGTAGAGTGGTCCCAACGTTTGCCGAGCCAACTCCACGATCGTAGTGTTCTGAAGGAAACATGGAGTTTATAAGTCAACGATCGTAGTGTGCTCTTGGGAATGTAGAGTCAACAACACGAGCAAGTAAAGATCGTAGTGTGCAAGGGTTTAAGAGGAATCGTAGAGTATCATGATCTGAATCGTAGAGCATATGTCTTATGTCAGAAAACGTAGAGCCTCATGATTTGTGTAAAGGTAGATTTCAACATATGAGGAATGGATTTTAGACGCTGCAGTACTCATCAGTCCCAAAGTATATGAAATAAACTTAGTATGCAACAAAGAAGCGTATTGAAGAAGCTAAGGATAGTACAATGGGTAAGAGGGACAAAACACCTTTTCAGGTGTTAGGTTAGAAAAGCGATCTAAATTACGTGTCGATTGGGCGAAATGCAATTTTAGAAGATGTGCAGAAATGTCTCCATTAAAGATCAGAAAAATCAAATGCATTTAATGCCTCAACCGATGAATCCAACGGATAGTTTTCAAGATCACATATATGCAGATCAGACAGATGAGAGAGAACAAAGTAAGCATTGAACAAACAACATGAACATCTATCTCAAGCTCAACTCTACGATCTGAGATATTTCAAAGCTTGCTCAGTTACTCAGTTCTTTAGAACAAGTGCTTACATAGCAACTGAGTAGCAATCATCAAGAACACAACATTATCAACCAACTGAAGAAGAGTACCAAGTCTATTAGACTTGAAGAGTTCGTAGTAAACAGTACGAAAGCCAGGTCTGTTGGACTTGAAGAGTTCAAGAGTGAACTAAAAAGTTCCTAGACTGCTGGTCTAGAAGGAATCTGTGTGATTCAGAAGTTGTAAAAGACATCCTTAGTGGATATCCTAATCGTTAAGTAGAAGAGTGGACTAGGAGCTTTAAGTGCTCTGAACCACTTAAAAACGACTGTGTCATTTACATTCATATCATAGCTGTTATATCTGTTATAACTGCCATAACTGCCTCACCCTCATTACTCCATTGTTTGGTAAAGAAGATTAAAACAAACATTTATTCCGCTACGTTTTAATCATTATCAAAGAACCAGTTTAAAACGAAAAGATTTTTAAATATATATTAAACCCCCCCCCTTCTAGACAACTATTGTGCCAACTAGGAACTAACAGATAAGTACGGAAGAATACGAGCGAATGAAAAAGATAATGAAGGAAGACATTAAGACTAAGTATAACCTTGATAAAAAAAAAGGTTTACTTCGTTTTGAGGGAAGAATTTGGGTTCCAAATAATTTCGAGTTGAAAGAAGAGATTATGTGTGAGTCCCATAGTTCGAGGTACTCGATACATCCTGGTAGTACTAAGATGTATCAATACCTTCGTCAAAACTTTTGGTGGCCGAACATAAAAAGGGAGATTGCAGAATACGTTAGTAAGTGCTTAAATTAACAGAAAGTTAAGGCTGAACACCAAAGGCCGAGTGGATTATTGCAGCCACTAGAGATTCTGGAATGGAAATGGGAACTTATCACCACGGACTTTGTGGTGGGACTTCCAACGACGAGAAAAGGATACAATGCTATTTGGGTAATAGTGGATCGGATAACTAAATCGGCTCATTTTCTACCAATAGGAGTTAGGTATAACTTAGAGCAGTTATCAAAGCTTTATGTCAAAAAAGTAGTTTGTAGACATGGAGTACCTGTTTCGATTATGTCCGATCGGGATCCACGATTCACGTCGAGCTTTTGGAGGAGTTTACAAGAGCAAATGGGAACGTATTTGAGATTGAGTACGGCGTATCATCCACAGACGGATGGACAAAGTGAATGAACAATTCAAACACTAGAAGATATTTTAAGATCTTGCATTATGGATTTCAAGGAGAGTTGGGACGAACATCTACCTTTGGTAGTATTCGTTTACAATAATAGTTTTCACGCTAGTATAGACATGCCGCCTTACAAAGCGTTGTATGGAAGGAAGTGCAGAACACCACTTTGTTGGGATGAAGTAGGTGAACGTCGAATGTTGGGACCTGAAATGGTACAAAAAATGGCAAACATGGTTGAACTAATTTGAACTCGATTGGTAGCAGCTCAAGATAAACAAAGGAAGTATGCAGATCCTCATCGAGAGAAGTGGGAGTTTGAAGTAGGTTCATATGTTTTTCTAAAAGTATCGCCCTGGAAAGGGAAGATACGTTTTGGAAAGAAAGGGAAGTTAAGTCCAAGGTTTGTAGGACCTTTTGAGATTTTAAGAAGGGTAGGAGAGGTAGCTTATAAAGTAGCCTTACCTCCCGAGATGGAAAGGATACACAATATATTTCACGTGTCAGTACTGCATCCTTATAAACCGGACTACGAACACGTAATAGAATATGAATCTATTCAAGTAGAAAAAGACTTAACGTATGAAGAACTTCCGATTCAGCTTATTGCTAGGAAGGAACAAGTCTTGAGAAATAAAGTAATACCTTGAGTAAAGGTAATTTGGAATAACCATGATGCTGAGGAAGCAACGTGGGAGCTCAAAAGTAAAATGAAGGAAAAGTTTCCTCATTTGTTTATGTAAGAATATCGAGATTCTAGGGACAGAATCCTTATAATGAGGGAAGAATGTAACGCCCGAGAATTTTGGATTTGAATGAAATAAATTTTTATTTGATTATGTGAATTAAATGAATTTAATTGATTCATTCTGTGAGTATGATGATCGAAGGTCATTCTATGACCCAGAATATACAGATGTGGTTTGTATTCTGGCTTTGTGCTAGGATTAATTGTTGAGGATTATCAAGACAGAAACGAATGTTTTCTAAGAATTTTTACGTAAAAACACTATTCATCCGATTTCGTTCGGAGCTAGGATTTGCAATTTTGAGAAAAGTGTAATGATAGAATATGAAGATAGTATGGAATATCAAATAATATTTCCGTTATGGCAAACGAAGTTTTCGCCTGCGGACTTAAAACCTAAGGGTTGGTGAAAGAGGTTTCCGAAAGGGAAATGATATGCGTATAGTCATTATGATGATTATACATATGAGATACGAGTATTATACTAGTATGAATACAAGTATGGTATGATGAGTAGTACGACGTATAATACGGATATTGTATGAGTATTAAATAAAGAGAATACGGGAGTTATACACGTAGAATACAAGATGTATTAATGAAGAATGAGTTAAGGGTTTGGTATAATTTAATTGGACTTAAACCAATAGCAAGCCTAATGAATTATATAAGCAAGCCCAAGTCAAGGCGCAATACAAATTAATGTCAAGCCTAATCCAAGAAAATAAACCGCGGGTCGAACCGGTGGGTAATGGGATGGGTAAAACCCATGGGGCAACCCATGGGATGATCCAAGAGAGAGTGGGCCGGCCACTTGGTTGTCAAGCAAAGTAGAAAACTTGTTCACCGAGTACTTTGCTTGGTGGCTGAGTTACAAAGGAGGTGCAATAGTAAAGAGATGCCATTTGGACCATTTTGCCCCTTGATTTAGATTTCTATAAATACAAAGCTAGACTTTGGATTTTGATGTTTTGTAAACATTGTTCAACCTATAGATTATCAGGAACGTTTATACTTCCAAGCAAACCTTTAGACGTTTATTAGGAACGTGAATTACTTCAAAGGTAAATTCTCATAAACCATAATCTTCATCTTTTTCGATTTCTTTCTCGTAGAAGAATCATAGATTGGTGGAGCATGTTTATTGAGGAGATATAAGGATTACTATTAATGATAAAATCATTGATAGGTCATTACCAAATAGAAATCATAAGTGGTTATGTAAGTTAAAAACCGTAGAAAGTCTTGAACGTGACATTAGTTATGAATGAACGATTTGAAAACCGTTATAGATAAGGAATGTGCCTGTTGTTTGGTTTGGATGACTCTGATCAATAAATGGAGTTTTCCATTTAATTTGGCTTATAGAACACAAGTAACGATGTTATGGCGAATTTTGCAAAAATAGACGTTAAACGTTGAAAACGTAAAAATCTCGGATTAAAGGTCAAAAGTTATCGTGTGACTTGAAAACGTTGGTTTCAAATGTCAACACATGAGATAAGGTAATTAAGAGTCGTTGGAGCAAGAATCATCGCATTCTGACTTATAACGAAGAAAACGAGTATTGAACGGTCGAAAACGTTAAACGAACTCTTAAAATGAACTCAAAGGTGAATTCCAAGTTAACGAATTCGAAAATGTGAAATTCTTATATGAACACGTAAATGATGTATTTTGTGAGTTGTAGGCTTTCGAATGGGTTAATTCAGATGTAAAACGAACAAATTAGGAAGCCGGGAGTTTAGTTAGAAAAGTGGACTGTTTTGGCCAACTGGTGCACAGACTCGGCGTCGCAGCGCCATACTCGGCTGAGTCCCCTGTTAAGTCGCGCCGTAGCGCCACTAGAATACTAAGGATGTCGTGTCGCAGCACCGACAGTAGAAAAATATTGACCAAGTTAGGTTTTGTTCCATTTGAATGTAGACCTAAGGTAAGGCATTGAAGGTACTTAATATACATAATAAGACTGAACTTAAATCACTTATAAGGTGATAATGTAAAAAGATTTAGTAAGGTTTAATAGAAATTAAACGAACTACGCGAGAACGTAATAATGTAAACTATAAATAAGGTTCAACATTGGTAATTCACCAATGATGATCGCATGCCGGTTAGTAACGTAAGAACATTAATGAGCCGTAATGAAGTATAGAAGGTCGAATCGAATTTAATAACAAAGTTAATTCAAATAAGACATAGAAGGAAAAGATGTTGGTTATAGACAATAAAGTTAGTTTGTTTGATAACTAATTATAGTGTGCTATATAAATATATTATGTAGATCCTGTAAAGACTGAGAATTGTTGAATTATCTATTTAGAGATGCTTGAAGGTAAGTTTTTCTTAACGCTTGTCTAATCTTCGTGTTAGCCAAGTTTTTTGTGATGCATGTTATACAATGCATGAATGGTTTTAAAGAAAGAGTTGATTCCTGTTTTTACTCGGTAAGACTAATATTGACGAGTTGGTTGATTTGTTTACAAGTCTTTCGATATAGAACTATTAACGCTATCCTATGCCAAGTATTTGGTACCGATGAAAAGGTAAGTTTGTCTATGTACAAATAAAAGTATTTTTCATCGATTATTCGATGGGCACGCGAGGTTGCCAAATTGTTAAGCATAAATACGTTTAACGTAAGAGTGTTGATGAACATAGAGTACAATAGGTTGATCACCTAGAAGTTCTTGTAAGTAAATACGAATGGATGGCCTTAGTGCCGGATATCCTTTTCAAGTATAAAAACGAAAAAAGTATGTTCAAGGTCTATTGACCGGTTCATCATTCCTAAGCTATTATATATACTCTGGAATTGTTGTTATTAGAAGTACTAGTCGAATGTTTCATAGTGCTTCGTAGTTAATTGTTCAAGTATGGAAATAAAGCATTTAATTGTTAAGGTAATATTCATATAATTCTTTGTTAAGACTTGCTGAGCTAGTTATGCTCATTCTTGCTTGAACCATATGTTTGCAGCTAAAGTCGAACGAACTGAGAGTTCTAAGCGAGATAAAGGCAAGGCTAAGATGGACAATTAATCGTCCTATAATAGATTAGTGTATTTGATTATTATATACTTATGAAGAACAACGAATGTATTCAGTTTATGAACCT
The DNA here is from genome assembly GCA_020205615.1 of Panax quinquefolius. Taxonomy (NCBI): domain Eukaryota; kingdom Viridiplantae; phylum Streptophyta; class Magnoliopsida; order Apiales; family Araliaceae; genus Panax; species Panax quinquefolius. The sequence goes on from CM035164.1 coordinate 49,628,585, forward strand.
GGGAAGTGATTTATTATAAATGTAATACAAAGATAGTACTTACACTCATTTTGTTGGTATCTCAATGGAATCATTGTATGGATTGTAGTATCGTGGAGCACCATTTGTCGGGTTGGAAGATACCGGAATTTGGGGGTGTCACATCTTACCCTTAGGATCCCTATGTCCTAATCCAGTATTCCCGGAGTTAAAATTCTTTCTTTTTAGCATACTTCCACTGGCATTCTTTGCCTTGGTTCCTCCCTCTCCCTTGCTTTCATTATTTCCCTCTTTGTGGTATTGAGTCAACGCCTCACTAACACCCTCTGCTAGAATTGCCTTTTCCAGAATTGTCCAATAAGAAGCACTCTGAACACATAAATCCTACTATAGAGCCAGGGTTTTAAGCCCTGGTCAAACCTACGAGCCTTCATCTTCTCAGTGTCTACTGGATGCGGAGTAAACCTTACCAATTCATTGAATTTGGTCGTGTACTGGGGAACCGTCATGTCCCTTAGTTTAAGTTCTAAGAACTTAATCTCCATCCTCCCCTGCATTCTTGTAGGGAAATAATTCTCAAAGAAAACCTTCTTGAATTGTTCCAATGCTACTACATATATTCTAGCCCTACCCTGGTGAGCCTCCCACCAAAAGTTGGCTTCCCCTTTCATCGTGTAAGTTGCAAAAGAAATCTTTTGTATCTCACCAACGTTTGTAATAACAAACGCCTTCTCTATCTCTTTCACCCATGTTTGGGCCTCTAAAGGGTCCGTCGTTCCTTTGAACTCCGACAGACATACGCTTTTAAACTCTTTAAAGATAGTCGTTCTGGCTACCCTAGGTCCCGCGGGTATTCTACCCCCGGTTTGGTTAAATGTCGTCGTTAATAAATTAACGAACTATTGCATAGGGTTGTTCTGACCCCCATAGTTAACATTATGTGATTCTGCTTCCTGATTACGTTGTCTTCTTCTTGGCGTCATTTTCTGATAAAATTTTAATATTACCTACTTACTTACTTTGTTATCGCTTTTTCAAACAACAACTCGTACCACAACAAAGCATGTTAACTAAAAACTTCATTATATTCATAGGCTTCTTCATAGTTCCGAAACTATTTACAATTGTTTTTATAGCCAAAAGTTATTACATTTTCTATCCCGCAATTGAACTTCACAAAAGTTGAGATTTATAAAAGGACTACCCTTTTTATACAAAAGAGGGTTTTACGTCACTACACACGTATTTATAACTCTAGACTTCTAATAATGCATAACAGCGTCCTCGTGTTTCTCATTTGCAATCTTCGCTACAGTATCCCGACTAATCATATGACGGGTTTGTCCTGACTCAACGAAATAACAACCAACTTTTAGCTTGAAATCCTTATTCCGATCTTCTCCCCTAGTTCCCTACGAAGCTCATCGGCCTCTTCCTTATAGTTTCTAGCATGCTCTGTCATAAGCACCTGCTTATCGTGCTCTGACTCAAAATCTTCTTGTGCAGACACCATAGCTTCATGGAGATAATTAATCTCTTCACTCTGATTCTGCACAACTGTACTCAGTTGTACATTCCTGTCAAGCACTACCAGATACAATGCTCTAATTGCTCTAATGTAGGTACCACCGTAGTAACCGATGTTACCTCTCTTTCTTCCTCCTCAAAAAAGTACTCCTCCATCTCCGACTCCTCTAGAATCACTATTGGTACCTCCGCCACTAGCATGGGTACATGCTCTACTCTGTTCACCAACTCGTCACTCACCACGTGTATATCTCTATACATCAAGCTATCGATCAACATCCTAAAATAACACATAACATGTCGATTAGTACATAACATATAATAATATAAGCGCAAATCACATTTAATTTATTTAGGGTTACTTTCCATCTTTTAAATCTTTTGTTACTGAGTTTCCTCAGTACCTTATTGACTCATTCAACTCAAGTAAAGCTTGAGTTTACTTCCTTAGGACTTCTCCTTCATTAACGAGGTTATTAGCCTAAGGTTCTTCCCCCCTTAAGTTTTATAACCTATTGCTTTGATACCAACTTGTGACGCCCCCAAATCCGGGTATCTTCCAACCCGACAAATGGTGCTACACGATACTCATAACTATACATTCATTCTAATGAAACGACATCAAAATGTGTCTTCCAACGTCATTCTTATTACATTAATAATAATAAATCTCGTTCCCAAGTTCTTAAACCATTACATTCTTTGTTCATCATAATATAATACATATACTTACTAGTCTATTACAAGATAAACTAATCATTCATATTCGCCTTGCCTTTATCTCTACTAGAAACCTCGGTCCACTCGTCTTTAGCTGTATTCACATGGTTCAAGCAAGAATGAGCATAACATGCTCAGCAAGTACAACAATTTCTTTTAAACGGCATTCTTGAAACATAGGAATCATATATCTTCAATAACTGGATAATAGTTATGAAGTACTATCAATAACTCCAAATAGCATTTCTTTTCCTTCAAAACGTTTTATAATAAAAATATTCAGTAAAACATCAATTCTGGTATAAGACCATGAGCGTTTCACAATTTCTTTGAAAAGGACAACCCATCACTAAGTCCGTAAGTCCGGCATAACTTACGAGCACTTCTAGGTGATCAGCCTATTGTACTCTATGTTGATCAACACTACATCCATTTAACGTGTGTACGTTTAAGTTGTGGAAACCTCACGTGCTCATCAAATACTTGATGAAAATATATTTGTTTATTCATATCCAGGCTTACCTTGAATCCGTACCAAACAATTGGCGTAGGATAGTGTTAGCAATTCTATATTGAAAGACTTATAAATAAATCAATCAATCTATCAAGATTAGTCTAGCCGAGTTAAAATTGTCATCGACTCTTTCTTTAAAACCATACATGTATCTCATAACTTGAATCATTTTAAAACCTGAATAACACGAAGGTTAGACAAGAGTTTAGAAAAAACTTGCCTTCAGCGTATTATGTTTCCTTTGAGCCTTTACGGTCTCTACAACACATAATCACATAACATACCACATTAGGTCATGAATGGACATACATGGTTCCTAATGAATCTTACCCTTCTTCTCAATCTAATCATGTAGTAGATTTGTTATTATTGGTTACGGCTTGTCGTCATTCTTTTACATCGTTCTTTACCAACTTATTTTCTTTCCATAACTTAATTAAAATTATTTCATTAATACAACTCGGTCTGAGTTAATCTTCATCCCTCGCGGCTTACTAACGTTCTTACATCATTATTCGAAACTTGATCATCATTGGTTAAGTACATTTATTGCATACCATTCATGTTCATATTCGACTTATCTTCAACCTTTAGTCTATTATATAAGGTTTACAATTATCTTAATGATGCTACATTAAGTTTAGTAATGTATTGGTTCATTACTAATCAATTAACTTTATTTCCTTACTTGTAAGCTTTTATTACTGTGCATGATCTAGTGTTGGCATTGTGGCACCAGCTTCTCCTCTTGGGCTCACGTTGCGGGATAGACTTTTGGTTCCTAGAATTTGGTCACGGCACAGCGGCGCCATGCCCAGTGTATTCGGCCGCACTGCGGTGTCAATTAATAGGGGCTATGGTCCGATCTCGCGTTGTAGCGTGGGACTTTCTACCTTGAGTCGCGCCGCGGCGCGGACTCTGTGCATCAGACAATTTTGGCAGATTTTTCATTCTGTGAGATTCTCGGGCTCGTAACTCCTTCGTTATAAGTCCGAATTGGCTCGTTCAAGAGCCTACGGTTCACAAATTACATACTCTACGTGTTCATGAAAGAATTTTATCTATTTGACTTTGTTAACTAAAAATTCCCCTATTAGCCCATTTTTAGCGAAAACGATAAACGTTCGTGAACGTTTAATGCTCGTTTCTTCGTTATAAGTTGGAATTCAGTCATTCTTGAGTAAGCAACTCTATAATGGCAAATAAGACTTGTCTTTATCAAAAACCAATGTTTTTAAGTTCAAACACAAAATCTGACTTCCATTCCGAGAATTTCACGAATTCGACGATTATCATCCAATCGTGTGTATTTCGGCAAAACTTCGTTACTTAAGATTTGTTCTTCGTTTCAAATGGATTCATTCCATTATACTAACATCTTGACATACATACTTCATTAACTTATAAACATGTTAAGTTATTACTTACTCTTTATGAGTTTATAACTTATAAAAGTATAAACTACTATGATACCATTTCTCATGACTTATCATGATCTTAATCTTTTAACCTTCATCCTTGCATCTTCTTATCAAACCAATTTCATTAATGTAAACATGTTACAATTTCTTCTTAAGTTCATAGCTTAAATGATTATGAATAGCTTATTAATGACTTATACGGCTTAAGTCCATTGATTAATCATTCTTATTATTCTTTAGCATACATGTTCTACCAGTACCCACTTCTCTAACAATGGAAGAGAAATATAATCATGGTTTAAGATTGCTTACCCTTTAATGGTCACTTGTTAAACCCTAATCTTTTTGTTGTTTCTTTGAATTAACAAAGGCTAACTTCTAGCTTTTCTATCTTTTTCTCCCAAGCAAATAAGCTCTCAACTTATAATGTATAAGGTGTTGCATGAATGAACAACTAACAAAGAGCTATCCCTCCTTCTATTTATAGGAAATCCTAAATAAGAGCTTAATGGTCTAATAGCCATTCCACCTCCTTACTATTCATATCTTAGCCATCAAGTTAACTTGGCCTCCACCTTTACTTAGTCCTTAAGTATACTTGTTTATCACCTAGCTTATCCTTTACTCGCTCACCACATTATTTACTTGTTCATTACTTAACTTAGCCATTAAGCTTACTTGATTGCCACAACACTTAGTCATTAAGTTTCCTTTACTTGCACATCACTTTGGATCACCCATGGCTTGCCCCATGGATCCTCTTAACCCATTGGATTAATAGTTTGGGCTTAAGGTTTAATTAGTTAGCTTATTCATTTGGGCTTGCAATAATTTGTTTTGGGCTTTACATGAACAAACATTTGGCTTGTACCTTAATTCTTATTGGTCTTTCATATTAAATCACATTGGACTTATACTTCCCACATAATCCACAAGTCCATTCACAAATGGCTTAAAGCCTTAGGATGTATTATATACGTATTAATCTTGTATTCTAACTCATATAATAATTCATAATATAAGATATACCATTATTCATACATACTCGTATTCGTTACCTTGTACAATACCTACGTATTACACGATAATTACTTTAATTTATTATACGCGTTTAAATTCCTTCTCGGAAGTCACTTCCACTAAACGTTAGGTTTTAAGTCCGCAGGCGAAAAATTGTGTTTGCCATAACTGAAATATTATTAGATATTCCATCTCACCTTGATATTCTATCGTTACGTATTTCTCAAAAGTTCAAAAATAATTCCCGAGCAGAAATATGTGAATAGTGTTTTTTGGAAAATTTCTCGGAAGGCTTTTATTTTCATCTTGGAAATTCAAACACTTTAATTCTATCACGTAGCCAAAATACTACGGCGTTCCGATATGTCTAGGTCATAGAACGGCCTTCAAATAGCTTACTCAAATAAATAATCAATTAAATTCATTTAATCCATATAGTCAAATAAAAATTTTAATTCTCCTAAAAATCCAATTTTATGGGTCGTCACACTGTCTCCTCCACTAAAAATTAGGTTTTAATGTCTCCCTTGTTAATTTTCCCTAAAATTTATGTTTTAATTAGAAAATTTACGATATTTGGAGCTAATTTGGGTTATAATATGAATGAGACCCATTTGTTTAATTTTAGATATCTGTGAGACCCATTTTGGATTTATATTATTTCATCTTCGTATCTATAAAAATCTTTTCCCAATGCACTACTAGGTCCATTTAGTTGCTTAGTTCAACAACTTTGTGCATAAGTTGTATTATAATGGGTAACTTTTTTGTCATAGAGTTATCTGCTAATGTTTATCAATAATCAAGACATATGCAGTTAAGTATGGGACTGACAGTTTTCTTATGCGTGCGTACTATTGTGTTTGAGTTTTTATTCTATGTGAAGTGTGTTTCTTGAGGAGCGATGGTTGAGCTAAGCTTCTAAGTGCTATTGAAGACTAATTAAATCTGTATTATTACATAAAACATAATGATAATCTTCATTTTCATTTGACAATCCTTTGTTTTTCATTCTTGGGTCTGTTCTAATGTTTTTTTTCACAAAGAGTGAGTTAAGGGGATCCTTATTCAAGATTATCTAGTCTAGCCAATTGATAATTAACTGAGTGCTTATTTAGTGCTTTATATTTAGTGTTAGACTTTAGATGACATGTTTTGTTTTTTTTAAGGTGGATAAGTCATGGATGTGTGTTGATAGAAGGTCACAAGAGTATGAACTAGGCATTGATGAATTCTTGAGGTTTGCGGTAGACAACGCGAGAAATGTGAATCTTATTCATTGCCCTTGCGTAAAATGTGGAAACATTTTAAAATTTGGTGCCACAATTATATGGGATCACTTGTATTTTAATGGTGTTGATACTAGTTATCAAACTTGGATATGGCTTGGAGAACCTAATATGTTAGATGCTGCAAATGAACCTTTTGTAGGCTCTACTAAACAAGGCTATGTCTCTGAAATAGTACATATGGAAGATAATGGTTTTGGGGATTTCTCAAATGATCCGTGTGAGTTTCTTCATGTGATTGGGGATGGAGATGAACCCTTGTACCCTGGTTGTAAATTTAGTAAGTTAGGTGCACTTGTTAGACTCTACAATTTGAAAGCAAAGCATGGGTTGAGTGATGTTGGTTTCATAGAGCACTTAATTTTTCTGACTGAACTTCTTCCAGAAGATAAGCAATTACCTTCCTCCTTGTACGAGGCAAAGAAGATTTTAAATGCCTTAGGAATGGATTATGAGAAAATACATGCTTGCCCTAATCACTGCATCTTGTATAGAATGGAGTTTGACCAGGTAACTAATTGCCCAAAATGTTCTCTCTCAAGGTAGAAGATGGATAAGAATGAGCATGTAAGAGAAGGGGTTCCTGCGAACATGTTGTGGTACTTTCATCCTATCTCGAGGTTTAAACGTATATTTAAATCTAGCAGGACATCTAAGAGTTTGACTTGGCATGCTAATAATAAAATGAGTGATGGTCATATGGGTCATCCATCAGAGTCACCATCTTGGAAGCTAGTGGATGATAAGTGGTCGGAGTTTGGTAAAGACCCTAGAAGCCTTAGACTATCTCTTTCAGTTGATGGGATCAATCCTCATGGTTCTCTTAGTAGCAGATATAATTGTTGGCCTGTTATAATGATTATTTAAAATCTTTCGCCTTTGTTATGTATGAAAAATAAGTTCATGATGTTGACTTTGTTGATCTCGGGTCCTAAACAAGCCGGTAATGATATAGATGTCTACTTGGAACCATTGATTGATTATTTGAAGAGTTTGTGGAAGGGGGTTCCAGGGGTGTATGATGTATTTAGAGGAGAATACTTCATGCTCAAAGCCCAATAAATGTGGACTATTAATGACTTTTCTGTCTATGGGAACTTATCTGGATGTGTTGTAAAAGGTTATAAAGCATGTCCTATATGTGGTGAGGATACACCTATCCATAGGTTGACACATGGTAACAAAGTTTGTTACATTAGCCACCGAAGATTCTTGCCTCAAGATCATTCATTTTGGAAGCAAGGAGTAACATTTAATGGAGAACACGAATTTAGACCACCTATTGTGTCACTAACGGGAGAGGAAATATTTTGAAAGGTTGATGGTTTGACTCACAATGTTGATGACAAGTATAACATGCCTTATTGGAAGAGGAAGTCAATCTTCTTTGAACTAGAGTATTGGAAGTTTCTTCATATTAGACATTTGTCTTGATGTTATGCATATTGAGAAAAATGTATGCGATATCATTATTGGTACATTATTGGAGATTCCAGGGGAAAACAAAGATGGGGTTGCAGCTCTGTTAGACCTCCTAGAAATGGGGGTTTAGACTTATTTATGACAGATTTTGTGGGAAAAGGACACGTTTGCCTCCAAGTACTTGGAATCTAACGAGGGCAGAGAAAATAGTTGAATGTAATTCTTTGTATGCTATGAAAGTCCCAGAAGGTTACGCTTCTAATGTCAAAAGTCTTGTATTATTGCAAGTCCTAAAACTTTATGGGCTTAAGTCTCATGACTGTCATACATTAATGCAACAATTGCTCCCTGTAGCCTTACGTTTGGTGATGGAAAGACCGGTGAGGTATGCAATAATCAGATTGTGTTTTTTCTTTAATGAGATATGCGACAAAGTCATCGACATTTGAAAACTAGATAAAATACAAGCCGATGTAGTGGTAGCCTTGTGTTTGCTTAAGAAGTATTTTCCACCATCATTCTTTAATATCATAATTCATGTCGTGGTGCATCTTGTTAGAGAAGTTCGATTATGTGGGCCAGTTTACTTTAGATGGATGTATCCATTTGAAAGATTTATGAAAGTATTAAAAGGGTATGTTGTTAGGTTTGTAATATTCATGAACGCAATCAAATTGCATAAATTAGCGGAAGCGTGTAAAAATCAGAGTTTAAAAAATTTACAAACCATAAACCCGGATCACCCTTTATGCACAATTATTAATTAAACGAAAAGATAAAGAATAAAACCATACCCTTGAAGACCGAGCTTCCTCAGGTACAAGTTCACCTCCAAATCCTTTCGCGTTCAATCTTGAATCCACCGGGGTTTTGTTCCTTCCTTTGATCAACGTTAGCCACCTATATGTTTGGCCTCTAGAGGTGATCCACCAAGGAATAATAAGAATTCAAGAAGATGGTGTATTAGCTCAAACCCTAGTTTTTCCTATCTCTATAGAAAAAGGGCGTACTCTCCAACTATTGGAATTACGTATGTTGTAAAAGTCAACAACCCCCACCCATAATAAGACTGCTCTTATTAATAGATGTGGGCAACCCACCTTAACAATTAAGGAATTGGGTTTTATTTAATTAATTAAATTCTTTTAATTAATTAAGCTCCTTAATCTTATTAGGGATAATTAATTAAACTCTTTTAATTAATTTAACCTCCTAATCTTATTAGGAATAAATGAGAGTACTTATATTAAATTAATTACTAAACTCTTTTAGAAATTAAAATAATAATAATTGTAATAATATTAATAAGACTCCTCTTATTAATTTATATTTAATATTTCTAAAATATTAAATAATAAATATTAAGCTATTTAATTTATTCTATCACCATAGATTAAATTAAATATACATAACATATTATTACGATTATGCCATTAACTTCTTAAATAATTATTCTTCCTTTTTTGGTGGTGTGACCCTTTAGGTTCTCCATATTAAACCTATTGTGAATAAATCAATTAGAATAATTCTAATCTTATTTAAATAAATAAATTAAACAATTAATTTATTTAAATAAATAATATTTATTCTACAATAGGGATAAGCTTCCCTAGCGATCAACGACTTTCCGGATAATATAGATTTCAACATTAATCATTAAAGAACATTTGAGTAAATAGTTATCGTATAATTCAATCCTTCCACCATACAATGTCCCAATTAAATATAAGACATGGAATTCTTCACAAGTCTTATTTTATTTAATTATATGTATTTCGATCCTTAAATGCACAACTCAAATAATGCAAATTAGAAACTCCTTTCTAATTTCATTACGCCTTAACCCAAGGACTCTTTGGGTTGTCATTTATCGAATCACATAGGACATTTCTCTTTTTTATTAGAAGTGGTAGATTCTTTATTGATCATACATTATCTCCATGTACAACTTATTATACCCAAGCATACCCTTTGATATACCCTAAGGGTCTTAAGGAATAAGTCAAAGTATAACTCATCATACACAAGATGCTATGATGATCTCAAGTCCAAGGATTACTTGTACTACTATCACTACTGAATTCCTATTGACAAAAATAAAACTCCATTAGTATTCCTTAGCGAGCCACGTTCAAAGAACTTATTCTCTAATAAGCACCTACATACTTGCTTTAGTGTCTTCACACAAATGATCATGAGATCAATCATCCTCATCCAATGAAAGCAAGCAACGTATGTACCAATCTATCCGGATTCACTAATCCCCAATTTAGTAATCCAATGATTGGGAACTATTTTAGTTTTAAGCTTTCTAAGAATTTAGATCTCATTAGAATGATCATCATCATTATTCTAAAAGCATTGCTTAAAACTATGGGTTTATCACATATTATAAAACAAAGATCATGCGTATAATTAAAAGCCTTTAATAAATTAATACTTTTTATTAATAAATGAATAAGATTGTTACAAAGTATATGCTTTATCATCAAACATGATTGGCTTGTGTGTATACTACTTTCAATCTCCCACTTGCACTAAAGCCAATCGTCATGGTATCTCATACTCTTCTTCTCTAAGTGACGATTATCCTGCTGTTGGATAAGCTTTAATTAATGGATATGTAATGTTGTTCATGAGAGTCCACTATCTCTATAGTGATTTCCCATCTTTCAATGATTCTAATAATCAAATGAAAGTGCCACAACACATGTTTAGATCCAAGATGAGACTTAGGAACTATTCCTAGTTCTGTAATGAACTTATCATCCAAACAATCAACTTGCAGCTTCATTTATAGCTATATACTTTGTCTTTATCACTAAACCAGCAACTCTTTGCTGTTTGGAACCTTTCCAATTCACTACACCACCGTTCAAGGTAACACTTTACCTTAAAGTGGATTTTCTGTCGTCTTGGTCTGTTTGAAAACTTGAGTCTGTTAAGCCTTCTAGTTTTAATTAAGACCCAGCATAAATTTTAATCACATCTTTAGTTTCGATTAAGCACTTTAAGATGTTTTTCACTGACTCATAGTGAACTTCTCCGAATATGACCGATCAACATCGTGTCTCAGTATATTTCATTGCATACATGATAGTCACTCATGCGACCTCTCTTTTCGTGAGTCATGTGGGGACTATTAAGAGAGATACACCCATGGCTCATCAACATAAGACATCTCTTGAGTTTGCCATGCTAAACGACTTTAGCATCAAATGAATATACGCCTTGGGATAAGTTGAGCATCCTTTTAAATCTATCTATATAGATTTGCATCCCCAATAATGATACTCTTCCCAAATCATTCATGGACGATTGTTTAGACAACTTTATCTTTATTGATTGTAGCATTAGTATGTCATTCCTTATCCGTAGTATATCAACATATAATATTAGGAATGTCACTTGGCCATTCCCCACCGTGTCCCTTTTACACACTAGAACTCTTACCTTATCGTATGTAACTCGGATCATCATTTTCTATGATCGTACCTCATCATCATCATCATCCATGATGAATCCATACCTCCTAGGTATCTTGATTACTATTCCAGATTTATGATTCGCCAGGTACAATAGGTCTATCTCTGAGTTCCTCTTATTTGACTTATGGTGTTTTGTGGATTATGAACTCTTCAAGATCTATAATCTTCCCACTAGCCCCTTCAATGATAAACACCTTTATCTTAGAAGGCGTGTTTCAGTAACAAACACCTTTTGCTAAGTAGAATTATAGAACATATACCCTAAACTTACTTTAGGATGTCCCACAAATCAGTACATGTCAAATCTTGTCCCAAGCTTATCCTTTGAAACCTTTTCACATAAGTTGGACAACCCTTATCTTAACATACTTAAGATTAGGAATCCTTCCTGTCCATAACTTTTATGGAGTCTTGAAATTTGGATTTTGAGGTTACCTTTTAAATAGATATGCAAACCATTTCTAGGACATTATCCCGTAAGGATCTTTGGAATGTCGGTAAAATCATTTTGGACCGTACCATGTTTCAACAAGGTATGATTTTACCTTTCGGATACATCAATCAATTATTACGATCGGGATGTGTCCATTATGAGAAAACCATTTGAGATGATCTAGAAACTTATTGCACAAGTATTTATTCCTTGATCTAATCAAAGAATCTTAATACTTTGCTAATTTGTTTCATTTTTGAATTCTTTGAACCTTTCAAATAATTCACAATTGTATTTCAAAGAATACACACATTCAACTCTTTGAATGATCATCTTCTTTTCTTATACTAGTTTGTTCAATTTGCAAAATAATTTTTACATAAGTCAGTATACAAAATCCATTAAGTAATCTTTCAGATTCTATACTAAAACATTATTATTATAATAGAACAACAATTGTTCTTAATTATAATACCAAAAATTTTATTGTCCAACAATAAAATGGAAATAATATTTCTTTCAAGAACTGAAATACAATAACAACTTATTGACTTAATAGATTTTCCCATAGGCATTGCTAAACTATAAGTTTCTATGGCTAATGTAGCAACCTTTGCTTCATTTCCCACACATAGGATTACTTATCTATGTTCAGCTTTCAACTTCTACTTGATCCCTTCATAAATCTATATTTATGATAACCAAAGTCGGTATCCAATACCCAAGTAGAACCTTGACTTAAAGAAAAATTTATTTAAATAATTAACAAAATTGTATTTGTAACCGAAACTTCACTAAGCTTCTTTGGTTAGCCTCTGCAAGATGCTTCTTGCAGTTTCTATCCAGTGTCCAGGCTTATTGTAGTGGAAGCAAACTCCTTTGCTATCCGTATCAGTTTTGTTCTTATTATCCTTTGTTTTTGCCTTTCTATTTACCTTCTTTGAATCGTTTCTTCTTTCGAAAGATCCTTTGGCCCCTACCAAGAAGATTTGATCTTTCTTGGTTGGAAAGTGACTCTCAACATTTTTCAATATGTTAAGCAAATCGGTGAGGTCGATATCTAGCTTGTTCATATGAAAAATTTACAACAATTGTGAAAGGAGTCCAGGGTGAGTGCAAGATCAAATCTTGGCTCAACTCTCCATCCATGACAAAACCAGGTTGTCCTAATTGATCAATCAAATTGATTATGTTAAGAACTTTTTGTATGCATACTATAGTGCCATTGGCCATTCTAGATCGGAAGAGCTTCTTAGATATCGATATCTATCACCCTACTTTCCTCACCATCAACTACTTGACGTGCGGGAGTATAGTAGAAGCATCCATAGTTTCATCTTGACACTGAAGCTCGTTACTCATAGATGCGAGCATGATGCATTGAGCCAATCAGGCATCATCTTGCCACTTTCTAAAAGTAGCAATCTCTTCCTCGGAGGCATTGTTCGCAACCATTGCGAGGATAGGCGTATTAAGGACATAAGATAGCTTTTCACTATGAGAACTATTCTCAAATTCCTTAACCAAACCGCTTAATTGATGCCAGTTAATTTAGCATCTAATATGCTTCGCAGATGATAGTAATTTTAGACATTGTAAAATTCAGTAAATGAATTTGTAATTAACAACATTTTAACATACATTCTTTTATTAATTACCAAAATAAATTAGGTCTTGTTTTAAATTGGTATCTCCCACTATTTTCTTCAAACTATATTACCTCACTTATATAGTTCGGCAAAATCTAATTAAAGATTTGCTAGTGAGAATAAGGATCCCATTTCAAATGTATATAGCCTTGTGGTGACACAACAAACTATATATAAATAAATAGGTAGACAACTTTTGTCAATTACATCAACTATGCAACTCCTTGTATTTTGCCTCTTAGATTATTTTGATCAGTGGTGGCACATCCAATCAAAATTATCCAAGTTAAGTCCGAACTCTAGCACTCCATATATTCAAAAAGAAAAATATCATCCTTGTGGTGACACAACAAAACAATATTGTTCAATTTTCTTTATAAGCATCAAATGTGATAAATTAACATCTTAAATACTTAATACTTGCCTTGTGGTGACACAACAAACTCATATTAAATATTTAATACTCTATTAATTTTATCATGCTAGAAAGCGACGCTCGATATTCCAAATATCTTTGAACGCTTAGGACTTAATATAAAAATTGAGGGGTTTGTTATTAATTTGTCTCATCTTGTTTAACAGCATGCACATATATATATATATAAAAATACGCGTCATATTAATGAACATGCTACGAAGCATGTTTGCATAATATATAATATATATAGTATAAGCATGCACATATAGAATACTATATTCTACCCGGATTGATTATGGACTTTTATTCTAGTTTGGTTCACTAGAGCCACCAAGTGAACCAAAAGTTCAAACCCTAGGGGTGCAAGAAATAATATTTAAATATAACTATTACATTTAAACCCTGCTCCATTACAAACGGGTCTTCAAGCGCTCCTTGCTCCTTTGATCTCCAATTTTTCAAAATTAATTCTAACTATTCCTATTACAAAACTATTTAAAATAAATAGAAACCTTGATCGTGATCGAGAGGAAGTACATAGGAGGAGATAGAATTTACATTAAGAAAAATTAGAGAAGACGAGGCACGCAGACCCCATTTAATAAAACCCATACATTCATGCATCCAACTAAAATAAAATCCAATCATATTAATCAATAGTCCATAATCAATCCCATTTATTATCATACACATCACCATATGCATCAATAAATAATATTCATCTTATGAATAATAAACATTTAATATATATATTGATATCATTTAATGGGCAAATTTAGTTAGTATAAAATCTATTTTTGAATCAAAATAAACTCCTTTATTTTAATCCAAATTTAAATCAAAATAAAACTATTTTATTTTAATTTATCCAATTTTGAATAAAATAAACTATTTTATTTTAATCAAAATTTTAATCAAAATAAACTCCTTTATTTTAATTAATTATGGAATCCAATTCCATGTAATAAAAAAAAATATTAAAGGAAACATGAATATTCTTTCCTATTCACAAATAAACTCCTTTATTTTGAATAATATGAAATCTTATTTCATATTTAAATAAACTCTTTTATTTAAGGAAACATGGATTTTCTTTCTATTCACAAATAAACTCCTTTATTTTGAATAATATGAAATCTTATTTCATATTTAAATAAACTCCTTTATTTAAGGAAACATGGATTTTCTTTCCTATTCACAAATAAACTCTTTTATTTTTTGAATAATATGAAATCTATTTCATATCTAAATAAACTCCTTTATTTAAGGAAATTAGGATTCTCTTTCTATTCACAAATAAACTCCTTTATTTTGAATAATATGAAATCTTATTTCATATCTAAATAAACTCCTTTATTTAAGGAAAAATAGAATCCAATTTCAACTCCAATTAGTTAGCATGGAATCCAATTCCAACTCTAATTAGTTAGCATGAAATTTAATTTTAAAATTAAAATAAAACTATTATTTTAAAATTAAAATAAACTTTTTATTTAAAATTAAAATAAACCTTTTATTTTAATTATAAAATTATTGAGAATAATATATATATATATATATATATATATATTATTAGTATCTAATATATTATATATATATATAATACAGTATTAATATATATATATATATATATATATATATATATATATATATATATATATATATATATATATAATAACGTTCCTTGAAAAAAAAATCACCGAATAAAAAAAAAAAAAGTTCCGAAAAAACACATATCAAACAATCCGATCAACTATTATTTGACAATTAATAGATTTAATTAATAGTTACAGGAATCATTAATAGTTGATCACAACTATTATGGGGACTATTATCCTGCTGTTTATTTAATCTTCCTTTAAATAATAGTATAGGAAACATAATGTACACAGCGAAACAGTATTAAAAAAAAACAGTTTTTTTTTTTTTTTTGAAATTTTATATAATAAAATTATGTCCAATTAAATTGTTCTAAACACATATCAATATACATATCAAATTAAAACAATTAATAATTCGCATAAAGGTTTGGCTCTGATGCCACTGTTAGGTTTGTAATATTCATGAACGCAATCAAATTGCATAAATTAGCGGAAGCGTGTAAAAATTAGAGTTTAAAAAATTTACAAACCATAAACCCGGATCACCCTTTATGCACAATTATTAATTAAACGAAAAGATAAAGAATAAAACCATACCCTTGAAGACCGAGCTTCCTCAGGTACAAGTTCACCTCCAAATCCTTTCGCGTTCAATCTTGAATCCACCGGGGTTTTGTTCCTTCCTTTGATCAACGTTAGCCACCCATATGTTTGGCCTCTAGAGGTGATCCACCAAGGAATAATAAGAATTCAAGAAGATGGTGTATTGGCTCAAACCCTAGTTTTTCTATCTCTATAGAAAAAGGGCGTACTCTCCAACTATTGGAATTACGTATGTTGTAAAAGTCAACAACCCCCACCCATAATAAGACTCCTCTTATTAATAGATGTGGGCAACCCACCTTAACAATTAAGAAATTGGGTTTTATTTAATTAATTAAATTCTTTTAATTAATTAAGCTCCCTAATCTTATTAGGGATAATTAATTAAACTCTTTTAATTAATTTAACCTCTTAATCTTATTAGGAATAAATGAGAGTACTTATATTAAATTAATTACTAAACTCTTTTAGAAATTAAAATAATAATAATTGTAATAATATTAATAAGACTCCTCTTATTAATTTATATTTAATATTTTAAAATATTAAATAATAAATATTAAGCTATTTAATTTATTCTATCACCATAGATTAAATTAAATATACATAACATATTATTACGATTATGCCATTAACTTCTTAAATAATTATTCTTCCTTTTATGGTGTGACCCTTTAGGTTCTCCATATTAAACCTAGTTGTGAATAAATCAATTAGAACAATTCTAATCTTATTTAAATAAATAAATTAAACAATTAATTTATTTAAATAAATAATATTTATTCTACAATAGGGATAAGCTTCCCTAGCGATCAACGACTTTCCGAGATAATATAGATTTCAACATTAATCATTAAAGAACCTTTGAGTAAATAGTTACCGTCACAATTCAATCCTTCCACCATACAATGTCCCAATTAAATATAAGACATGGAATTCTTCACAAGTCTTATTTTATTTAATTATATGTATTTCGATCCTTAAATGCACAACTCAAATAATGCAAATTAGAAACTCCTTTCTAATTTCATTACGCATTAACCAAGGACTCTTCGGGTTGTCATTTATCGAATCACATAGACATTTCTCTTCTTTTATTAGAAGTGGTAGATTCTTTATTGATCATACATTATCTCCATGTATACAACTTATTATACCCAAGCATACCCTTTGATATACCCTAAGGGTCTTAAGGAATAAGTCAAAGTATAACTCATCATACACAAGATGCTATGATGATCTCAAGTCCAAGGATTACTTGTACTACTATCACTACTGAGAATTCCTATTGACAGCAAATAAAACTCCATTAGGTATTCCTTAATGAGCCACGCTCGAAGAACTTATTCTCTAATAAGCACCTACATACTTGCTTTAGTGTCTTCACACAAATGATCATGAGATCAATCATCCTCATCCAATGAGCAAAGCAACGTATGTACCAATCTATCCGGATTCACTAATCCCCAATTTAGTAATCCAATGATTGGGAACTATTTTAGTTTTAAGCTTTCTAAGAATTTAGATCTCATTAGAATGATCATCATCATTATTCTAAAAGCATTGCTTAAAACTATGGGTTTATCACATATTATAAAAACAAAGATCATGCAGATAATTAAAAGCCTTTAATAAATTAATACTTTTTATTAATAAATGAATAAGATTGTTACAAAGTATATGCTTTATCATCAAACATGATTGGCTTGTGTGCATACTACTTTCATATGTACGTAATTGTAATCGGCCTGAAGGTTGCATGGCTGAATGTTATATTGGTGAAGAAGCTTCAGAGTTTTGTGAGGAATATTTATCTGATGTTAGTACTATTGGGATCCCATCGAGGCTGAATATGGGTCATACACAACCCTTATCTGGTGCTACCGTAGAATCTACGGAGCGTGACATGTTAGACCAAGAAAATCATTGTGTATTAGACAACACAGATGAAGTTGAACCATATTTCATGTAATTTAAACATTTTTCTATATAAGATTGAAGAATTTTGTCTTATAATTCAACAACTAAAATTTGA
Source organism: Panax quinquefolius (assembly GCA_020205615.1). Classification (NCBI taxonomy): domain Eukaryota; kingdom Viridiplantae; phylum Streptophyta; class Magnoliopsida; order Apiales; family Araliaceae; genus Panax; species Panax quinquefolius. Next base: position 49,646,704 of record CM035164.1, read on the forward strand.
TTGTCTTCTATTTCATGTAGTGAACATATGATACATCTGAAAGAAACTTATCCGAGATTCAAAAAAAGAACAAAGTGGCTACAAGATAAGCATAATTGCACATTCATTGGTTGGTTTCGCAAAAGGGTAAAATTGTGTTTATCTTTGTAAATGTTTGCTGGTTGCTCTTGTTTGTTTCTTGATTTATATTATTTTGGATTCAGGTTGGACATGAACTTACCCAAGCATCCAATGACATAACGGAGACTTTGCGGCGGCTTTCGGATGGCCCGTGTATGGAAGTACTAAAGTATAAAAGCTACATTGTCAATGGGCTGCACTTTAACACCAAGTCACGTGATGATGTGCGAGCTATTCGAAATAGTTGAGTGCACCTATTGGCAAAGACAATGCATCTTTCTAGTGCAAAGGATAAAAATCCTGTGGTGGGAGACATGAGTTTCTATGGGGTCATTCAGGAAATATGGGAGCTAGATTATAATAAGTTTAGAGTACCTATGTTTAAGTGTGATTGGGTTGAGAACAATAATGGCATTAAAGTAGATGAACTTGGATTTACGTTGGCCAATCTTGGTAGGATATGTTTTAGAAATGATCAATTTGTTATGGCTAACCTAGTCAAACAAGTCTTTTATGTTGAAGATCCTTTAGATTCTATGTGGTCAGTTGTATTATCAACCCAAATAGGGATTATAATGATTGTGCAAGTGATGATGAGCTAGGGGACATTGTAATTGACCACGAACCCTTTACAAGGGGTATACCTGCAGTTGAGACATTTGATGATGTTTTTCACGAGGACAACTTACAATACATGAGAGCTGACTGTGAGGATATTTGGATTGATAAGGAATAGGAACTTTTGTGGCAATTAATAGAACTCAATGAACTTAATGTTTAACTTGCAGCAGTTGTATATATGAATTGAATTATTTTCCAAAAGTTGTATTTATAACTCAATGTTTATTTGCCAACAAAATGTTACTGTTTCAACAGTTTAATTTTCCAGTAGTTATGATTCGTTTATTTTCCAGTAGTTGTATTTAGAACTCTATGAACTGAATTATTTTCCAGAATATTCTTCTAACTCAATGTTTATTTTCTAACTCAATGTTTATTTTTGTGCATAATATTCTTCCATGATTACTGAGCGGTTTTTATCCCTTGAAAAGAAGAAAGTTATGTCATCCCCTTAAAAGGTGAAAGCTATTTCATCCCCTTCAAAGAAGAAAGCTATTATAGCCCCTCAAAAGAAGAAAACTAGTTCATCCCTTTCAACCAAGAAATCTATGTCCTCCCCTCAAAACAAGAAAGCTAGTTCATCCCCTTCAACCAAGAAAGCTATTTCCTCCCCTCAAAAAAAGAAAGCTAGTTCATCCCCTTCAACCAAGAAAGCTATTTCCTCCCCTCAAAATAAGTAAACTAGTTCAAAATATGCAAAGAACCAACTTTCCAAGGCTAGTCAGACGCAGCGAGCTTCTTTAGAGGCTCAAAATAATCTGAAATATGAAGTTGAGACAATCTCCAGTACCACAAAAAGAAAACGAGGCATTAACACAATGCAGCGAATAGTGAAGCGAAAAGTACAAGGCGTGAGAAAGGTTTTGGAGTATAATAAAAACGGGCAACCTCGTGGGAAGACAACAAAGGAAATGCAGTCTTACATTGGGGTATTAGCACGCTCGAAGATCTGAATTGACATTAAAAAATGGAAAGTTGTGGAGTTAGATACACAAAAGAAGATTTTGGAAGCTGTAGAGGTATGTGAAGTTGATTAAATTCCCCATGTATTTTTATTTTTCTTCATTATCACATGTCTTAATATTTGTGAGTTAAAATGAATCTCAAATTACAAGCAAAAGATGTAGAACCCAAAAAGCTTTTTAATCGTGTGATTTGTTTGTGCGTAGATGGCATTTGTGATAGCTCCTCAAATAAGGAAAATGATGTTAAGATCAACAGCATGTAAATGGCGAGAGTTCAAGTCTAGACTGATCAATACCTATGTTTATCCTTTTAAAAATGAAGCAGAAGTCTTATGTGACCCCCCTGAAGAATATCTTTTTATTGAACCTGATGCATGGAGAGCCTTTGTAGCCCATAGGTTTAGTGAAGAGTTTAGTGTACATTTTCCTCCATTTTAATTGCAAATAAATTATTGCTTCTCAAATTACATAACCACGTTTCCCTTTATATTTTTCAGGCATTATATAAGAAACAACAATCAATATATGCATAATCTCATTATAATCATCGCTTGTCACGCAAAGGATATGCTAGATTAGAGGATGAACTGTTTAGTAACAATTTTGTAAGATAATTATTTGTCCATGTTAAATTTGTTTCGTAGATTATTGTTTATTTATATGAAACAACTAGAAAAAATGGCGGAAGGTGACATAGATCGAGCAACATTGTGGAGGAAAGGCCGCGAAGATAAGCATGGGAATATTCCAGATGAGAAGACAGCTGAGAAAGCAAAGGAAATAGTAAGAAAATTAATTGATGTTCTTTCTTTCTTTTTTATTATTACTGTGAATTATTTTTTAATGCATTAGGATGAATTCAAGAAAAAAGTACATGAAGGTTCGTTAACTGTAATCGGCAACCATGATATTCTCACAATGGCATTGGGGACTTTAGAGCGTGCTGGACGAGTTAGAGGTGTGGGAGGTTACGTGACTCCAAGTTCCTACTTTTATCTACCAAGACGCCAAAGCGAGTATGTGAGCCAGAATATTAAACAAACTGTCCACAAACTTTTTGAAGAAGAGCGAGATAAGGGGCAAGTTATGGCAGTAAAACTTATAGCGGACGAGCGAGATTTTTGGGTGCAGAAGATTATGCAAATAGAGGCAAAATTGGATGGAAAGTGTACGGCCTGAGGTGAAATAATTCCCCCAGGTCACTACTTGACTCCCCCCACCATTAACAGTGCATATTTTTTAGACAAAGCTAGATGTTCTGCTGTAAAAAAAATTGATATTTTGATTGATGAGAAGGAGGATGTTGACAATGGTGAGAACAAAGATAATGAAGACAAAAAGATGCCACCATTAAAGGTATATGTCATGCATGGAATTGTGATTGGAGTTTTACATATTATTCCAATCATTAATATATATTATTGTGGTTGTATCTAAAAGCATGGAAAATGCTTAAAGTTTGATAAGACAAGTTCTGAATCGAATAACCTCCGCCCCATGCCAAGCTCATTAAAGGTGTCGTGTGGATATGCCAAAAATACCCTCCAGTTGAAGGGAAACACCATAAAAATTGTGATGGAGTAGGAAGTTTTTGGGTTTGCTCGTTTAACCCATATTTTGTATGAAGACATTCTACAATTTGGTGCCATGTCAAAAATATCAGGCACTTGCATAGTGATGTACATGAGGTATAATTAAATAAATCTTATTTGGTATTGTGAAAGAAAACTAATTTAACAATGCTCAATTATTAGGTACTTATATGATGTGTTGAAGAAGACAAATATGTTAAGGATGATTACTTTTGTGGACCCTGCTTAAGTTGGTGCTAAAGGTTGTGGAAGTATTTCTCAAAAAACACGTTACATAGCATCTCAGTTTTCAGGAGGACATCCTGACACAATTTTCTTGATACCTTACCACTCCGGGTTAGTACTTATTATCTTTAGTTCGATCTGGAATAGTAAAGTTCTTTACCTTTTTATTCAAACTCCTGATTCTAAAAAACATGTTTGTTTAACTATAACAATGTGTTTGGGGCTGATTTTTGTATAGATGTCATTGGGTGTTGACCATTGTCAATCTGGACAATAATAATGTGTACTTCATGGATTCCCTCAAGTACCGTAGAACTGATGAGTAGTGGAAACAAGTTGTGAATACGCATGTTATTCCAAATTACTTTGTTTTTAATGTAGTTCAATTGGAAAGTTTTACAATAAAATTTCTTCTAATAAATCGTGTCTCTGGAATTATGTGTGTGATGTTATATGTGTCACCCTCTTGCTCATGAAGTGCCATTAAAGCTTACAATGGGCAAAGCAATAATTAAATACGAAAACCACCATAATGGAGAATCTTGGTGGTGTGATAGATTATATATATATATATACATATATATATATATATATATATATATATATATATATATATTAGCATGAGATGTTTACTTATGGACATTTGTTATTTTTATTGATTTATCATGACATAATTACTAATTGTGTTTAGGGAACTCTTGTACAACCAACACACAAGGAGTGCGGGTATTTTGTGATGCGTTTTATGAATGAGATAGTTGAGGATGGTAGTTTGGACTTTGTAGCCAATGTTAGTAATTTTTTGGTAGCTTTATTGGTCAAATAGAAAGTTTTTCTATAAACTTCAGTTAATAGCCAAAAGTCAGGTTAAGTAGTAAGTAGAAAATGATGTTGAACTTCAGAACTTCAGTTAATAGCCAAAACTTTAGAATTTTTTTTATTGAGCACTTGTGGACGAGTTGAAATATAATAAATGTTGATAGTTATAATGTATGTCATATCGCATGGTTAATGCCTTCTTAATGATAGTTAATGCCTTTTTTAATTATATGATACTAACTACAATTGGATATTATTATATGTCCATCGTTATTGATTAATCTTATACAAACAAACAATGAATGAGTGGAAAACAACAAAATATCAGATTTGGTATCCTTGTGTTTAAAGTTATCTTTCCATACATTAGTAGCATGTTATTTTTTTGGATATATAAATTTGGTATATCAGGTATTTGGTTGGGCATGTATAATAAGCTTGAGAAACAATATGGTGATGGTAGGAAGTATGTTAATAGTCATTTGAGTGATTTTTAATCTTTTTAAGTATTATACAAGTTATATATGATCAAGATTTTGAAATTGAAACTTTTAAGTTTATATCGTAACAGAGCTTGTTGATCTTGTCAAAATGTAGAACTCTGGTGTACCCTTAGAAAGTGACTAAAATATTTATGGGATCACCGATGTTCTGTTTAGTTTCCAATAATGAGGATTACATATGGTTTTGAAAGGATAAGATTTTGAAGGACTCAACATGGGGAACTGGTCTATGCCAGAGTTACACAATACTCTTGTTAACTTAATGAGCTAATTTTGTTCCAAAAACTGATCTTATCTTACATATTAGTATTTGGTTTCTAACTAATTTATATGGAGTATCATATCAAAAACAAGCATCTAAAGTTGTACTACTTCTAACTAAATTTGTGTTCTTTTATTTTAGTGGGATAAGGCAAATTGATTAACGTACACACAAGAATAAATTGACGAAGTACAGGATGAGTGGGCAACGTATGTGAGCAGTTACATATAGAGCCTCAAGTTAACGGTGGATATGTACGAGGTTAGATGAATGTATCTATTTTGGGAGAACCTAGGCTTTTTTGCATATGCTTAGGTAGTATCTTAATTTTATAGATAGTTTGGTTTATTTTGTGGATGCATGTAATCAAATTCGCAATTCAATATAGTAGTAATTTATATTGAAAAGTGAATTTGAGATGTATATATGGATAGTTTGGTACATATTTTGTGGATGTAGTAATTTAAAACTGTAAACGAATGGTATTATTGGGATGTATTTTGAATGGTTGATACATTTTGGCTTTAAATTTAAATGAGAATTTACCTTTCTTAGCTATATATCATGGCATTAGCAGATTGCAAGTGACTGATAATATAGGTGAACCAAATTTTTTTTTTTCTTTTTAAAAATGTTGTGTATGCAGCACAGCTACAATGTTTTCAAGTCAATCTACAACAATTTAAAAATGTTGTATATTTGTATAAATAAATGACACCTACTAAACGTTGTATAAAGCTAGTTTAAACGTTGTCTGTTGTTGCTTTCTATGGTCTATATTTAAAAATAGTTGTTATATGTATGTATTACAACATTTTTAATTCACACTACAACGTTTTAAAAACGTTATATAAATTTGTCCAAATAGATTATACATTCTAAACATTATGTAAATGTGTCTAAACGTTGTCTGATATATTAAACTACAACATTTTTAGCCAGAAAATATTGTGGAATCATACCATTGACAACGTTTTCAGGCATATAATAATTTTTGGAAAACAAATATACAACATTTTTTAGTCAAAAACGTTGTATAATGTGTCAAACTACAACGTTTTAAAAATGTTGTATAAAGGGTGTCAAATAGATAACACCCTTAAATACGACGTTTCTGGGATATCAACCATAACATTTTTACGCGTTATCTATTTATTGTTCTGTAGTAGTGTATATGGACCCCCACTTACTCATTTTTCAAAATAATCGGTAGAAATTTTTTCAATATATATATATGGGTGGTGGGTGGTGTGTGGTGGGTGGTGTGTGATGCCTTGGAAGGGAGGGAATGTATATATATATATATATATGTGTGTGTGTGTGTGTGTGTGTGTGTGTGTGTGATTACATATGTGGTGGGTGTGTGGGAATATGCCCATGACTTTAATTGTGGCGTGTATGTTGGGTAATGTATATATGTATATATATATAAATATATTATAAGTTTTGTTTTATTAGATTATAAATAGAATATATTATATTTTATTTAAATTTTTGTTTTATTAGAATATTTTATTGCACAGTAATGAATAGCAAAACTCAAAAAATCAGTTTTCCTCCATGATGCGTGCAGTCTGTGATTGTCCTCTCTCATGCGATGCAGATTTTATTTTCTAAATAGTATTCTTCCATTCTCCTATAAATAGGATGCTCAGTTTAGAAATGAAAATCACACTAGAAGCAGAGAATTTTTCTTCTATAATATTGAATGTATTCTTTAGAGTTTAAGGAAGCTTTGAGTGTTGAAATCAGTGCAAATTTTCTTCAATAATATCTCCGCTATACCAATCGGAATTGTTTTCTTTTGAGGTAAGGCATATTATTTATTTTATATTCGCTTACGATATTATTTTTCGTATTCGTAAGGAATTTTATTTCGTTCAATATTCGTAAGGAATATTATTTTCGTTCAATATTCGTAAGGAATATTATCTTCGTTCAATATTCATAAGGAATATTATTTTCCTTCAACAGTTGTAAGGGATATTATTTTTGTTCAGTATTCGTAAGAAATAATATTTTCTTCCATACTCTGTAATATGTGTGTAATAATATTCCGTTTCATATTCTGAATTCTACACTCATTTTGTAAAGTATTGCTTCTATACTTCTTGAAATTAGTAGAATATCCTTGAAATTTGCGCTTCATCTAGTATCGTTTCACACGGATATTTTTCTGAACATTCTTGTTAAATTTTAATCTTTTCATGTCAGAGTACTATTCATTGGTACTATTTATATATACGATACTATTCATACGTACGGTACTATCCATACATACGACACTATTCACAAAGTACTATTTATGGGGTACTATTTGTAGCGCCTCCAAATTCTGGTCCTAAATCACCACGAATCTGGTACACTAGTTCTAACTATTACGGAAGATATAAACATAAATTGTTTATACATTAAATATTACACATTATCCCCAAGGTCGAGAACCTTACTTAAACCTGAATCAATATCGTATCTAACATACAATGTTATAATAATACAATACTGTTACAAATCTAGCTGCACACATATTCCCAAACTAAACTTGGCTTTGACTTTTCCTTGTATCCGACGTATTCGCCTTAATCTGCAATGTTTATCATGATATAGCAAGGGTGAGCAACAAGTTTGCGCATCAAGTTTAAGTTCAATAATTTAAGGATATATCATGATGGAAAGATTTTGAATAATAGCTGGCTAACATTCAACAACATAATTGTGAACTAGCATTGATAAATTTTCATAGATGAACGAACATTAAACATGAACATATCAATTATATCTGGACCGAATAGTAATGAAGGTGATAAGCCTTTCATACCTGATGAACACATGCAATAGGCACGAAGTGCGATTCAACAATTCATCGACGTGATGTAATCAACAATGATTAAACACAAGTTCAAACAACAGTTCAAGAAAAACTTTTACAATAAGTGAGTATAAGAAACTTTCCTGATCGGTTGTGTGACGCCCCCAAATCCGTGTAACATCGATTACAGGACATGGTGCTCACGATATAACATACATCATCATCTATCTAAGTATCTCTAATAATAATAATAATAATAATAATAATAATAATAATATAATAATAATAATATTAACTATTACATACTTATTCAAAATAAAGTCCCAAGTCTTTACAACCTTTAATAAACTGAAACTTAAACTTAGCGTTTATCGCTACATCACATCATATGCGAAAATATAATTATTACATAAATAACTCTCATCATTTCATCTTAGACTTTCCTTTGTACTTTTCGAGCGAGCCCTCACTTTTATCACCCCTTTAACTAAAAGTTTAAGCAAGAATGAGCACAAATTGCCCAGCAAGTATATAAAGTAGTTTGAGAACATACATCAGAAGTAGGAGCATTAGTATGAATAGTTCTCAATAGTTGAAATAAATATCAAGAGATAAACTGGATTATCAAGATAAGAGTTCTAGAATTCTCAATAACATACTAAGGGGTGTTAAATACCCTGAACATTACTTTGTTTCATCAAAAACCATCAGACGGTTTAAAAATCAAATAGATTGTAAACGGTCTCTGCAAGTACTCTAGGTGATCAGCCTATCATACCCTACATTGTGCACAAGTATAAAGTTTAAATGCATAAGCGTAAATGACACTATATGCCTGTCATCAATTACCCCGTTATCCGGGTTGTTCATCTTAGTATTCATACGGGACCTCACCAAAGCAATTTGGATTGGTAAATATCAAATAACTTCAAAGGATTTGAATTGTTTAAGCAATATACTATGTTTGCATCAATAACATCTAGCTGGGACGAAAGCTGGAAAGCATGCTTGAATATAGTTCATTAATGGAATACGAACTTTAAAGTATAGCAGTAGCAATAGGAACTGAATAATCATCAATAACGTTGCGCATCACAATTGAAGTTATAGAACTTTACAATAAAGGAACTTGCACGAATGATTAATTAATCCCAAGCCCAAACTTACCCTCGCTGCAATCAACTGAATAAGAGTTGAATAAATTCATAATGAAAAATAGGGTAAGAAACTTGCCTTGATCGTTGTTTACCAATAACAGATTAACAACTTACAGCTATCTGCACTTAACATTGCCCTACACAATTGCACTCTACTATCTGCACTCTACGATTTTCAGAGTTTACTCTACGACTTTCATTGACTCTACGATTTTCAGAGTTTACTCTACGATTTTCACTGACTCTATATTTTTCAGAGTTTACTCTACGATTTTCACTGACTCTACGTTTTTCAGAGTTTACTCTACGATTTTCATTGACTCTATGATTTTCAGAGTTTACTCTACGATTTTCACTGACTCTACAATTTTCAGAGTTTACTCTACAATTTTCATTGACTCTACGATTTTCAGAGTTTACTCTACGATTTTCACTGACTCTACGATTTTCAGAGTTTACTCTACGATTTTCATTAACTCTACGATTTTCAGAGTTTACTCTACGATTTTCACTGACTCTACAATTTTCAGAGTTAACTCTACGATTTTCATTGACTTTACGATTATTAGAGTTTACTCTACGATTTTCACTGACTCTACGATTTTATTCCCGCTAATCTAAAGATGATATGACCATGATACTTGGACACAATAACCTTCATACATCAAGGTATTTTACAAAAATATAGCATTCATAAAACTAGCATGCTAAGACCACAAACTAACTGCATAGATAAGCGTGCAAGCACTAGTTTTATACTTAGAAAAAAATTCTGGAATTTCCAAAATTCTGTAGATTTTATTACCAAAATGCATGCTTACGATTTTCATAACTTGCTCAATTTAACTATTTTCCAATGAAATTTGGACAGGTTGTACCTCATGTTACATACTATTTTATAAAATTATTACATATGTTAATCGAGTCATATACACCATGATCCCGAGGCTCCGAAAAACTCCAAAAATCACAGATTACTAGTTTAACCCAATTCGACAAAAATCCGGGATTTTGCTTCTAGTATGCAATTAAATTATTCTTAATGTCCAGATCATCTACTCTCACATGTTTTCACATTTCACAACATCAAACTTCCACCTTTTTGATTAATTTAGCACCTTAGAGACATTTTATCAAATGTAGAGCATGCATTGCTTAATTCTTTGATTTTCTATGAATTTAATGCATGATTAACCCATATATTTTGTTGTTAATGATCTATAATCATCAAACAACAGTAACATGGCAACACAAAGCCACAACAAATCATTTACCAATTTTATGTGCATTTTCTTCTCATTTTTGTTATAAAAATAAAATGGGTTCATGAATTACCTTTTGATGAATTTCTTCTTGGTTTAATATGATGCTCCTTCTCCTTGCTTGTCAAATCCTCAGTAATCCTACAAAATTAGTTCTAACTCTCTTAGGCTCTCAATTTCTCTCTATGTTTACTCACTTGGTGGAATTTTCTTTAAAGAAAAGTGTGTTTGTATATATGTATAGCTTTGTTAGAGTCTTTTGATTCCCATAACCCCCAACTCTAATGATTAGTTACTCACAATACTTAATACTATAATAATATAGTTAATTAATAGGAAGAATGTGGGAGTTAGAGAAAATGAATGTGGGAGTTAGAAAAATAAAAAGAATTTTGATTTTAAGGAATAAAATAAATTACTTCCACCTTAGCTATTATGTAATATACGATACTCCTCCCTTGTCCCAATTTAATAGTCTCATGGGTCCATCGATTCAAATTGATTTCTATTAAAAAAATATACATATATTATTTTAATCAATTAATCAATTAATAAGCTATTTGACTATTTTACCCTTCGGAGCCAAACTTTGCGAACCATATATCGATTCCTACTAAAGTCGATGTTTCGGACGTCAAGGGACTATCCGTTTAGTCAAATTCATCTCTGAAATTCGTAGTTGACTTTTTCCTCAAAAAAGTCAACAGGTTGGCTTTGACCAAAAAGTCAACTGTGACACTTTTTCGTGATTACAGTCTATCCTGACTAATTTCTACATTCTGGACTCAAATACACAGTCCGCATCTCTAAATCCTGCTCCTAACTCCAGCTCATGATTTAATACCATCACACGTAATAAAATAGAATAATTCCCTACTTAATTTTATTTAAATATTTAAATAAAACTAAACCAACCATTTAAATACATCTCATCACATATCTTGAAATAACACATATATGTACCACACACATACATCTAATAAATGAAATCACCCAAAAGTTTCATATAAATTCGTTCATTAACAATTCTTAAATTACATAAAAAAATATTAAAAAATAAAAAAATAAAACTCGGATATTACATTCACCCTCCCTTAAAAGGATTCCATCCCCAGAATTATTACACATCAATCAAAAAGATTAGTGTAATTTTTTATCATTTTCTCCTCGAGTTCCCACGTAGCCTCATCGGCGTTGTGGTTCCTCCACAATACCTTAATAGAAGGTATTATCTTATTTCTTAACACTTGTTCTTTTCTATCGATTATCGGCAATGAGACCTCTTCGTAAGTTAAGTCCTTTTCAAACTGAATAGGTTCATACTCTATGACATGCTTGTAATCCTACTTATAGGGTCGTAGGACAGAAACATGGAACACGTTGTGTATATGTTCTAACTCCGGAGGTAAGGTTATTTCATAAGCTACCTCACCCACTCGCCTCAACACTTCGAAGGGTCCTATGAATCTGGGACTAAGTTTTCCCTTCTTCCCAAATCTCATTTTCCCTTTCCAAGGTGACACTTTCAAAAACACATAAGTGCCGACGTCCGAAATCTCGTTGTTGCCGATGTTGATCTGTATATTTCTTCTGTCGATCCTGAGTCGTCACGAGCCTCGCTCGTATTATTTTGATCATATCTACAGTTTGTTGCACCAATTTTGGCCCTAGCAATTGTCTTTCTCCCACTTCATGTCAGCACAATGGCGTTCTGCATTTCCTTCCATATAAAGCTTCATAAGGTGGCATACCGATGCTCGCATGATAACTGTTATTGTACACAAATTCTACCAACGGTAGGTGATCATCACAGTTCCTTTTGAAATCCATAACGCATGCTCTGAGCATGTCCTCTAATGTTTGAATAGTTCTCTCGCTCTGCCCATCTATTTGAGGATGATACGCCGTGCTCAACCTCAGTTGCGTTCCCATTCGTTCTTGAAAACTTCTCCGAAATTTCTTTGTGAACATGGATCGCGATCTGACACAATTGATATAGGTACCCCGTGCTTGGAAACAATCTCTTCGATGTAAAGCTTTACCAACTGATCCAAGGTATATCTGATCTTGATTGGCAAGAAATGCGCTGACTTGGTCAATCGATCAACGATTACCCAAACTGCATCGTAACCCTTCTGCGTAGTTGGAAGTCCTACCATGAATTAGTCCATCGTAATATGCTCCCACTTCCATTCTGGAATTTCTAAAGGTTGAAGTAGCCCGCTCGGTTTTTGATGTTTCGCCTTAAACACTTGCTGACGCACTCTGTGACTTCTCTTTTCATATAGGGCCACCAATAATATTGGCAAAGATCCTGATACATCTTTGTGCTTCCCGGGTGAATTCAGTAACTTGAGCTATGAGCTTCCTGCAAGATTTCTTCCTTTAATTCAGACACCGCTAGCACCCAAATTCTCTTCTCAAATCTTAATAGTCCATCACCCCCCATACTGAATTTAAGTTCTTCTCCATCTGAAATTCTTGTCCTCACCTTCACACATTCCTCATCGCTGCCTTGTACTTCCTTGATTTTGTCCAATAGAGTCGGATGAGCCTCCATTGCGAACAATTTCCCATCTGGCTCTCTTGGACTTTTTATCTCGTGTTCCAATCTAGCCATCTCCTTAATTAACTCCTCTTAAGCTGTTAGCATTGCCAACCTACCACTGCCCTTTCTGTTTAGCGCATTTGCTACCACATTCGCTTTCCCCGGATGATACAAGATGTCACAATCGTAATCCTTTATAAGTTCCAACCATCTTCTTTGTCTCATAATCAACTCCTTCTGCGTGAAAATATACTTCAGACTTTGACAAGGATAGTCAAACTATGTCAGAAAAATCGCACATGAAGTTTCTGGGTTTTCCAAAATTTGACAAAACAGACGGTCAACGCTTGTTTGACCAAGATCATCTTTCACTTTGGTTATGATCTAAGTGATCTGATGACTTGATTGTGTAGTCCTCATGTCAGACTACAATATTAAAACAACAACATTGACAAACTAGTAAACAAAAACAAGATCTAAGGCATAGAAAATCGTTGTCGCGTTACGGGCAATTACGGGTCATTTAAACACTTTAGTCAATCTTTGGTCAACGATTTTGACCCTTAATAACTTACAATCTACACATGATCTGGGCTTGAATAAAGTTCCAGATCAAAGCCTTTACAACATACTACAAATACAAACCTTTAAAACATAAAAATCATAAACAGGCAGAGATCTAAGGCCACTGACATATGGTTGTCAGACCATATTTTTCCAGTTTCCAGATTTCTAAAAACCTGATTTTCGAGCACTTTGATGTTATGGATCTGGGATCTAAAAACCCAGATCACTAAATGACACCTTATAACACACTTCTAAGCAATCATTAACAACATCAAATACATTGATTTTCAAGTTAGGATTTTTATACCTCTTTTTGAGTTTGATCTTGATCCTGATCATTGTGATCTGTTCCTGGCTTGCTAATAATCACACTAGTGACTGATTCACTTAATATTTTTGTAGGTTTGAGTTGGAGAGAGTTTTGGAAGAGAGTAAGTGAACAAATGGGCTTGAAAGTGAACTTTTATCTCTCTCAATCTATATATAAAATGATGTAATGCATATGGCTGATCATGTGATCAGTTGTTCGCTGAATAAAGGTGATTACTGGACCACATGGCTAGCTTATGGTTGGTTACTGATAAGTAGGATTTTTACCTACTTATGGAGTACTGCTTCATGTGAACTATGCCCATCTCAAGTACATTTTAGTCTATTTTAGCTGCATTTCATGTTAATTTGCATTGCACATTCTTAAAACTCCTTTTGGTGAATAAGTGCAGGAATCGACCTATTTTGGTGGTGTTATGGAGCATAAGGCAAATGGATGCTTGAAACGAGGTAAAAGGATGGGAAATGCATGGCATGAAGGTGCATTGGTGCAAGGAGATAAAGCATGACTGAGCAAGCAAAGAATAAAGAGAGGAAAACAGAACCGGATCTGCAGATTGCAAGTCACAACCGTCGCGGCAAAATAGCCTTAAGAACATGCACCCGCGTGATTACCCAGCCAGATCTTGGATGCTACTACAAGTCTCATGGTCAGCGAAAAGACAAGTTATGGGAGCGCACGCCACAAGCGATTAGCCAAACATACGAACCTACTACAAGTCTCGCGGCCGCGAGACTATCATGTCTTTGGAAGAAGCTACCACATGCGAGAGATGTCTCGATCTTTCTTGATGTGTTTTATTTTATTTCCAAATTTTAAAGGTTGTATTTGATTTAAAACAATTCCTAACTGGTGTCAGGGGTATCAATCGATATTTTATTAGTTTTTCACGTATCTTTACATCGTAATTAGGGTTTTTACTTTCTAGAGAGGATTCCAACGTAGAAGGAGGCTATAACTCTACTTTTATACTCCTTCTTGGGATTTCTCAACGAGAGGGGATTATTAATATTAGTTTTTGCTGGAATCTTTAGAGGATTGAATATTGATGTGTATTCAGCAATTGGGTTTGATAGTTTCATCTTTCATCTTTCAATTGTTGCTTATTGATCATGTTTAACTTTGATCCCATAATGGCTTTTGGTTCAGTCATGAACTAAACTCCATTATGGGATTCTAACGAATTTTATTATGTAGTTTGATTGCACACTTAAATGTTGGGTTGTTTTGCATATTATATGGGATGTCTGTCATGATTTTTTTGCATACATGAATGTTTGATCACCATTCGTTTCAGTATTTGTATGGAATTGACAATGAACATGCAAATATGGATTGTAATCATGATAGTATACGTATATAGGGTTGTGTTATATGGCTTATGTATTTCGTGAACCAGATAAACATATACTATTTCACCGTATAAGTTAAGATAAGAGCTTGAACTTAAAATCAATATAGTTGCAATTTCACATAGACATATAATGATGTTGGTTATATTGATGATTACATAGAGTCTATCATCTGTGGATGCTGTGTAAGTAGGTCTTAGTGCATTGAAAAATGGCTAATACTCTTTTAGTGCTCTTGGCTACTTTCCTATGATATGTGAACAAGTCAGGCATGATAGTGGCGATTGAATGAAATATTGAATGAAGTTAGAATCCCATTAGTTCCAATATCATTTATTATATCGTTTATATTGTTTTAGTTGTTATTTTCAATTCAAGAACAAACCAAGTTTAATCCATAGTGTGAGCATATAAATATAGTGATTTAATTAATGAATAGTAGTTTAAGTTAAACAACAATCTTTGTGGGATCGATACTTTACTTGCTCTATATTACTTGTTGACGCATGTATGCTTGCATGAGTTAGAGCTCTTTTGTTAGTCGTAAAAAAGAGGCAACAAGTTTTTGGCGCCGTTGCCGGGGAATTACCTTAATAAATTTTTGCCAACATTAATTTCAATCAAATTAGTCTTAATTTAAACATTTTTTTTGTTGTTTTAATTATCTTCTTATATTTCTCACTTTTCAGGTACCATGGGTGACTTTGCTTATCAAGGGCCTTATGCAAATAGGATTCAACCAAGGGACACAAGAACTGAAGGACTCAATGTCAGAGTTGCACAAGTACAGTTTGGGGGTGATTACCTCAACAACTATGTTTATCCCAATTATCCTCAAGGTTGGGGGTATCACCCAGATTCTGAATGGAGTTATAACTATCCCAACAAATACTTCATCCCAAGTCCAACACATCCATCAGATTTCTCATATCTACCTTCAACGCAACAAGAGGAAAATTCAAGGTTGAAGGAATTCATGTCAAAAAGCATAGCAGACCATGACGAGATGATGATGAGTCAGGAGTTATCAAGCCAAAATCTTAACAAATAGACGGAACAACTCATTAACTCCTCAACGAATGGTCCTCAATACATGGATTTTAAAACTGAACAAGAGAATTCAAGAGTGGAGGATTTGTGGTTCAAGTTTATAGTATTAACTGAGGAGTAGATGATTGAGCAAGGGAGGTCAATTCAAAATCTGCAGAATCAAATGGGTCAAATACTCGAAGCCTTGAACAATCTCCCTCAAAACAATTGGTGTTATGACATTAACGATGAAAGTGATGGAGAGGCAGAAGTGTGCATGCCACGGATTGAACTAAAAGGAGTGGACATAGAGGAGACAACTGGGGGTATGGAAAATGAAGAACATGAGCTGACTTGTATAATACCCCAAGTGCCTTCTCAGTTAGAGTTGAAAAATTCAGTGAATTTTGCACACCCATGTCCCCTTGGTAGTCACATCCAAAGCAAGAATGTCTGCGATTATGAGGCCTCTTACAAACCATGGTGGGCTGAGGAAGAGATAATAGATGAAGAAAATCATGTTGTATCTTTCATGCATAAATGCAAAAATCTATTCACAGATACAATGGGAGAAGCACCTGGCGATGCAATGGAACTGGGGGCATCATGTACAGGAAATATGCTAGGTGGCTTCAATCCAAAGACTCTCATGATGGGGAACCTACCAAAGCACATAGCGGTTCTAATGGATGGAGGGTTCTTATCTTATCGTAGAGGAATCAGATAGCGGTGTCAAGAAAAGAGTCCAGCTAACGGACTATAAACTGAGCACTAGATGGGAGGCACCCCATCCAATCTTTCTCCATCCTTGTTTAATTCTAATTTACATTTCCGTATTTAGTAGATGTTAGATAATGGTAAGTATTAATAATGGTTTGATTATTTCTCCTCTCAGGTTTAATCCAATTGCTGCAAGCATTCGTGATCAAATGTAGTCAAAAACCAAAACTACCAGAGTCTGATGTCGGTAGCGCCAGACTCAACTATAAGCCAAACATCACATGCCCGCGCGCGATAGCTCAATCACAGAAAAAAAAAATGCTAAATTTTTAGAATTTCTGACTCAAGCATTCGGACAGTTAGAAGCCCACACTCAGTCTCCAACCATAGAATATCTCAAACTTAGCCATCGCCTGACATACCGTCGGATCATGAGGAGGCGAACGGAGATGACATTGCCACTTAGGGGAGTATTATTTCACTTTTAATTACAATGAGGGCATTGTTTATTTTAAGTTTGGGGGTATTGAGTTGTAGTGAGTAGTTGTTGCATATAGTTCGTTGCATAGTAGGGGTATTTTAGTATCTTGTAGTTAAAATCTACATGAATTATTTTTCTTAGTTTTCTTTTGTCTTGTTTACTTAGTATGTGTTTAGTTGCATAACATTGCATAATTCCAAGTTTTTAGTTAGTTGAATTCTAATTTGGCCTATGATGAAATAGAAGTTTGATAGATTTTTGAACTTGGTTGATATCTTGAGCTTAGTTATAATTTTATACATGATATAATTCATGCTTGCTGTTTAGATATTACCAGGTACCACGACATTATTCCTATTTGCTTGTTAGTTAAGATTAGCATGCTTGTCTAGTGAGAGGAAAATGTTGTTTTTAATGATAGAATTGTGTAGGAAGTGAGCAATGACTATGAAGACACTTAACTCAAGTTTTGGGAACGCATGAGTATGCTTGCTTTATATACAAAAAAAGAAAAAGAAAAGAAAAAATTTGAATAATTACCGTGGCTAGTCTTGTTTCGGGGCCTTTGTTACTTGAGTAAGTACGCCCGAGGGGATTGTCTCTACACCTAGTGACCTAAGGTCTTAATTGTCTGGGAGTTGTTGGTTGAAAGCTCGCTAAGGGGTAGCATTGTTAGCCTAATGGAATGAGACATTGCACAGTCATGGGAAATATATATATATATATATATATATATATATATATATATATATAAAAAAGTAATAATAATAATAATAAAAATCAATAAACACCACGGGAAAATGTGAAAATCACCCCGTGACTAAAAATAAAGCAGAATAAGCCTTTTGTTGAACCTTTAGCTTGTACTGATGTGTTGTAGTAGTTGTTGTTTCATTTGTATGCATAGTTCTTGGTTTGAACCTCAGTTTTCTTTCTTAAGCAGTATAACATGTGAAATCCTCGCCTTTTTGCATATGTGAACACATCACACACACACATCTTTATAGCAGGCTAGGATTATATGATTGTATGTCATTATGCCTTTAGCTTAGTTTGATGCTTTGTTCTTAATTCTTGATATTTCTATGAGGCATGTCTCACTGGAATTCATAGCATGACTGAAAATCTGGGGAATCATTGTCATAGTAGCGTAGCTTGCATAGCATTTTGATTGCATTATGTTGCATTGCTTGAGGGAAAGAAATAGTTCAAGTTTGGGGGTATTTGATAAGTGGTATTTATACCTACTTATTAAATACCAATTCACGCGAACTATGCCAATCTCAAGTACATTTTATTGTGTTTTAGTTGCATTTCATGATTGTTTGCATTGCATTTACTTAAAACTCTTTTTGGTGAATAAGTGCAAAAATCGGCCTAATTTGGTGGTATTAGAGGGTACGAGGCTAATGAAGGCATGAAGGCGAGGCACAAGAGGGGATATGTATGGCATGAAGGTATAATGGAGCAAGGAGACCAAGCATAGAAGGAATGAGCAGCAGGACAATGCGACAACAGCATCAATATTGGAGAAACAGAACCAGAATCTACAGATCGTGAGCTGCCATGGGCATATTAGGGTCTTAGGGCGCTGCTAGCGCTACCAGCGTGAGGCCGGCCGCAACGACATCCCGACTTCTTTGTAAGTCTCGCCCATGAGAGACACGATGGAAGAAGCAAGTGCCACATGTGCGACGTTGATTGCAAAATTGACTTTATTTTATTTGAAGCGTAACTGAGAAGGGGGTTCAACTAGGGCTTATATATATTAGACGTATATCAGTTGTAAAAGGATATTCCACCCTTTGGGGGCTGAAGCTATGGTCTTCTTCTCTCTTTAATTTCAATAATAGAATAGAGTAGATTAGTGTAGGTATTTTCTAGAGTTGATTGGATTGGAGACTGGAAGCAATTGGAAATCATTAGAGATTCAACCTTGGCTCAAGAGAACAGATTTGCACTAGAATTCTCTATCCTTATTCTCTCTTTGATTGCTTCTTGTATCTCATGATGTGTCTTCAATATGTGGATAATAGCATTAATTCAATTATGACTTAACTTCTATTCTGAGATTGCAATGGATTCTATGGATTAGTTATTTCTGATATGTTTCATTGTCAGCCTTATTAATTTCTATGGATTTGTCTATTAACATTCATGCTTAATTGCTTAGTTGATTGGCCATCAATTACTGTGATAACCTATATGAACTTGAAAGACGAAGTATGGGTTTAGATTTGATCTTGATAGCTTGTGATTGTATATTCTACGTTGTGATGGGATGTATGATTTGTGCTTAGGATAGACATATACCGAAGCACCACTCGTATTCAATTGAGAACTTGGAATTAAACCCTAATTATTTGTAAATCACATAGACATATAGTGATTTAGATAATGTGGGTGTTCATGTGTATTCTATCAATTGTGGATTATATGTGATATGGGTATGGTGCATTGAAAGATGGCTATACTTTACTTTAGTGTTCTCGACTAACAAACCGGTACAATTAGTTTGGCTTAACATTAAATGTATGGATTTGAATGAGTCAATAGATGAAATTATAATCTCAGGTCTTTATTATCTAGTCTCACTCTAGGAATAGTTAGGTTTACTTAATTTCGTAGTTTAAATACAAAATATAATATCATTCGTTTAAATAAGACTAAGATGGCTATGGGTTAATGCTTGGTGAACTTTGTTAGTTAATTCTCCGTGGGAACGATACTTTACTTACTATTTATTACTTGTTGACCACGTATACTTGCGTGTTATGCGTAACTAGAAATTAGCCAACAGTTACCAACAACAAGTAGGGTTAGATCTACACTCCACCTCATTAAAATATTCAAAAGGGTAGTTTGGTCATTTGACTTGTAAAGTGAATGGCAACTTGGTAACTTGTCACAACCCTTAGGTTTTAACCCTTAGGGTTTAACCCTTAGGATTTAATCCTAAGGTTATACAAATTTATTTTCTAGGCTTTTCTAATTAAGTTTTAAAAATAGAAAATTAAGATTTCTAAATCATAATTAGGGTTTCCTAATTACATTAGAGTTACTAATCACATTCAAGCTTGCTAATTAAGGTTAATATTTCTTTAATTAAAATTGCTAATTTAGCAATTAGGTTCCATAATTGTACAATAGGGTTTCCAGTTGAACAATTAGGATTAATCACTGCTATAATTTATCTGGTCAACCCTTGACCCTTAACCACATACTATACACATATATGACCATACACACATAACATATATTCTTATACTCTTAACACTATAAACCTTAACCAAAAGTTTTTAAATACACAAAATTCCTTTCCGAAAATGTCAAATCCATACACTTGTTTTCTGTCTAGGTCTATTATTCAACCTCTATTCAAACTTTTAAGATTTTAATAAATATCAAAATTCTCCGGTTGTCACACTATTCATGGGGTACTATTCACCCAGAAAAATGATTTCATTTCTGTCCAAATTATTTTTGATATGTGAATATTATCCTAGAATTTTACTCCACAAAGCAGTATCATGTTGATAATTTGGACATTTTTAAACTCTTGATAAATTTAAAGTCTTTAATATTTATCCTTGATCTCATTTGATTGAATTCTTATATCATTGTCATCATCATCATCATGTTTATATTGTGATGAAAGTCATCTTTGGCCCGTAGTGCATAGATGGACTATTGATTGGTATGATTAAGACTATGTATCGGTATAATCATGACTTGTAATGTTACAAATGATGTGGTAAAAGTCGTCATTGGCTCGTAGTATATTGATGACAGTTGTTGGTATGATCATGACCATGGGTTATCTTTGGCCAAGGGTGCAAAGATGAATTGGTGTTTGGCATGATCATGACCATTGGTGATAATAACGAATATCCTTGGCCCGTAGTGCATGGATGATTCGTGGATGTGATAATAATGAATATCCTTGGCCCATAGTGTATGGGTAATTCAATGATGTCGATTATTTACTAAGTTGAGTCTCATCGATAAAATTGATGATAAACTTTTAAATCATAGAAGATAGTAGATAGCATGCTCTACTTGGCTCTTCTAATGGATTGTTATTTTCGCTGCAGTTGTTGATCTAAAACTTGTTGTCTATTATATTTTATCAGTTGTTATATTGTTGAAGGCTAACGATAATTTATTATGCATTATCTTAGTCATAATATTCTTTACTGGACTAGTTGAGCTCACCCTTTTCTTTCATTGTTCTCTTTAGGAAATGAGAATATAGCTAGGACTAGTCATGGAATGGAGTGATGGTCCAAAATAGTTGCTATAGTAGTCCTCACTGTTCTATAAGAATAGTGTGATAATAATTGTAATGAGAACTTGTTTTGAGTTTGGATAATGTATAGGAGAAAATATTTGTATTAAAACTCATAGCTTATGTTTTGTCGTATTCTGCACGACACTTAATAGTTGTATAAATTAAGTTTGTATTTTAATTATGTATCATGTATTTAGCGACTCAGAATGGGGGATGTATACTTATTTTAGGGGCGTCACAGTTGGTATCAAAGCTTAGGGATATGATCCCTACAGGCTGAGATTTAAGGCTAGAACTAGGAGGGGAGAGACGGGTAAATCCTTCGCTAGTATGACCTACCTAAGCTTATTTGTTATTTAATTGGTCGGTCAGAATATAGGGATAATATGTGGCATGTCAATTAACCCTTGATTTATGGTAGTGTTTGAAAATGGCATCTGAAAATGTTGAGATAGGCAATGGAGCACATGAGACCGTTGAGTCACCGCTGATCAATAACCAGGATAATGTGCATCAGGAAGGCAATAATCCTCCTGTAAACAACAATACTGACCAAATGACAAACGATGGTATGTTTAGGAGTTTTATATAATTTATGCAAAACCAAACGAGAGAGACTCGTGTTCAAAATGAAGGTGGAAACACTAGTAACTCATGGCTGGTCACTGCTAAGCAGTTCAAGGAGCTGGGACCACCAGAGTTTTTGGGAAAGCCAGAACCACTAAAGGCAGAGACGTGGATTAAGCAGATCACCAAGATATTTGATGTCTTGAAATGCTCAGAGGAGAAAAAGGTTCCCTTCGCCAACTTTATGTTGCGAGAAGAGACAAATTACTTGTGGGAATCTGTAAAACGTACTCATCTTTCTGCACTGAAGATGTCTTGGGAGAAGTTCCAGGAATTGTTCAACAACAAGTACTTTCCGGAAAGTATTCGTCACACGAAGGAGGTGGATTTTATCAAGCTGGAACAAAACAATATGACTGTGTTACAATACGAGGCTATGTTTGCCTAGTTGTCCCGGTTTGCATCCCATTTGGTAGATAATGAGGAACGTATAACACGAATGTTTCTGTGAGGTTTGAAATTTGAAATATGTCAATACCTCATTTCTCAATAACTTTGTTTATATTAAGATGTTATGAATATGGCTCAATTATTGCAGCGCAATAATGAGTCAGCCCAACCAAAAGTCAACGACCAACAACACGATAATAATCGTACCAGTGGAAATTGAATGGGAACAATGATAACCATCATGGAGGAAATTATCATGCCATAAATGGTAACCACTTCGCTGGTAATCATGGCCAAGATAATAGGAAAGGTGAACTAAGTGGGATCAACTTTAAGAAGTGAAGATTTAACAATGATGGAAAGACGTCAGTACCAGCACCCGTTGTCAATGAAAGAGAACGACAACCGGTTGTATGGTATAAATGCGGACAAAGGGGACAAATCCGTCCAAACTGTACGCAACAACCCAAAGCGTGTTTTAATTATAGAAGAGAATGTCATCTAGCTCGATTTTGTCGTGTACTGAACTCAAGTCCAGTTGGTATGGCAACACCAAAGGCTATCTCAGACAAGTCAAAATCGGTAGTTTAAGGGAGAGCGTTTTCGTGACGAGGAATCCGAATGAAGTTATCACGAGTAAGCTAATCATAAACTCAACGTTTAAATTTGACTCTAGAGAAGTTACACTTTGACTTATCTGTTGAAACTCCGTTGGGAGAACCTTTCGTTACATCCACTGTATATAAGTCTTGTTCGATTCAAATCGATAACCTCATATTACTTGTCGATCTTATCTCTTTGAAAATACTTGCATTCGATGTGATTTTAGGAATCGATCGGTTAACTACTCATCATGCTAAAATTGATTATTTTTGTAAGGTTATTAGCTTTCATATTCCTAACCAACCTGTTATGCTAATTCGAGCAACCAAACCACTAAAGTCAATAACTTTCATATCAAGCCATAAATAAAGAGCCCTGAGTCTTTCGCTGATGACTTCCTTGTGTGGGATGCACCGTAGCCAGACTTTCCATAGGGGACGCCAAGAATAACAGTTGCAAGTTGATAGGTATCATTGTGAGGTGTTATCCAAGTCTTGGATGAGAGTCACAGTTTTGAATGATATTTCTATTGTTAATAAATTTCCTGACGTATTCCCTAAAGAACTTCCTGGCCTACCCCCAGAGCGTGAAATTGAATTTTGTATAGACCTTGAACCCGATACAAAACCCTCAAATATTTCTTCACCCAAAACGAACATAACATGCGCCAAAGACACTGACTCGAGCTGTTGAGAGATTACGACCATACCATTCAAATACCATCCTAGAAAAGTGAATGTAGTAGCTAACGCGTTTAGTAGAAGATCATATGTGGTTACGAGTATGACATTGTTAACACAAAGACCCATTTTGTATGACTTAGAAATGATGGATATAGAGTTAAATACTCTAGAGACCAAAGTGAAGATGACGAATATACGATTAGAATCGACTTTAAATCGATAAATTTAAAGCTGCTCAAGTTACAGACCTGGAGCCGATGAATATGAAGAAGAAAGTATAAGAAGTCGTTATTCTAAAAGAGAGAATCAACGAAGTGAGGAAAGCTTAAACCTTTGATTTATTGGTCCATTTAAAATCCTCGATTGAATAGGAATTGTGGCCTATAGACTCTCTTTACCGCCAAGTATGTCTCGTGTTAATAATGTTTTTCACATATCTATGTTACGTAAATATGTGGAAGACCCGAACCACATTATTGAGTTAGAACCAGACGAGATAGTGGAAGATTTAACGTATGAAGATGTACCTGTTAAAATCTTGGATAAAAAGAAAAATATTCTACGCTCCAAGGTTATACCCCAAGTCAAAGTTTTATGGAGAAACCACGATGTTTAGGAAATGACCTGAGAGTTAGAATCTGAAATGAAAACAAGGTATCCTCACCTCTTCGACATACCAGGTACGTACACCAATTTTGAGGTCAAAATTTCATAAGAAGGGGAGGTTGTAAGACCACAACTTTTATGAATAAAGATTTAATTTTCTAGAAATATCATTTTGAACATTATGGTGTGAATTTGATATAATGTTATAGTTGTGGGTAATACATATAATTTTTGCGAAGAATGCAAGTTGTCATAAAATATTTGATTGGTCGGGGAATATTTGTTTTATCAGGAAATATTTGTACGACGGCACAATCATTGGTGGACCCCACAACGAAATTGTTGTCAGAGTTAGAAAATGACAGAAATACTTTTTATAAAAATAACGGCAAAAGATTTACCGTTAACTGTTGAAATACCTGATGGTAAAAGTGCAGTAATACACGTGGTTGCATAGTAGCATACGGTATTGTACAATATCTTTGATTATTGATGCTTACATGGGAAGTCACTCAGTTTTATTTAATTATTGCCACAGTAATTGCTGCATAGTATCTCACGTTATTGATTCAATTATTGTCACAATATTTTATATTATTAAATAAATAATTGAGACGACAAAGTTATTCATATTATTATTTGCATTATTGACGATGTCTAGAAACTTCTGTCTAGAAAAGGGGTTTGGTCACCTAATTTCGCGCCAATAAGGAGAAATATTTATCGGAAAGCCCCTTATTTCCTAGGAATGATCTGGTTGTTAATATTGCAGTTATAATATTAATGATGATTGTTATTAAAAATGTATTTAGTAAAGTCAAGTGAATTAAGATAAATAAAGGGGATTTTTATGAAGTATTTGTTGTAAGTTTGGCGTATTATATGGACCCCCACTTACTCATTTTTTAAAATAATCGGTAGAAATTTTTCAATATATATATATATATATATATAAGTATTATATATATATGGGGTTTCATCCACAATAGCAGGTTGTTATGGAGCAACCCCTTTTGGCTGTGAATTTTTTTTTTGCTCCAACCAAAATTTCACGGGCCAAAAATGGGTTGCTCCATAGCAACCGATTGTCATTGGGATGGAACCCTTATATATATATATATATATATATATATATATATATATATGTGGGTGGTGTGTGATGCCTTGGAAGGGAGGGAATGTATATGTGTGTGTGTGTGTGTGTGTGTGATTACATATGTGGTGGGTGTGTGGGAATATGCCCGTGGGTTTAATTGTGGCATATATGTTGGGTAATGTGTATATACATATATATATATATATTATAAGTTTTATTTTATTAGATTATAAATAGAATATAATATATTTTATTTAAAGTTTTCGTTTTATTAGAATATTTTATTGTACAGTAATGAATAGTAAAAATCAGAAAATCAGATTTCCTCCACCGGTGTGCGCCCGTGATTGTCCTCATGTGCAGTCTGTGATTTTATTTTCTAAATAGTATTGATAAGTAGATTTTATACCTACTTATATGGTATCTGTTAGTTGAATTAGTTGCTTAAACTCATATTTCTTAGTTAATTTTTATGGATTTTTTGTTCATTTTGTAAATTATAATCTTGGGAGTTGTGTGAACGACTATTGGTATGAAATCGCATAGAATGGGTATGAAATCGCAAAGAAAAGCAATCTGGACATCATTTTGGCTTTCATGTTTATTTCTAGTTCTTGGCATGGAACTTGGAATATATTTTAGAGCTTCTTCTTAGCTTTCTGGAACATCTTGAATCATTTCAATTGGAGTTCGGATGCAAGAGTTATGCCCTTTGTACCAACGGACATTGAACTTTACTATTTTAGGTGGCCATTTGCATAACAGTCACTTCCAACCCATTTTCGACCTTCATCTGTCTGTTATTTCTCAATTCTCTAAGAATGTAAGTTGTAGAGCTCGTCGAGATCTTCCATGTGATAGGTGGCAGGCGTTGTAACTCCTCACGGATCAAATGTTATGATTATTTTACTAGAGGACATTGCAGCAAAAAATTTTCAGAAAGGACCCCCGCCGTGGCTGACCATTTGTAAGGCAAAATCCCAGCCACGGCGGGGGTACAAGCTACAAAATAGTACCATAGCCAGCCGGGGTGGGCTTTTTGTGATGGAAACCCCCGCCGGGGCAGGGTTACAGGCCAGAACAAGTTTTTGAAGTGTTTTGGGTTGAATTTTGATACTTTTTTGACTCCAAATTTAATTGGGTTTGCTCCTAAACTAAAAATTAGACTTGTAACCTATAAATACATGATGGGAGGCTTAAAAGAGGGAGGATTCCAGTAGATTAGATTATAGTAGATTAGGACCAAAACCCTAGTTCTAATGAGTTTTGGAGAATGAAACGACTTGGAGACCATTGAAGATCAAGAGCAGGAGCTTGAGAAAGTTGGAGATTTGCTAAAAACAGATTCAATTCTTCACTCTAATCTTATTCTTATCTTTTAATGTGTATTCAAGTGTGGATTCTTAGTTTTAACTCAATGAACTAATTCTTCGTTTGAGATTACAATGAATCTTATTGTGTAGTATATTTTAATATGTTTCACTATCAATTATTATGTTCTATCGTGAGGATTGTCTATTATGATTTGGACTTAATTATTTAATTGATTGGCCATCAATTACCACGATAATCTATATGAAATCGAGAGATAAAGTATAGATTTAGATTTGATCATGATAGCATGTGTTTGTAATTTTTGCATAGATGGAATTAATGATTCATGTTTAGGATAGAGATATGCCTTTACGTCATATGTAATCTTATAAAGAACTTGTGCTTTAAATCCTTTTTAATTGTAATTCACATAAAGATATAGTGGATTAGTTAATTAGGGTGTGTTTCTTAATTTTGTCATCTATGGATTTAAGTGAGTATGGGTATTATGCATCGAGAGATGGTTTTATCTGCTTTAGTGTTCTTGATTAACAATTCAGGATATAGAATAATTGATGAAAAGTGTGTTAACTTAAATGAAGCAATAAGTGAAGTTGTGATTTTAAATCTCCGTAATCTTAATTTAACTAGTGGAATTTTAATAGTAGTTTAATTATATAATTTGAAATTTATTCATTTAAATAAGATTGAGTTGGTTACGGGTTAGTACTTAGCAGTTTTTATTAAACATTTCCTCGTGGAAACGATAATCTACTTTCACTTTATTACTTATTGGCCACGTATACTTGCGTGTTGGGCGTAATTAGATTTTACCCAACAAGTATCCTTCCATTCTCCTATAAATAGGATGCTCAGTTTAGAAATGAAAATCATACTAGAATAAGAGAATTTTTCTTCTATAATATTGAGCGTATTTCTTTAGAGTTTAAGAAAGCTTTGAGTGTAGAAAACAGTGCAAGTTCTCTTTATGAATATCTCCGCTATATTAGTCGAAATTACTCTCTTATGAGGTAAGGGGTATTATTTATTTCATATTCCGCTTACGATATTATTTCTCGTATTCGTAAGAAATTTTATTTCGTTCAATATTCGTAAGGAATATTATCTTCGTTCAATATTCAGAAGGAATATTATTTTCGTTCAACAGTTGTAAGGGATATTATTTTTGTTCAGTATTCGTAAGAAATAATATTTTCTTCCATACTCTATAGTACCTGAGTAATATTATTTCGTTTTATATTCTGAATTCTACACT
Source organism: Panax quinquefolius (assembly GCA_020205615.1). Classification (NCBI taxonomy): domain Eukaryota; kingdom Viridiplantae; phylum Streptophyta; class Magnoliopsida; order Apiales; family Araliaceae; genus Panax; species Panax quinquefolius. The sequence continues at coordinate 49,674,953 of CM035164.1, forward strand.
CATTTTGTAATGTATTGCTTCTATACTTCTTGAAATTAGTAGAATATCCTTGAAATTTGAGCTTCATCTAGTATCATTTCACAAGGATATTTTTCTGAATATTCTTGTTAAATTTTAGTCTTTTCATGCTGGTGTACTATTCATGGGTACTATTCATATGTACGACACTATTCATACGTACGATACTATTCATACTTACAGCATTATTCACGAAATACTATTCATGGGGTAGTATTCATGAAGTACTATTCACGAGGGTACTATTCACCCAGAAAATTGATTTCTTTTCTATCAAAATTATTTTTGATACGTGAATATTATTCTTGAATTTTATACCACAAAGCAGTATCATGTTGACAATTTGGACATTTTTAAACTCTAGATAAATTTAAAGTCTTTAATATTTATCTTTGATCTCGTTTGAGTGAATTCTTATATCATTGTCATCATCCTCATGCTTATATTGTGATGAAAGTCATCTTTGGCCCGTATTACATAAATGGACTGTTGATTGGTATGATTATGATTATGTATCGGTATAATCATGACCTGTAATGTTACAAATGATATGGTAAAAGTCCTCATTGGCCCGTAGTGCACTGATGGACAGTTGTTGATAATGATCATAACCATGGGTTCTCTTCGGCCAAGGGAGCAAAGATGAATTATTGTTTGGCATGATCATGACCATTGGTGATAATAACAAATATCCTTGATCCGTAGTGCATGGATGATTCGTGGATGTGATAATAATGAATATCTTTGGCCCGTAGTGCATGGGTAATTCAATGATGTGGATTATTTATTGAGCTGAGTCTCAGCGATAAAATTGATGATAAACTTTTAAATCATAGATGATAGCAGATATCATGCTCTACTTGACTTTTCTAATGGATTGTTATTTCAGTTGTAGTTGTTGATCTAAAACTTATTGTCTATTGTATTCTATTAGTTGTTATATTGTTGAAGGCTAACGATAATTTATTCTGCATTTTCTTAGTCATAATATTCTTTACTATGCTAGTTGAGCTCACCATTTTCTTTCATTGTTCTCTTTAGGAAATGAAAATATACTTGGGACTAGTTAGGAAATAGAGTGATGGTCCAAGATAGTTGCTATAGTAGTCCTCACTGTTCTATAAGAAAAGTGTGATAATAATTGTAATGTGGACTTATTTTAAGTTTGGATATTGTCTAGGAGACAACATTTGTATAAATTTAGTTTATATTTGAATTATGTACCATGTATTTGGCGACTCAGAATAGGTGATGTATACTTATTTCGGGGCATCACACCCACAAAACTCCGGTGGTCCAATCACCTTAAAAACTTTGAAGGTCGCTGCTTGGTTCTGCGGGTGATTTTACTGTGCTCCTGTGACACCCCCAAATCCAGGTACTTTATTCCCACAGGATTTGGTGTTCACTTAATCGAACATTCATATCTAATTACCCAATCATAATTAAACTGAATAAATAAAAACCTTCCCCATTAAAGGGTTACATAATAAAAATCTCCAAGTTTATCTAACATTAAATCATCATTCAAATGCGGAAAATATTACATAACTTCTTTAAAATAAAGTCTAAGATCAACATAATAAAAGTCTAACATCTTAATCAAAGTAAAAATTACAAGTCTTCATCACTTGTAACATCTTCTTTAGCTGCAATGAGTTTATAAATATGCAAGAGTGAGCAAAACAATTGCTCACTGGATATAATATGGAATCAACATGATTATAACAATAATAACTGTCGAAATAGGCTCATCAAAAGTGAATAGTACTCTATCAATAATAATCAGAAACTGAAATCCCAAAATATGGAAAATATACATCACTGAGGGTCGTAAGACCTGAACTACATCCACAGTTGCAAGTAATCTTTCAACTCCAACTTTAACAGTCATAAGACTATAAGGACCTTGTACTTAGGGGGATCAGCCCTTCGTACAATGTATTGTGCACAAACATTTTAACGCTATGCATTAGTTAACCCCTAATCATAACAATAGGGTTGTTCATATCAGTATTTAGAGTACAAGTCCGCACCAAAGAAAGTTTGATTTGGATAAGCTTTCAAGGTAATTTGGAATTCAACGAACATCAACTAAGGAGTAGTTGAATAAAACCAATAATACTATACTATAGAATAATCGTGATTGAATCAATCATAGTATACTAAAGTCATGCTTTAGGAATAATCTAATAGCATACAATTTGAATAACTATAGCATACCTTGCTTGAACAATACTAAGCCAAGGTTAATTAGAATTGAATACTAAGCATTCATAATAATCTGAACGATAGAAATGTACGACATTAGTATATATAGTTGTGCATGCTAAACAACAAGTTAAATACAATAATAACTTGCTCCAGAATAACTTATATCATTATATTGTAATCGAATTGAAAACAGTAACTGAATTAACAAGATAATAGATTAGAAAACTTGCCATGTTCGTAGATTAAACCGAACAATTCGAATCACAATATCCTATATACATATGTCATCATGACATAGTTAGTCACTACCACTTTACAACTTAACTAACTACATTCATCATGTATGTTTGATTATTTAATCACATAGTCAAGTTATAACACAAGTTAATCTTTAATAACATAATTATTCATAGTATAGAAATACTAAAATCAACATTTTACAGTCCTACTATCAACATTTTTTGTGTACAAAAAGTACACTGTCAGACCATTCTGCTAACTCGCGCCGCGGCGCCACAATTTACACTATGGGTCGCGCTGTGGCATGGGGATGGCACAATGCGCGATAAAATAAACTACTGAAGTCGCGCTTGGCGCGTGGCGGCGCCAAGCTGGCACCACTAACGTGATCGGTAGTAGTCACACACAAGCGAAACTCATAGCCATTCGATTTCGGTTGACGAGAATGAAAGATAAGAAAAAAGCCAATTTTGGCCTACAAGCTCGTTTCTAACAGACTAATTCACATGCAATTCATACAAAAACTTCATGTAGACATAATTCAAGGACTCCGAACATGTTTCTACCCATACAACAACATAAACAAAAAATTTAAAACATCCAATTTCACTGTTTTTTTTAATAAAAACTCACTTTTTGATATTTCAATGAAAATCAACAATGTAAATTTTTTTTTTTCAACCAAAACAATTAATTCAAAGTATCGTTATCAATAATTATACATACTCTATCAAATTAGATGGTCAATTTATCAACTAAGCAACTAATTAACTCTCAATTTCTACTTTACGCTACACAATATATATGCACAAAAACTCTCTGTAAAAATAGTTTTTCTTCACAACCATATACATAATATAAATTCACGGACTATTCTCAATTATAGCTTAAGAAAATAGTTTAACAACACTAGATTATCATATAAAACCACATACATAACAAAATTCCACTTCTATAAAGCTTTCATAGAGAAAATTGGGAGAGAGAAAATACAACTATAACTTTGAAAAGAACAATAATAATCGAGTTTTGATGGTACCTTGTTTGAAGAAGATGATAGCCAACCCTTTTTGATTCTCAAGCTTCTTCTTCTCTCCAATTCTCTCTCACTTTTCTTCTTCTCTTCTTCTTCTTCTTCTTCTCTGAGTTTTTGTTTTTCTCCCTAACTCTAACTACGTACTAGATATCTAACGTATATAAGATATAATATATATTAGTTATATAACATAAATATAAAACATATAACTGATATCAGTTATAATTTTTTTGAAATCAAAAGCCATAAGGCTTGTTTGGTTAACTAACTAAAAATAACCCATTAATCCTTATGTCTTGTTTGGTAAAACACAATTAGATAAAAGACTTAATAGGCATTAGGCCTTGTTTGGCAAAACTGAATTAAACTCCCTTAACTTATTTTAGTAACTCCTTTATAGTAAGGTTATTTGTCACACTTTAATTTAATTAAATTAATTCTAAAAAAAAATTGTTAATCACTTTAACACTTAAATCAATACCACAAAATTATAATTTCTTTATAATTATAATTTTATTTAATCCAACTAACACCTTGTTTTAATCACAAATTCCAATTAAAATATTATATTTCATTTAATCATTATTAGCTCTCTAACTTAATTATTAAATTAAATTAGTATATAATCTCATAGCAATTAATTTTCTTAGCTCCTTAATTATTCATTCAACAAATAATTAACTAAACCACATTAACTCAAATGGCCATTAAATACTTATATAATTCAATAAATATTTAATATTGCAAATAAATATTTAATTATTTATTCAATAAATAATTAACTAAACCACATCAACTTAAATTGAACAATTATTTATTCAACAATAAACATATCCATTAAATACTTATATAAATCAATAAATATTTAATATTACACTTTAAAATTCTGGAATGTTACAGCTCCCGTCAGTAATGTCCCCAATTGCTGAACTAGATTAGCATTGGCGTCGTTGTTATTGGTAGACCACTCAGGGGTTCGTTGTCTTGGTTGACGTCTTGGAGGCATATTCTGTTAAATTACACTTATTAGATCATTACTCAATTTCTTAAGTATTTTCTATTTAACTTGCACATCACAATTGATCACGACATAACACATAATGTCTTGAATTTTTTTAGCATTTTATTCATTCATAATCTTTTAAAAAACATAGAAACAATAGCATCGCTTCTATTTACATCAATTTCATGTACTAATAAAGTTTTAGGATAACATCACCATATCCCATCAGTTACGTAACACTTGGGATTTATATCTTATATAGTATATAATTACTCATTCAATAAATACACTTTCTATTAGGGCCTACTAAGTCAATACACAACCTTATGACGCTCTTCTTCCATGATACGAAACATCGTTCTACGATCTAACATATTCCATGGCAGTTCTTCGAACTGAGTCGGATAATACATGACTTGGTCTTGAGCTCGGTTTGTCACAGTGTTAAAAACATAATTCATCTCTTCAATCTTGACCTTCTTTGCTTGAACCTCTCCCTCTGCTACCTCTGCACGCTAGGCAGTTTTCTTGTAATCATCTTCAACTCTTGCTCTCTTGGCGGATTCTTCTTTCAACTTATCCTTTAGTTTCGCAACCTCCTCCATCAGTTACTCATTCTCCCCCTCTGTGTGAACCAGGTTCCATTCCACTTTGATGAGACGTTCATCAAGATCCTGGATCTCATAGTCTTTCTGTGTCATCGAAGTCTGATGTTCAGCTACTAGCTCCTCCAACTCTTCGACTCTATCCTAAAGCTCAATGTTATAATCTTATACTTTGTCATACATTTGAGCTACGATAGAGTTTGGTGGAAACTGATAGTCAAATTCTAAATATGCTTAGCGCGTAAGTGCATGTGGCCAACTAGTAATATAATGATAAGAAAACTATCGTTCGCACAGAGACTAGTATGAAATTAAAAATAATAATTACCAGTTTTATATTAACCCAATTTTATTAAATTACTCAAATTAATGATTATAAATAAGAAAAACTAGAAACTAAAAATCCCAACTAATCAACATAACTTAATAACCGTAATTTCAAGAAAATATTGGAGAATTAGGCTTACAACTTCACTTTAAGTCTCACTCCAATTATCACACCTTATTCAAGTCTCATCTTATTAATCAAGAACACTAGCTATCTCTCGACACATAAACACCGTATTAACTTAAATCCATAAATTGATAGAATTAAGCCAAACACCCTAATCAACTAATTCACTATATCTCTATGTGAATTAAAATCAAATAAGGTTTAAATTCCAAGTTCTTTTACCGATTACATGTGATGCTACGTATATCTCTATCCTAGCATTAATTAAGATTCTATTTAAACACAGAATTCGTGAACACATGCTATTGTGATTAGGTCTATATTCATACATCATCTCTCGAATCCATACAAGCCCACATACAATTGGTGATCAAGCAACTTATAAATTAAATACAAATCACAATAGATAAACTGAAATAATAGTTTATTAAACTAAAATCAATGTCTGATAATTATCATTCAACACCAAAGATCCATTCCAAGCCTAAAAAGTAATTTAGTTCATAATTAATGAATTGAAAACTGAATAAAGCAAAGAAATCATCATCCCAATTACAAGAACTAAAATTAAAAAGAACAATAGTAATACACCACCCTTCTTGGCCTTCAATTCTGCAATCTTCGTGAAATCACTTTCCTTGCTTTTCTCCTCCAATAATCTTCTCTCAATTATGGCTCTCCAAAGTGTAATTCAATTCCTGGAATAGTTCAGCCCTCTACTAATGGACATAAGTTAATTCCCCTGGCTGAACCAAATACAATCCCAATCCATATCAAAGTCATCCAATCCAATCCAATTGGGAATTCAAATCAAAATCAAACTCCTTTTTGTACCAAACTAGTTTTTAGCTCCAACAATCGCAATTACTATGAAATAACTTCTTTGTCACACTCCTAACTTGACCCTATTACATAAGAAAGTCATAGATCTAAGTAAAACTCAACTTCAAGAATAAATAACCAAATCATCAATCGCACTCATGGACCGTAACCCCCGTCTTTGGGTCCTTCATTAATCTTAAGGTGACCCACAGCCGAATGTAGAATGTCAAAAATGCTTGTGATTTCTTCCAATGCCAAGTCTTTAACGTCTTCACCTCATTAACCTGTAACAAGAGCAAAAACCCATCAAAAGTAAAATGGAATACTAAAAAACCAGTAACATACCAAGCTAAATAAGATTAAATCATAGGTTAAAAACCTACTAATCAAATTCCCCCAAACTTGAAACATTGCTTGTCCTTAAGCAAAATGATATGACATGCAACTATAACTACTATATACCTATAAATACAGCAGTAAGATAGAACATAGTCTAATCATACAGCCTTAGAGAAATCAAACAAACACAATATTATATCATACCTAGACCAAACAATTACTTTCCAATCAATCATCAAATCTTAAACTGTTATTACTAATATATTGCGTGTGTGCTCAACAACCATACTAACTGATATAATGCTAAATACAACACATAATATGTTTCTTTAAAGGCATCATACAATGTAACCTCATGAAATCCAAGAACAAGCTAGATCTAACTAAAATCAAACATTTACCAAGTTCAAGAGTCCAAACGAGATACTTATGCTTTTATATATATATATATATATATATATATATATAGAGAGAGGAAATTTCTAGAGCAGACAGTTTAAGTAGCAGAACTCCTTAAAGAGCAGACATTTTCTTTGACTTCCATCCAAATTTGCTGACTCTGGATTTTGAATATTAACTCCTCAACTTGGTGCTCCTGTTCCCAATAATATTCAACAGCAAATATTCAACAATATTGAAAGAAACCTTATACTGACGTTCGAAATATGTAGTCTCAATCTTCTGCCTTCCCTGGTCAAAATTATTCCTACTTACATTTTCAGCGTTATTTTTATTTTACAACTAGCTAGAAAAAGAAAGAAGCTACAGCCAACAAAAGCCGAGTTTCGTACAAGATGACTATGACATGGAATTTAAATACGAAGAAAAAAAATATAGAATTTATCTTCTTTTATATTGTTTATGAGCTTTAATAAAGGGAGAGAAAATAAGATAATATAAATCCTGTATTCCCTTTTTCAAATTGAGTAGTAAATGAGAGAGGAGCTTCTTCTTTTTTTAACGAAATTAACTCTAATTTAAGTTTTATCTTCGATTCTTATATATATTTATTTTTATTTTAATGGGCAACACCCTAATTTATTTTATTTACGTAGGAATTCTCAATGGCCAAAACCACAAACAGCTAATCAACCCTGCAACCCAAAGATCCCTGTAGAAAAATTACAATAGTATATTAAAATAACAACCATCACACGGGTTCATGAGACAGTAAAAGATACAAGAAACCTGCCAGTTGAATTAAACAGTGGTGAAACACAAACATCATATGTAAGATACTGTGAGAGCAAAAATATATAAGAAACACCGCTAGTTAAATTAAAGGTAAAAATTTGTACAGCAAAAGCAAAGAAATTGAAGTTCCCGAACACAAATTTCACTAAACCATTACATTCTTTTGTAATACTACTAAACTATTACATTCTTTTGTACATGCAAAAACAGAATGATCCGAATATTGATATAAAACTAAGACAACAAGATAAGAAATTAAAGCTATATGCCAAAACACAATCAAGGAAACTCATGACTAAATATTGATATAGATTTCCTCATAAAGAAATTGAATTCCCTTCATTTTTTTCCTCAAAGTTTCACATGGTAACCATCTGATCTAGCTTTTCAAAATAGTCTTGAGTTGCAGGATGGATATGCCATAAGATTTGATTGATATTTTCATCCACACTAACAAAAGCAGTCTGATAGTACTGTCATTGTAAAGCAGTGAGAAGCAAGCTTGTTAGTACTGTCAATGGAATCTCTATGACAACATGAATGGGTATTGATATAAAAGAAAAACACAAGTTCTATTAGTTCACATACCTCATGATCATTAGTTCTATTTGTCAATTGTATCCTGAGTAGCATCATCATTTGATGCTCCAATTCTACATTTCAAAAAATAGCAAAGTCAAAATCAATTTTAAACAAATAGCAAAGTCAATTTTAAACAAATACGTAAACTTGCTTAATGATTATTAAGCACTGGGCAGTTTCTTTTATCATGTGTCGCACCAACTTTGCCACATCCATTACAACATCTACCCATACGATTTTTGGCTGTACCCAAATCCTTTTCTTTGCCACCTTTCAGTCTTTTGCCACACCCTTTTGCTCGCACTTGGTTTGGCTCAATATAATTATGATCATAAGTAGAAGACATGTTAACCGACTTGGATACAGTCATCCCACCACTCTCTATTTCATTGTTTCTTTCGGAACCATTCTTTCTAATAATTTGATTGATCTTTTCATCCACACTAACAAAACAATCTTTTAAAACATTTGTGGCTTCTTCATTTGTGAGAGCCCTCTCAATGAAATTTAAAGATTGTTGAATCAATTGACTCCGTTAGAGTAAGTATGGCTTGTCATCTTTTATCGCCACACCATTATCATCAATTACACCACTTGATTTTGCTGTCTTTGTCCACCTCTTCAAAATATATTGAGAAGGTAATTTGTCAAGATCATGATACTTATGCAAATAAGCTATTACATGCCGACATAAAATTCCAAAACTGTCAAACTTTTTGCAAGTGCATGTTGCATAATCCAAAGATTTGTCATAATGAATTTCTCTTACTTTACAGTTGTTGACATTCCTTCGGTAAATCATATAGTCATGGTAGTTGACATCTTCCTTCATAAGATCAAACCTATAATTCAAGCTTTCATACAACTATTCTTCAAATTTATAATACATAGAGTGTGTATAAATGTCAACCATTTGAACTAAGAAGTCATGACGATATTTCATTCTCGACCTCTCAACCAAATCTTTGTTATCCGAAACCAACTCTACATGTCATTGATGTTGAATGCCCCGACCAAATTGAATCATAAAATCCACTGAAGAATTTTTTTTAGAAATAAATTTTTAAAAAAATGAATGAGAACTCTCCGCTCGTTGGCTACTTGACATGCCAGCTGAGAAAACATGATTTACATGTGCAGGTACCCATCTACAACGGATGTCATACATTGATTGTAGCCATTTATTTGTATTCATTCCACTTTTCTCCAGCAGCTCCGCCCAAGTGGAGTCAAACTTTTCCACAGTCTCTGAATTCCAAATGCAATCTGAAAACTCTTTATAATAATCTTTGAATTTTACCGAGTCAATCTTCTCTGAAAATTTGGTCAAGATGTGCCAACTACAATACCTATGAAATGTATTAGGAAGGATCTGTTAAATTGCATTTGTCATAGCCGGATCCTGATCGGTGATAATCATCACAAGTGCATCACCTGGCATTGCTTCCAAAAAACACTTGAAAAGCCAAACAAAAGTATCTATGGTTTCATCACTTAAGAAAGCACAACCAAATACAATAGTTTGACCATGGTTATTAACCCCTAGTAGTGGTGCAAATATCATTCCATAACGATTAGTATTGTACGTGGTATCAAAAATGACTACATCACCGTCAAAACTATAAGCCCGTCTAGAACTTGCATTGGCCCAGAAACAACGAGTAATCCTTTTTTCATCGTCTGTGTCAATTGTGAAAGTGAATGCATGATTCTTTTGTTGTTCCAACTTTATATACTCATTTAACATATCACCATCATTTCCCTTCAACTCATTGCGCTTGTCTCTTTCAAAGTTATACAAATCTCATTGCGTGCAACCAATATTTTCAAACCCTCCCGCCTGAGCTGCAAGAAAATTATATTGTTGGGATTGTGGTATATTCACCATGCCAAGTTGTTGACTCAAAGATTTTTGGGCAGTTGACACATTACGATGCGATCGTAAAAGATGTTTCTTATGTGGGGTTGACAATGGGTGACAATGGCCCTCTTCAATTTTAGTAATTACGTATAGGTCATTTCTTTTTAGCACTAAAATTCTTGCACTACAACCTTCTTTTGTAGATCCACGTTTTCTTTTTACAACCACATCAGCTAATAGTTTGCCCTTTCCTTACTTAGAACACATATACTCCTTCCTACAAATCTCATTGCTTCCCGCCTTTTTTCTCTCATAAAACTTTCGTACACTAAAACCGGCATGCATTGCATATGTATTGTAAAAAGTGTGAACATCATCTAATATTTGAAATTCTTGACCTACCTTAGGCGTAAACTCATCGGCTACTTGAGGATAGTAGAAAAAAGTTTTAGTATTGTCCACATTCAACCCCTCTGTATTCAAGTCATCCCCATCAATCTCTATTTCCAAACTCCCTATTTCATGCTCCATGTCATGCTCCATTTCTACATTATCCCCGTAACTCCCTATTTCATGCTCCATGTCATCCATTATATTTACACCTGGACAAACATAAAACTTGACGCAATCAGGATAATTTACAAATGATAACTTGACACTAGGTTCATCATGAGTATTCATTTTCATATAACAAATCAACAATGTTAAGGCCTAAAAGAAGAAAATAGCCATAAAAATAGAGTTTAATAATGGGTATGTGTAATATAACTTCAGAACGAATAAAAATGAACCAACATTGATGAAAAAAGAAAAAGGAAGGTGACTAGTAAAACCAAGAATATTTTTATTTGCAAACCATTGTAATTGTATTGTTAATGGGTATCTGATTTTGGAAACAGAGTGCCCAACTTTGTCAAGTTTTCTCATGATTTATTTATGTAAAGCCCCTTTGTGATTGTATTTGTACCACAAGCAGATTCATATTCCCCTCCTTCGGTTGTACCACAAGTTCTCATCCTTCTTTGTGACGCATGTCCCTTGAGAGAAAAAAACATTTACAACATACTTTGATATTATTTAGTTAAATGTTGAAAAATAAGTCCCTCTACACCTGTCAATTCAATTAGAGATTTAGAGCCATCTTTACTAAAGAATAAAGAACACAGTATCAAAATCTTGTTACATTAAGTGGTTAAAAAGATCACTATTTTCGGAAATAAAAATAGTAAACAACAAAATTCATATAACCCCCATCATGAAGGCAGCATCGAGGCACGAATGTGGAAGGATAATCAGAGAGAAACAATTAATAAGAGAGCATATAAATTCCCCTCCTTCGGTTGTTACAGCAAATGGAAAAAGACAAAGACGAAATAAAAAATTTCACACAAAACCCAACAAAAAACAAAATTAAACAAAGAAAGAAAAGATTTACCGATTGAGAAGAATCGATTTGGGGCTAGCTGTGGTTCTTCTGCTCCCTTCGTTCAGAAGAATAATCTATTTGGAGCTGGAGCAATTCTAGGGCTTGTATCGATTTGGGGCGTGGTTTGGCAGGACTTCTTCTGTTTCTATCGAGGTGAGAGAAGGCTTACAAAAACTCGGGAGTTGAGCTTTAAAAAAAACACGCGATTTGTTTAAGTATGTCTGCTCTTTAAGGAGTTCTGCCACTTAAAATGTCTGCTCTTGAAATTTCATGTATATATATATATATTTCCACTTACGGGGGCTTTTTGCTCTTTTTCATGTTTTATTTCTTCTTCTTTTTTTTATAATATTTCTCATGGTTGTGCAATGTGTAATTCCTTTAGGCTTTTCGATGCTACCTTAGCGATCTTTCGACCAATGACTCCCAAACCAATTAAGGCTTTAGGGTGTTAAGTGTAAAAAAACTCCCTCAGGGTTACTTACTCAAGTAACAATGGCCACAAAACTAGACTAGCCACGGTATTTATTCATATTATATATATATATATACATATATATATATATATTGCTTATATACCCCAAATATTTCTCCAAAACTTAGGTTCTTGCCTAACTTTAGCCATCACTGCCTATTTTCATCATTCTTTAATTCAAACTAGTATTATCCTTAAGAATTCCATTATGTGTCAATTTAAACTTAATCAGTCAACAAGGTTGTTCTAAAGTGCTAACCTGATTATACCAATTTTAAACAGAAAAAAGATTCAATTCATAACATGAGATCACATCAAAGCCTAAATAATCAAAACTATACTTGTCTACACAATTCCAATATCATTATTGGCCAAAATAGACTCTTACTATATAATAGTTTGATTCATGCAAGATGAACTAAATGAAAATGCAAAATAGATATTTTTTATTTTTTTATACATGAATGAATCAATCTAAACACCATTGATCTAAACGCTATTATCAACAAAACAATTATATTAATTTATCAAAAATTAACTAACATAACAAAAACTAACTAACATGAATATGTAATCACCAACATAATTAATTAATCAAGCAAAAGCAAAACCCTCCAAACTTAATTCAAGTAATGTCCCCATTACGACAACATAAAGCAAATAAAAGTGTGAGGACTTCCCTGAAAGACAAGTCATTGCTCGTCGTCACCCGAAGGAGGGTATGCTGGGAGAACAAGAGGAACATGCATGGACACCGGACCGACACTTGGATCGTAGCGAGAAAATGCTTCGGCAAGAGTGTTGAAAGCGTTGACATTGTACTCAAGCATCAAATCTTGACGTTGAGCCAATATATAAGAATTGATTCTGTGAACCTCGAGAATGTTATTCTTCCATTGGATCAACTGCAACTGGGGGTGAGGGTGGTCCAATAATGATATAACCTTCTCCTCGTGGATATGATCTCGCCCCCTCCCATGCCTTGTACTTTTCAATGGTAGCATGATCGATTATAGCCATTGGTTGTTGAATTTTTTCGGAGGAATGCCATTGCACTCTAGCTTTTCGGTATAAATTGGTGATGAGAAATCCATGAAGAAGTCCACCCCGTTGTACTTCCCCGTAGCAGCCTATCGATCGGTTCTTGAATGCATTTACCTACGTCCACATTGTAGAACACAACTGAATTATTTACCCAAAACTGGTGGTGGACAATGTTATATAACAACCTCGCCCGTTCCTTAGTCACATCATTCTGATGGCATGTGGGCATCAACCGGGCACAAATGAAGGCATACCATGATTTGCCATAACGGCTTAAAGCTGAGTGGGGAAAGCTTATTTTTTCATTAGTACTGGCTCGGGTAACCCATTGGGTTCCTGGTTTGTATAATCTTGCAATCATTTCATCCAGATCAGGCAAGCCATCTTCATAGCGTGTATATGTCGGTGTTTCTAGCCCAAAGTATTCTTTGATAGAATTGGCATGGAATGACACTGGTTTACCCCGTACCATGATTATGCAATCAACATGCTCCATTGCGTTGGCATAAAACTCTTTTACGATGTTGATAACTGCGGGTAGAAGCTGTTCCACTAGTTAAAACCAGTTGCGCTCCACAATCATTAATGCCATATCTCCATCTTGATTGGAATCCGACGTCAATCCTCATTCTAACACAAAAGTCTTCTTGTCAATGGTCGATTTAAACCTCGCCTCGGCACCCTCACTGATAAATATTATGTTATCAAATTGAACCCGAGCAGTAGAAGTGGATGGACGCGGTCTCTTATGCAAAGACATGGTGTTTTTAGTGTAATAGAGGGTGAAAACTTGGTTCAGGTAAATCGTCGAACAGTTGGAGGGCGTGAAGGCTAACACCCCCAAACTTGACTTCTTTAGACAAACTCTAGGCAAATATATGAAATAATCCAATACACTCCTTGGGCAAAAGTATCCCAAGGATTTCCAACCAATGTTGTGAACAAAAAGAATATTCTCTATAGAACTAGGTTGCAACAATTTTGAATTAACTTAAAGAAGAAAATATGTCTCCACACCTTAGATAGATGCCCAATTTCTGATAACAATCCTTTGTAGTGGTTGAGAAGGTGTGTAATTGTATTTGGGAGGAGGAATTGGACTGAGAATGTAAGTGTGGTGCTTATCTCTTAGAAGGGGTTATGACTAATTGAGGGTGAGTTGGATACCTTGAATTGAGCACGAAACTAGGAAGGTGTGGTGAATGTGGACAATTTAAGATATAATATTGTTTGGGAAGTGAGATGGAGAGATTGGAAGAAGTGGAAGAAGTGGTGTAGTTGAATTTGAACGTTATGGAAGTTATGGGGGAGTGAAAGATTTTGAGTTGGGCAAGAAGTTGGGAAGAATTAGCATTATGTGGGTTTATATTGGAAAAGGAGATGGCAAACAAGTTTTTTTAAAACTGAGATTTCTTAGAGACGTGCCCCGCGACATTGATAGTCTTTGGATGGCGCGGCCCGCGCTAGGATGGCAGTGTATATGCCTAGGATGGCTCGCCCCGCGCTAGGTGGACAGAAAGTGGGTGCATGTTGGTATGCCCCACGTCTTATGATAGTGTAACATGGCACGAACTGCACTAATATAGCAGATTCTTACTATTGAGGCAACGCGCCCTGTGCCGGGTGAACACTTAAGGTGGCGCGGCCCACGCTTTAGGGGCAGTGTTTGAGTGATGTCTTTTTTCCTTGATTCCCTGCAATTATACCACAATGAAGTCATTTCTATTATAATTATTGAAAATTAACTCTCTAAACTATACTTTTAAGTAAAATTTACTGAATAAATGAAATAAAAAAGGTTTAGAGCTTGGGTTGCCTCCTAATTAGCGCTTGTTTTAATGTCATTAGCCCGACGATGCCTCTTATTTCATGGTGCATCGGCAAGTGGGATTGCAATGGCTTCATTGTCGATGTCGCCACCCCAGTAATGGTTTAATCTCTGCCTGTTGACTTTGAATGTTTTGAGCGAATTTCTGTTGTATAGTTCAACGCACCATGCGAGAATGCAGTCTTGATCGTAAATGGACCTGACCATCGGGATTTGAGCTTTACGGGAAATAATCTTAGTCGTGAGTTGAAAAATAATACTGATTGTCCCAGTTCGAACTTTCTCTACAGATTTTTCTGGTCGTGCAACTTCTTGACTTTTTCTTTGTACAACTTTGAGTTCTCATACGCTTGCAGTATAAATTCGTCGAGTTAATTCATTTGGAGTAACCTCTTTTCTCCTGTAGCTGTTTAATCAAAGTTGAGTTTCTAAATGGCCTAATATACCTTATGTTGTAATTCCATTGGGAGGTGACACGCTTTCCCAAAGAACAACTGATACGGAGACATCCCTATTGGCGTCTTGTATGTTGTCCTGTAAGCCCATAATGCGTCATCCAACTTTAGAGACCAATCTTTTCTGGTCGGATTTACTACCTTCTCTAAAAATTTCTTTACCTCTCTGTTTGAAACCTCAGCTTGACCACTTGTCAAGGGGTGGTATGTTGTTGCAACCCTATGATTGACCCCGTACTTCGCCAAGAGAACTATAAATGACTTATTTCATAAGTGACTTCCCTCGTCACTTATGATTACTCTTGGTGTGCCAAACGTCGTAAAGATATTCTTTTGTAGAAACTTTAGAACCACCTTGACATCGTTTGTAGGGAGTGCTACAGCTTCCAACCTTTTTGATACGTTGTCTATAGCTAGCAAGATTAACAAGTTGTTGAATGAAATAGGAAAAGGTCCCACGAAGTCCATTCCCCACACATCACAAACCTCGACTTCCATGATCGTGTTGAGCGACATTTCATTCCTTTTTAAGATATTGCCCACCCTTTGGCATCTGTCATAGTTTTTCACGAACTGGTGGGCATCCTTGAACATAACATGCAAGTAGAATCCTGCTTGAAGTACCTTGGCCATTGTCCGCTCACTCCCATAATGCCCCCTGTAGACACTCGAAATTTCGTTTTCCTTTTACTAACCATGCAGGAGGACAAAAACGACTTCTTCACACTCTAGAGATAACCTTGGAGGACAACAACAACTATTCTAACCCCGAAGATAGCCACATGAGATCCAGTTCTCAACCCCGAAGATAACCCCGGGAAATCAAGTTCCAACCCAGGAGATAATCCCGGGAAAGTCAGTTTCAACCTCGGAGATAACCCCAGAGGATCAAGATTAAAGCCTGGAGATAGCCCCAGAAGGTCAAGCCAACCTCAGAGATAATCCTAAGGACAGTCAAAGTCAACATCAAGTCAACCTTAGAGATAACCCTGAGAAACGACTGCTACAACTGCGCGAAAACCAAAGATAACCTCGGGAGGGGAAAAATGGTCATTTTGACAACTCAACTTCACTTTAAATCAAATACAATCATTTCAACTCAAAATACTTCAAAGGAAGTCCCACAAGAGTGGTATCTTAACTCCGGAGCGCAAACTACACAAAATGGCTCACCGGATTGCCTAACGGAAACTCGGGAATGCCATTTCAGTCATGGACCCATCTTCTTGGAATTAAAAAAGGTCAAATCATATGTCATTGTGTATCTAACCGAAAGAGCTTTCCGTATTGGTATGGCATGCTTCCATCAGACTCCCGGATTGAAAGTTATGAGCGATCGAGCGAACAGCGCGTGCGTACTTCGACACGGCGGGACCCACACTGCCCGGAGCACCCCGGGCAACCGTAGGTACACCTGCTACTAGGTGCCGCAGGTAGAACTGTGGCTCCCCCTCTATAAATAGAGGGCTTGGGGTGGCCATTTTTTAAGAGAAACCGACGGGGAAACCCTGCACAATTCGCTCCGCACTCAACCCATATAGTGTATTTTTCCACTTTAAACACCTGTGAGCTCATATATAGCCTCTTTTATATCCACAAAAGCCAGTGTTTACCCACTCTAAAGATATAGAAGCCTTTTTTAGCAGTCAGCTGTAAGCCTTCTCACACACTTTTGAGTCTTTCTCTTCATCTTTGCACACACCCTTATACACGTTGAGAGTCGTGTTACTTGCTTTTGCGGGACTTGATCAGTGGTTTCATTCCATCAGTATATATATATATATATATATATATATATATATATATATATATATATATATATATATATCGACTAACATTATGGAGTTATGCCTCGATTGAGCCTAGACTTGATGCGGCGTTTATTTGCTTATATATATATATATATATATATATATATATATAGATTTAGATAAAAGGCTCGATCTTGATTATATATATATATATATATATATATTTGTAGTCGAGCTTTGTTCGATGAGCCTAGACTTGATGCCTCGGAGCGCGCTCTTTGCTTTAATATATATATTAAGCCTAGACTTCAGTCTGGAGCGTTTATTTGCTTATATATATATATATATATATATTATACATTAACTGTGTGTCGAACTCTGTTCGATGAGCCTGGATTTTACTTCCAGAGCATTTACGTGCTTTAATATATATATATATATATATATATATATATATAAATTTCGTCTTGCCTGGAGTTCACTTCGTGGTAGTTGATCGCTTTTACAGTTTTCTTTACATTTAGTCCCACCTGGAGTTTCCTTCGTGGTGGTTGACCGTCTTTACAGCTTTATTTACGTTTTGTCCCGCCTGGAGTTTCCTCCGTGGCGGTTGATAGCTTTTACAGCTTTATTTATATTTCTGATCCCCCATGGAGGTGCTTCGTGGTTGGTGATCATGTCTGTATATATATATTCACGGCTTATATATATATATATATATATATATATACCTGCTTATTTGCTTTATACAAATTGCGGCATCATGTGAGCCTAGGAATCATGTCACAGATTCATCCCATTGAATCTAGATTCGGTTCCCATGATGGACATTTTCGATTATAAGCGACTTATGAAATTATTCTCATGATGTCTGAATTTCCTCAGATGGTTTCCATACCCACGAGGAAGTCGACATTATTTTGTACATTATTTTCATACGGATGCCTCGCATTCGTAAAATAAAATCAACCAAGCCGCGCACTTAATAAAATGGGAGTGTAAAAGGTCTCAATTACTATTGAGCATCAGGGTTTGAAAAACCTTTTTATAAAACGTCATTACTATATCTTGCTAAAAAATTGAATTTTCTACATAAATTCAAACCCTGTGTATATAGGTACGAACAAGGCCTCGCACTACTTCCAAATAACATCACATTGACCCACACACACACACATTCAGATAACAGTTTCTTAGAAAGAGGCGGTCACCATGGTAACACGGATATCGGGGGGTGCCTAACACCTTCCACTCCCTCCCCGATAACCGAAGTCCCCTTTCACCCTAATGAATCTCACATCGAATGTGCAAACCTTTTTTCGGTTGTGTTGGTACAACCATTTAAAAAACCAACTGGCGACTCTTAACAGTCCATCGTCGACATTATACATGTCGGACCTTTTTAACTTGTTTTTCAATCAAATCTCACCCCTAAAATGAGAACACCAAAGAACAAGTAACGGAAAGGGACATCAAAAAATCCCAACGTCGACAGGTGGCGACTCTGCTGGGGAATCCAGTAAGAGGACTTAAGCCGCTATTACAATCTTTTCAAAACTATTATCTGCTTGTGTGTGGATGTTGCATTTACATTTTGATGAATGTGTATGAATGCATTTCTTTATTGCACTTGGTGCTTCGCACCATAACTTCTTGTGATATTAGTGCTTCTCACCATAACTGTTTGTGATATTAGTGCTTCGCACCATATCTGCTTGTGATATTAGTGCTTCGCACATGTCATCATTTTCATACGGTGAGACGCGATGTATGTGAATGTATGTTGTGTGATCCCTCCACCAGGAGGCTATCCCGTCAGTGTTTGATTACTGGACTCGTGAGAAGACTAATTCTCCGAGGCTCAGGAAAGGCACCACCCAAATACGCTCCAGTTGAGAGACCTGATTAACTTCCCGTCAAGTAGATTACGATGATTTGGGAACCTTCATGCCAAAAAGCCGCGAGAGTAACCTAAGATACGTCAGCCTCTGATAAACCCAAAACAGAGGAAAGTCTCTTCATGCTCTCATTTCAAATTACTTTTAAACACAATTACTTGTAATTTCATTCCATATCTATCTCCATGCAATGAGAAATATGAAGAAATGTGTACATATTTTATTTAACATGCTACAAACAACTGACATCAGTTTTGCAGGATAAAATTCCTAAAATGAACACGTCACATAGCATGTTATTATATACATTCCCTAAAGACTAAACTATATAAGTCTTTCGCAGGGAAGCAATCGGTCCCGTTACCCATTTAAAGTCCAAGAAGGCACTGATCCCACCGGTAGGCATGGCTACACAGAGCCAGCCTAATCCTACTCCTGTTTCCCAAGAGGAGTTTGAAGGATTAAGGAATCAGATAGCAGAATTGGTTGTCTTTCTAAAAGAACAAAGTAAAAATACTCAAGGCCAGACAATGCCTACTCAACCAGAGTCCTTCACACCAGGGGGCATTCAGGGTAGTGGTAAAAAGATGGAAACCCAGATACATAAACCTCATTCCAATAAAGAAATCACAAATCTCAAGGATGATCAAGAAACTAGGGATATAAGAAAGAAAGTCCAACAAATGGAGGATACCTTCCGGTCAATTAAAGGGACTGGAAATTATGGGAGTGTCACCTATTCAGATCTTTGTATATTCCTAGGGGCTCAATATCCTACCAAATTCAAAGTCCAAGAGTTTGAAAAGTACAATGGGGCAGGCGATCCCTATACGCACCTAAAAGTGTACATTGGCGAGCTGGGGTCTTATGCTGAAAATAAAAACCTCAAAATGCAACTTTTTCAAAAAAGTCTCACTAGAGAAGCTAAAGCCTGGTATGCTCGACTTGACAATGCCAAAATCCACAACTAGGAAGAATTGGCCCACGCCTTTCTAACTCAGTACAGTTTTCAGTCACAAATGGCACCTGATCGATATCAAGTTACTAAAGTGAAAAAGAAAAGTACTGAATCTTTCCGAGAATATGCCTAAAGGTGGAACATTTAGCAGCGCAATTCATTCCATCAATGACAGAAACTGAGATGGTAATGACATTTATTGATATCCAAGAGGCTCCTTACTATGAGAGGATCCTAGCAGGCATAGGAAAGCCATTTGCGGAAATGATCAAACACGGCAAAATGGCAGAGATGGGCCTGAAGGCAGGCAAGATTAAAGACTTCACTGCCGTGGAAGCAGTCGCCAAACATATACAAACTGGCAAGTATGCGAGTGATCCCAAGGGGGTACCCGATAAAGGCAATAAAGATGTATCCCTTGTTGTACAGGGGCAAGCTAGGAGGCCAAACTACAGTCCCCCCATTTGGAAAATGCAAGAGAATCTGGCATCTCAACAACATACTGCATTCAACCATATCCCAGACATGAAAAGAAAATTTTAATGAACAGAAAATTGGGTATTCACTCCACTAGGCGATTCCCTTGAAAATGTATTGGCGATATTAATGGATCATAAGAAAATTATCGAACTAGCTACACCTCTGGAACCAGGGAGCAAAAGATACAATCCAAGCTAGAGATGTGCTTACCACTCAGGGTCTCCAGGACACGATACACAGGATTGTTGGTCCTTAAAACATAAGATTCAAAATCTGATCGAAAGTGGCAGTATTGTGGTCTAACAACCTAACCAGCAAAATATCAACACCAACCTTCCATTGTGACATGATATGGAAGAAGTAAACATGATCGGGTCAGGAAGCGCTGAAATGTATCCAATTCGAAAGTACATATGAAGGATGGAGGAATACCCCCAAAAGCACATAACAAATGTCCTAGAGTGGGAAAACTCGGAGGAGGGTATGCCAGTAATGCAAAAATTGGATGCGATCCAGAATCAAGAAAACCTGCTGGCTAAGCTGATAGTGCGCCAACATCAGGAAATAAAGTAATTTTTCACTCAACTATCAGAAAGCCAAGAGAAAAAGGACTCCACGATGAGCCAACTAAATTAAGAGATCAAAGAAGGCTGAAAGTACAAGAAAGGGGGGATGATAAAATTGCTAGAAGATCTCGCCAGTGGAAGAACCGATCGTGGGAATGCGAATTCTCAAAGATGAAAGATCAAATAACCTCCAAAGGAGTCCGAAAATTCACCCCTCTGAGCAAATCTAATGAAGAAATGCTACACTTTCTGATAAGCGAATGAAGGATTATTGAGTTGCTGCCTCCTATAAAGCCCAAGATAAAGAGTTATGATTCCACCAAGATATGTCTCTACCATTCTAACTCACTTGGACATACGACTAAAGAATGCTGGTCTTTGCGACATAAAATCCAGGATCTCATTGAAAATGGAGAGCTGGAGATAGAATTTCCCATGACCAAAAAAGGCGAAAAGGAAATAAAAAGCTTAAGATGTCCATTCGAGACAGACAGTTCAAATGAGGTGAAGGCTATGAGCGACAATTCTGCCAAAACACAAAGTGGACTGATCCTAATGCAAGAAATGACAGGGGAGACAAAGGCATCCCCAAAAGTGATTCCCCCGCTAACATCAAACGTCCTATGGTTCCAAGATATCAACCACGTTCCTAATTTTATCACCTTGGATGATGCAGAGGAAATACTAATCCTTTCCAAGGAAGAAAAAACCAAAAAGGAAAGTTCTTTGTA
This sequence comes from Panax quinquefolius, assembly GCA_020205615.1. Classification (NCBI taxonomy): domain Eukaryota; kingdom Viridiplantae; phylum Streptophyta; class Magnoliopsida; order Apiales; family Araliaceae; genus Panax; species Panax quinquefolius. The sequence goes on from CM035164.1 coordinate 49,696,933, forward strand.
AGAAATGCAACAACAGTTCGAGGGAGATTTCATGGTTGACTCCTTTGAAACCCATGAAGAAGGCGAAGGAATAGATGAAGAAAAAGGTGGTGAGATTGTCGGGGAATCCAACCCATTAAAGAATCCAGAGTTCATACCTTTTTGCAATGCGTCCATTTCAAGCGTCCCTTAGGAATGTACTGAATCAGGAAGCGATCAAGTTATGGCCACAAGCAAAGACATTCAGAATCAAGGGGTAACCTCTATCACAAGCCCTGAAGGCGACATAACCAATGACAACTGGACTATCAGGCCTCAAGTAACCGAGAAGATGTAGATCCAGGGGATGAAGTTGCGAGTTCCAGAAAATTTTGAAACGGTATCACTTTCTTCGTAGTATGCCTTTTATTTTCCATGCATTTAATAAATAAAAAAGAAAAAAACATCTCTACACTCTTCACACCACTTACCCCTTTGAACCTTTTCAAACCAAAGCCTGAACTACGAAAGACCTGATCTCCTCTTCAATAGGAGTACGTAGGTAGCCATTAATGGTGCGGTCAAACCAAAGAAAAACCCAAACAAACACTTCTCAAATAGATACACCCCAGACAATGATGGCCCAGTCGTAATGGTCATCATTCGGGAGAAGGAGGTTGATGATAGCCCCTCCATCATTGCGTAAATTACCAAGACTTTACCTCGATAATTGAAACAAAGACCTTGCATTTGCCGATGAGGGTAAATAGGGAAGAAACTCTCTCTGCCTTGTAGATAGCAATAACTACTTACTTTTTCTGCACAGTATTAGCAGTTACTTTTGTCATGACATGCTAACACTTTGTGTGATTAAACAGCTTCATATATACTAAGTGAAAGCATATTTTGTTTCAGGATTCTGAATTTAGATGTGCCCGTACTTGCTAATGAGGTGCCTATTCTCCACAAGGACTAAAACTTTGACGTAAAGTTGGACTCAGACTTGATGGAAATACAAGAGGACATTGAGGTGCCTCCGGATATCAAAGAATGGGTCGAAGACAAACCAAAGACAGATCTTTATCAAACCACCTCTTTTAACTTCGAAACTTTAGAAAACTACAAACAAATCCAGAATGGTACGGACCTCACTCCAAACCAAAGGAATGACATGGTTACTCTATTGACCCTATTCTAGGATGTGTTTGCATGGTCTCACGAAGACATGGTCTGTTTATCCACTGACATTGTCATTCATCGCATTCCCATCAAAGAGGAATTCAAGCCAGTCAAGTAGAAGCTCAGGCGATTAAAACTTGAATGGAGGTTAAAGGTTAAAGAAGAATTGTGAAACAATTTCAAGTCGGCATCATCATGGTGTCAACATACCCTAAATGGCTATCCAACATAGTCCCCGTGCTGAAACCCGGAGGAGAGGGGCGATTTTGCGTGGATTACAGTGATCTGAACAAAGCTTATCTCAAAGATAGCTTTCCAGTCCCATTCATCCTCATACTCATTGACAATACGACATGTACTCCTTTGCTGATTGCTTTGCGAGGTACCATCAAATCATGGTTGCTGAGGAAGATCGTGAGAAAATTGTTTTCATCACTCTTTGGGGAATCTTTTGCTAACAAACGATTGTCCTTCGGCCTCATCAACGCCAGAGCTACCTATCAGTGAGCCATATGACTCTTTTTTGCGATCTAATGCATAGAAATAAAAAAAAAGAAAAAAAAGGAAAAAGAAAAAAAAAAGAAAAGAAAAAGCCCTTCAACAGGTTTTACAGTTGCTGCATTACCATCGGTAGGTTCTACAAAAGGCTTCAGAGTTCGAAGAAAAATCCTTCCTCTACATTCATCGGGATATGAATGATTTTGTCGATGTGTTAGCAACCTTGGCCTCCTTGATCAACATACATGACAAAGAAGACATGACCAACCCTCACATTTGCACAACAAAAGGCTTCAGCCTATGGGAATTATATTGGAGAAGTATCAGATGAGCTACCTCCCATCCAGCACCCTTGATATCAGCATATCAATGAGCACTTACAAGATAAATCTACACCCGCCCAGGTAAGCCCGACTAGGAAAAGTCGGATCCATCGACTAGCTTTGAAATTCTACCTAATCGGAGATGCACTCTATAAAAGAGATGCAGAACGATGTCTTCTCAGATGTTTGGACAAGGACCAAGCTCAGAGGCTATGGATGAAATCCATGGGAAAGTATGTGGCCCACAAATGAGCGGCCTTATACTTGTAAAGAAGATCCTACAATAGAAAAGTCCGACTACGACAGTTCAAACAACACAACTTGATTTTGAAAAAGATCGTTGACAACCAAGCTCAGTCTAAAGGAAAATTCGCTCCAAACTAAGAGGGCTCGTTTATTGTCAAGGAGATATTGACAGGAGGTGCTTTCAAATTACAGGAAATGGACGGCGATGAATTTCTGCAAACTCATCAATTTGGACACCGTGAAACGGTACTATGTCTGAGGTTACCATCAAGCGAACATCCTGGTTTTGGATAATCAGATCACCAGTCATTTCAGGTTCTTTAACCCTCATTACATTCAACCTTTCCTTTTTACCCATCCGCCCCTCAGGAAAAACATACTTTTCAAACCAGCAGCCTAGTTTCGCTTTATTTCACACTTTCAGTTTATCCCACCAGGGATTAAACCTTTCACACCTTCAATTTATATAGTATATGGGATTAAAACTTTTCACTTGCAATCCGCCCTATACATGGGGCGAACTACGTCGACCTGATCTCTCCAATACACGGGAGTACGTAGGCAGCCATGCTATATGGTCCGGTCTCACCACAGAAAAAACAAACTCACTCATATCCATAGCCACATACAAAAACTAGTCCCAAGACACCAAAGATGGTAGGGAATACACGCAGATCGACGATCCATTCTGAAAATCCTGAGACATCTCATTGTCCATCCATCAAGGAGGAGTTCAGAATACATCTATATCACAAAGTCTTGGAGAAATAAGCAAATATCAAGCAAGTAGCGAGGCACAACTAAAAGGGAAGTGAATCAACATATATTTCCCTGCAATATATAATGTTGTTTGATATATACAATGTGTACTGTACATGACAAAATGGCTAAGCTAGTCTGTGCAGGAAAATACAAGCCCATCTACAAATCAGTGTATATGCGGGCTATCAAGTCCAACATGGATTCTCTCTTAGAAGAAGGAGGTAACACTGTGATCTCCTACCCAAGGATTTCTTCACGAGCCAACAGATCCACTACCTGTTCAACATATGGTACATATGTAAAAGCCTCTTGTGATCTCGGTGTCTTATCAGCTGATCTATCAAAGCAACTATCCTGCATAACAAGCGAGGTCAAGGGCAATTTCAAAATCATGACAATCCTCATCATAGTGGATCCCTTACAACAATATTGGGGGCAATCTCAGAAGCCGCAATAACTAAACACTGAGGCATTTATCAACCATCCTAAAGTGGAAAATGCACCAGTTAGTGCCAGCATCATGGTCTATCATCATCTCAATGGTGATTCTGATATTATTCACTCGTGATTTGATCAAGAAAGAGAGTTCCTCATATGAATCCCCGGCAACAACTTGCGGAATGACTGGGGCATTCTCTGATTCCCAGAAAGGGAAGAAGTTTAAGGCAAAATAAAGCCTCTCATCAAAAGAAGGGGAAAATTCTTAAGAAAGAAGGCCAATGATGAAAGGTCTACCGAATGAAATCTACACCATCAACATGCGTTAAGTCCTCACAAGCTGAGGCCTCTACACCAACGTTCAAATCTGGGCAGCGAAAGAATGAATTAAACCCTCCAGGGATTTCAGCGACATTCAAGTCATCACTTCAGCCGGGTTACGAATCAAACGCTTAAGGAAATGAGGCACAAGCACCCAACAGTGAAAGGAAACTCCAAATCACCTCAAAAAGGGTGAGACATCTGGTGGTTGGTATCAAATTTAGCGTAACATCAGGTGAAGTCTAGTGACGTAATCTGTGGAATACTTCAGCGAAGGTATCAGAAGATCCGATATTCTTAAACCATTGGCATCAATTCAACGCGATATCAAGACAGTTCAGTGATGAAAGCTTCGTATACCACCGTTCGAGTGGGAAACGAAAAAGTTTGGCGATAAGCATGATAGGCATCGTTACAAACTACCAGCGAATACATCGGGAGGGTCTGGTGATTTTAGAGCGTCATCCCCATCAGAGATGTGGAAAACATCTCAACTTATCTTCATCAAACAAGCATTAGCGATTAAATGCCAAACCATTGGAGTCAGCACCAGCATCTGCAGCAGCAATGATCGGTAAAAGGTAAAGCGATTTGCGAATATATTTTAACATTCATCATAATATTCATTACATTGCGATTTGCGATTTTGCGATATGCGATTTACGATATGCTATTTGCTATGCGATATGCGAAATGCAATGTGCGAGTTGCGAAGTGCGATTTGGCCAAATGAGAAAAGCGATGTGCGATGTGCGAAATACAATGTGCGATTTACGAACTGCGATTTGCGAAAACATTTTCATATTCATCATAAACATTCACTACATTGCGATTTGCATCATTGAAAGTTCCTTGTCATGTTTCAAGTGTCTACTAATCTTTATCATGTCCATTCCATTGCATTCCATGAACATGATAAAGAGGGGCATCTGTAGACACTCGAAATTTCACTTTCCTGTTACTAACCATGCAGGAGGACAAAAACGACTTCTTCACACTCCAAAGATAACCCTGGAGGACCACAACAACAATTCCAACCCCGAAGATAGCCACACGAGATCCAGTTCTCAACCCCGAAGATAACCCCGGGAAATCAGGTTCTAACCCCGAAGATAATCCCGGGAAAGTCAATTTCAACCTCGGAGATAACCCCAGAGGATCAAGATCAAAGCCTGGAGATAGCCCCAAGAGGTCAAGCCAACCTCAGAGATAATCCTGAGGACAGTCAAAGTCAACATCAAGTCAACCTCAGAGATAACCCTGAGAAATGACTGCTACAACTGCGTGAAAACTAGAGATAACCCCGGGAGGGGTAAAATGGTCATTTTGCCAACTCAACTTCACTTCAAATCAAATACACTCATTTCAACTCAAAATACTTCAAAGAAAGTCCCACAAGAGAGATATCTTAACTCCGGAGCGCAAACTACACAAAACGGCTCACCGGATTGCCTGACGGAAACCCGGGAATGCCATTTTGGTCATGGACCCATCTTCCTGGAATCAAAAAAGGTCAAATCATATGTCATTGTGTAGCTCTCGTAAACAGCTTTCTGGAATGGTATGACACGCTTCCATCGGACTCCCGGATTGAAAGTTATGAGCGACCGAGCGAACAACGCATACGTACTTCGACACGGGGGGACCCACACTGCCCGGGGCACCCCGGGCAGCCACAGGTACACCTGCTACTAGGTGCCACAGGTAGACCTGTGGCTCCCCCCTCTATAAATAGAAGGCTTGGGGTGGCCATTTTGTAAGAGAAACCGACGGGAAACCTCGCACAATTAAACTCAAGACTCGACTCCATATCTGATTGTATTTTCCCACTTTAAACACATGTGAGCTCATATATAGCCTCTTTTGTATCCATAAAAGCCAGTGTTTACCCACTATAAAGATATAGAAACCTTTTTTAGCAGTCAGTTGTAAGCCTTCTCTCACACTTTAGAGTCTTTCTCTTCATCTTTGCATACACCATCTACACGTTGAGAGTCGTGTTGCTTGCTTTTGCCCGGACTTCGGTCCGTGGTTTCATTCTAGTCTATATATATATATATATATATATATATATATATATATATATATATATATATATATATATTGACTAACATTATCGAGCTATGCCTCGATTGAGCCTGAACTTGATGCCGAGCGTTTATTTGCTTTTTCTATATATATATATATATATATATATATATATATATATATATAATCGTGTGTCTAACTTTGTTCGATGAGCCTATACTTCGGTTTGGAGCATTTGCTGCTTTAATATATATATATATATATATATATATATATTAACTATGTGTCGAACTCTTGTCGATGAGCCTGGATTTTACATCTGGAGCGTTTACGTGCTTTAATATATATTTTTTTATATATATCAACTGTGGTCGAACTCTGTTCGATGAGTCTGGATTTCACATCCGGTGCGTTTATCTGCTTTTATATATATATATATATATATATAAATTTTGTCCTGCCTGGAGTTCACTTTGTGGCAGTTGATCGCTTTTACAACTTTCTTTACATTCAGTCCCACCTGGAGTTTCCTTCGTGGTGGTTGACCGTCTTTACAGCTTTATTTACATTTTGTCCCACCTGGAGTTTCCTCCGTGGTGGTTGATAGCTTTTACAGCTTTATTTACATTTCTGATCCCCCGTGGAGGTGCTTCGTGGTTGGTGATCATGTCTATATATATATATTTACAGCATTTATATATATATATATACCTTCTTATTTGCTTTATACAAATTGCGGCATAATGTGAGCCTAGGAATCATGTGATCACAGATTCATCCCATTAAATCTAGATTCGGTTCCCATGATTGACATTTTCAGCTGTAAGCAGCTTGTAAATTATTCTGCGGTGTCTGAATTTCCTCAGATGGTTTCCATACCTACGAGGAAGTCGGTAATATTTTGTACATTATTTTCATACGGATGCCTCGCATTCGTAAAATAAAATCAACCAAGGCGCGCACTTAATAAAATAGGAGTGTAAAAGGTCTCAATTACTATTGAGCATCAGGGTTTGAAAAACCTTTTTATAAAACGTCATTGCTATATCTTGCTAAAAAACTAAATTTTCTACATAAATTCAAACCCTGTTTATATAAATGCGAACGAGGCCTCGCACTACTTCCAAATAACAGCACATTGACCCACACACACACACATTCAGATAATAGTTTCTTGGAAAGAGGCGGTCACCGCGGTAACACGGATGTCGGGGGGTGCCTAACACCTTCCCCTCGCATAACCAAGTCCCCGGACCCTAATGAATCTCGGTTTCAATTTAATTGCTTAATGATGTCACATCATCACTGGGTCAATGTGCAAATCTTTTCTCGGTTGTGTTGGTACTGAAAGTAGTATGCAAACAAGCCAATCATGTTTGATGATAAAGCATATACTTTGTAACAATCTTATTCATTTATTAATAAAAAGTATTAATTTATTAAAGGCTTTTAATTATCTACATGATGTTGTTTTATAATATGTGATAAACCCATAGTTTTAAGCAATGCTTTTAGAATAATGATGATGATCATTCTAATGAGATCTAAATTCTTAGAAAGCTTAAAACTAAAATAGTTCCCAATCATTGGATTACTAAATTGGGGATTAGTGAATCCGGATAGATTGGTACATACGTTCTTGCTCATTGATGAGGATGATTGATCTCACGATCATTTGTGTGGAGACACTAAAGCAAGTATGTAGGTGCTTATTAGAGAATAAGTTCAATTTGAACGTGGCTCGCTAAGGAATACCTAATGGAGTTTTATTTGCTCATCAATAGGAATTCTCAGAGTAGTGATAGTAGTACAAGTAATCCTTGGACTTGAGATCATCATAGTATCTTGTGTATGATGGGTTATACTTTGACTTATTCCTTAAGACCCTTAGGTATATCAAAGGGTATGATTGGGTATAATAAGTTGTACATGGAGATAATGTATGATCAATAAAGAATCTACCACTTCTAATAAAAGAAGAGAATGTCCTATGTGATTCGATAAATGACAACCCAAAGAGTCCTCGGTTAAAGCGTAATGAAATTAGAAAGGAGTTTCTAATTTGCATTATTTGAGTTGTGCATTTAAGAGTCGAAATACATATAATTAAATAAAATAAGACTTGACAAGAATTCCATGTCTTATATTTAATTGGGACATCAGATGGTGGAAGGATTGAATTGTATGGTAACTATTTACTCAAAGATTCTTTAATGATTAATGTTGAAATCTATATTATCTCGGAAAGTCGTTGATCGCTAGGGAGGCTTATCCCTATCAGAGAATAAATATTATTTATTTAAATAAATTAATTGTTTAATTTATTTATTTAAATAAGATTAGAATTGTTCTAATTGATTTATTCACAACCTATTTAATATGGAGAACCTAAAGGGTCACACCATAAAAGGAAGAATAATTATTTAAGAAGTTAATGGTATAATCGTAATAATATAGTTAAGTATATTTAATTTAATCTATGGTGATAGAATAAATTAAATAGCTTAATATTTATTATTTAATATTTTAGAAATATTAAATATAAATTAATAAGAGGAGTCTTATTAATATTATTACAATTATTATTATTTTAATTTCTAAAAGAGTTTAGGAATTAATTTAATATAAGTACTCTCATTTATTCCTAATTGGATTAGGAAGGAAAATTAGTTAAAGGAGTTTAATTAATTATCCCTAATAAGATTAGGGAGCTTAATTAATTAAAAAAATTTAATTAATTAAATAAATCCCAATTCCTTAATTGTTAAGGTGGGTTGCCCACATATATAAATAAGAGGAGTCTTATTATGGGTGAGGGGGTTGTTGACTTTTCAACATACGACATAATTCCAATTGTTGGGAGAGTACACCTTTTCTATAGAGATAGAAAATTAGGGTTTGAGCCAATACCCCTTATTCTTGAATTTTCTTCTTCCTTGGTGGATCACCTTTAGAGGCCAAACATTTGGGTGGCTAACGTTGATCAAAGGAAAGAACCATACCCGGTGGATTCAAGTTGAACGCGAAAGGATTTGGAGGTGAACTTGTACCTGAGGAAGCTCGATCTTCAAGGGTATGATGTTATTCTTTATCTTTTCGTTTAATTAATAATTGTGCATAAAGGGTGATCCGGGTATATGGTTTGTAAAATTTTAAACTCTGATTTTATCTCGCTTCGCATTATTTTTTGAAATTTGATTGCGTTCTTGAATATTACAAACCTAACAAAGGGCATCGAGCCAAACCTTTATGCGAATTATTAATTGTTTTAATTTGATATGTATATTGATATGTGTTTAGAACAATTTTATTGGGCATAATTTTATCAGATAAAATATAAAAATTTAAATAAAAAAAAAAAAAAACCAAAATGCATTTCGCAAAAGGCAATATATCAAATTAAAAAAAAAATTAAAAATAAGGAACAATTTAATATATATATATATATATGGTAATTTTTTTTTTCCTGATATCTTCAAGCTCCCGGTCCACTTTTAAAGAAAAAAATTAATTGCTCACTGGTTTCAAGAAAATAAAGAATCTCGCAACATGGAATTTTTTGAATATCTTGTAATATATATATATACAATATATATATATGCTTTTACATATATATATATAATAGTTATATATATATTATTCTTAATTATTATATAATTAAAATAAAAGTTTATTTTAATTTTAAAATAAAAGGTTTATTTTAATATTAAAATATAAAGTTTTATTTTAATTTTAATAATTTTATAATTAAAATAAAAAAGTTTATTTTAATCTTAAAATAAAAGGTTTATTTTAATATTAAAATAAAAGATTTATTTTAATTTTAAAATTAGAATTTCATGCTAACTAATTAGAGTTGGAATTGGATTCCATGATAACTAATTGGAGTTGAAATTGATCTTTCCTTAAATAAAGGAGTTTATTTAGATATGAAATAGGATTTCATATTATTCAAAATAAAAGAGTTTATTTGTGAATAGGAAAGAAATCCTAATTTCCTTAAATAAAGGAGTTTATTTAAATATGGAATAAGATTTCATATTATTCAAAATAAAGGAGTTTATTTGTGAATAGGAAAGATAATCCGTGTTTCCTTTAATATTTTTTTTTACATGGAATTGATTCCATAATTAATTAAAATAAAAGAGTTTATTTTAATTAAAGATTTTTTTTACATGGAATTGATTCCATAATTAATTAAAATAAAAGAGTTTATTTTAATTAAAGATTTTTTTTTACGTGGAATCGATTCCATAATTAATTAAAATAAAGGAGTTTATTTTGATTAAAATTTTGATTAAAATAAAATAGTTTATTTTATTCAAAATTAGATAAATTAAAATAAAATAGTTTTATTTTGATTTAAATTTGGATTAAAATAAAAGAGTTTATTTTGATTCAAAATTAGATTTTATACTAATTAAATATGCCCATTAAATAATATCAATATATATATTAAATGTTTATTATTCATATGATGAATGTTATTTATTGATGCATATGGTGATGTGTATGATAATAAATGGGATTGATTAAGACTATCACCAATGTGATTGGATTTTATTTTAGTTGGATGCACGAATGTATGGGTTTTATTAAATGGGGTCTGCACACACTCGCCTTCTCTAATTTTTCTTAATGTAAATTCTATCTCTCTCCTATGTACTTCCCTCGATCACGATCAAGGTTTCTATTTATTTTAAATAGTTTTGTAATAGGAATAGTTAGAATTAATTTTGAAAAATTGGAGATCAAGGAGCAAGGAGCGTGTGAAGACCCGCTTTGTTATGGAGCCCGGTTTAAATGTAATAGTTATATTTAAATATTATTTCGCACCCCTAGGGGAGCTTGACCTTTTGGTTCACTTGGTGGCTCTAGTGAACCAAACTAGAATAAAAGTCCATAATCAATCCGTAGAATATAGTATTCTATATGTGCATGCTTATACTATATATATATATATATTATGCAAACATGCTTCGCATGTTCATTAATATGACGTGTATTTTATATATATATAATGCATGCCGCTAAACAAGATGAGATAAATTAATAACAAACCCTCAATTTTTATATTAAGTCCTAAGCGCTCAAAGATATTTGGAATATCGAACGTCGCTTTCTAGCATGATAAAATTAATAGAGTATTAAATATTTAATATGAGTTTGTTGTGTCACCACAAGGCAAGTATTAAGTATTTAAGATGTTAATTTATCACATTTGATGCTTATAAAGAAAATTGAACAATATTGTTTTGTTGTGTCACCACAAGGATGATATTTTTCTTTTTGAATATATGGAGTGCTAGGTCGGACTTAACTTGGATAATTTTGATTCTGAATGTGCCACCACTGATCAAAATAATCTAAGAGGCAAAAGAAAAGGAGTTGCAGATAGTTGATGTAATTGACAAAAGTTGTCTACCTATTTATTTATATATAGTTTGTTGTGTCACCACAAGGCTATATACATTTGAAATGGGATCCTTATTCTCACTAGCAAATCTTTAATTAAATTTTGCCAACTATATAAGTGAGGTAATATAGTTTGAAGAAAATAGTGGGAGATACCAATTTAAAACAAGACCTAATTTATTTTGGTAATTAATAAAAGAATGTATGTTAAAATGTTGTTAATTACAAATTCATTTACGTAATTTTACAATGTCTAAAATTACTATCACTACAAAGCATATTAGATGCTAAATTAATCGAAATCAAATTAAACGGATTGGTTAAGGAATTTGAGAATAGTTCTCATAGTCGAAAAGTTATCTTATGTCCTTAATACGCCTATCCTCGCAATGGTTGCGCATAATGCCTCCGAGGAAGACATTGCTACTTTTAGAAAGTGGCAAGATGATGCACAATTGGCTCAATGCATCATGCTCGCATCCATGAAAGTAACGAGCTTCAGCCACAAGATGAAACTATGGATGCTCCTACTATATTCCCCGCACATCAAGTAGTTGATGGTGAGGAAAGTAGGACCGATAGATATCGAGATATCTAAGGAGCTCTTCCGATCTAGAATGGCCAATGGCACTATAAGTATGCATAAAAAGTTCTTAACATAATCAATTTGATTGATCAATTAGACAACCGGTTTTGTCATGCATGGAGAGTTGAGCCAAGATTTGATCTTGCACTCACTCCCGGACTCCTTTCACAATTGTTGTGAATTTTTCATATGAACAAGCTAGATATCAGCTTTGCTTATTTGCTTAACATGTTGAAAAATGTTGAGAGTCACTTTCCAACCAAGAAAGATCAAGTCTTACTGGTAGGGGCCAAAGGATCTTCTGAAAATAAAGAACGATTCAAAGAAGGTAAATAGAAAGGCATAAACAAAGGATAATAAGAACAAAACTGATATGGATAGCAAAGGAGTTTGCTTCCACTGCAATAAGCCTGGACACTGGAAAGAAACTGCGAGAAGAATCTTGCAGAGGCTAACCAAAGAAGCTTAGTGAAGTTTCTGAGTAATACGCTTTTGTTCATGATTGAAATAAATTTTTCTTTAAGTCAAGGTTCTACTTGGGTATTGATACCGACTTTGGTTATCATAAATATAGATTTATTAAGGACCAAGCGAAGTGGAAAGCTAAACAAATGTAAGTAATCCTACGTGTGCGGAAATGTAGCAAAGGTTGCCATATTAGCCATAGAAACTTATAGTTTAGCAATGCCTACGGCAAATCTATTAAGTCAATAAGTTGTTATTGTATTCCAGCTTTGTTAAAAATATTATTTCCATTTTATTGTTGGACAATGAAATCTTTGGTATTATAATTAAGAACAATTGTTGTTCTATTTATAATAATAATGTTTTGTATAGAACCGAATATTACTTAATGGATTTTGTATACTTGACTTACGTGAAAATATATTTTTCAAATTGAACAAACTAGTATAAGAAAAAGAGATGATCATTCAAAGAGTTGAATGTGTGTATTTGCTAAAATACAAGTATGAATTATTTGAAAGGTTCAAAGAATTCAGAAGTAAAACAGATTTGCAAAGTATTAAGATTTTTTGATTAGATCAAGGAATAAATACTTGTGCAATAAATTTCTAGATCATCTCAAATAGTTTTCTCATAATGGACACATCCTGATATGCAATAATTGATTGATGTATCTGAATGAAAAATCGTACCTTGTTGGACATGGTGCGGTCCATAATGATTTTACCGACATTCCAAAGATCCTTCTCGGGATAATGTCCTAGAAATGGTCAGACATTCTACGAAAAAGGTAACCTCAAAATCCATTTTCAGACTCCATAAAAGTTATGGATGTGGAGGATTTCCTAATCTTAAGTATGTTAAGATAAGGGGTTGTCCAACTTATGTGAAAAAGGTTTCAAAGGATAAGCTTGGGACAAGATTTGACAAATACAAATTTGTGGGACATCCTAAAATAAGTTTAGGGTAAATGTTCTATGATCCTACTTAGCAAAAGGTGTTTATTATGAACACGCTTCCTTCTAAGATAAAGGTGTTTATCATTGAAAGGGCTAGTGGGATGATAATAGATCTTGAAGAGTTCAAGAACCACAAAATACTATAAGTCAAATAAGAGGAACCTCAGAGATGTACCTATTATACCACAACCGAATCAAATCGAATAAGTATCAAGATATACCTCGAGGTATGGATTCATCATAGATGATGATGATGAGGTACACATCATAGAAGATGATGATCCAGCTATACGATGAGGTAAGTGTTGTGACACTCGTAGAAATGGATTGAAGCAAGTTTCTCAAATATGGAACATTCGTTTGATGAGGCAATCAAAAGAGTTTGATTTTATCAAAATAAGAATGAACCTAGTGTGTACAAAAGGGTCGTTGGGAGCATCGTGACATTCCTAGTAGTATATGTTGATATACTACTACGGATAAGGAATGACATACCAATGCTACAATCAAGAAAGATAAAGTTGTCTAAACATTCCTCCATGAATGATTTGGAAGAGTATCTTAATTGGGGATATAAATCTATATTGATAGATTTAAGAGGATGCTCGACTTAACCCAAGGAACGATATTCATTTGATGCTAAAGTCGCTTAGCATGGCAAACTCCAAGAGATGTCTCATGTTGATGAGCTATGGAGTGTATCTCTTAATAGTCCCCAAAGACTCCAAAAGAGAGATCACATGAGTAACAATCATGTATGCAATGAAATATACTAGACCGATGTCGATCACCATATTCGGAGAAGTTCACTGTGAGTCGCTGAAAAATATCTTAAAGTTCTTAACCAAAGACTAAGGATGTGATCATATTCATGGTGGGTCCGAATTAAAACTAGAGAGCTATGCACTCAAGTTTTTCGCAGACAGCACTCAAGACGATCGAAAATCCACTTTAAGGTAAAGTGTTACCTTGAACAAAGGGTGCAAAGAATTGAAAGGTTCCAAACAAAGAAAGAGTTGTTTGATTTAGTGATAAAGACAAAGTATATAGCTATAAATGAAGTCGCAAGTTGATTGTTTGGATTAAAAGTTCATTACGTAACTAGGAATAGTTCCTAAGTCTCATCTTGGATCTAAACATGTGTTGTGGCACTTTCATTTGATTAATAGAATCATCGAAAGATGGGAAATCACTATAGAGATAGTGGACTCTCATGAACAACATTACATATCCATTAACTAAAGCTTATCCAATGCCAGGATAATCGCCACTTAGAGAAGAAGAGTATGAGTTACCATGACGATTGGCTTTAGTGCAAGTGGGAGATTGAAAGTAGTATGCAAACAAGCCAATCATGTTTGATGATAAAGCATATACTTTGTAACAATCTTATTCATTTATTAATAAAAAGTATTAATTTATTAAAGGCTTTTAATTATCTACATGATGTCGCTTTTATAATATGTGATAAACCCATAGTTTTAAGCAATGCTTTTAGAATAATGATGATGATCATTCTAATGAGATCTAAATTCTTAGAAAGCTTAAAACTAAAATAGTTCCCAATCATTGATTACTAAATTGGGGATTAGTGAATCCGGATAGATTGGTACATACGCTTCTTGCTCATTGGATGAGGATGATTGATCTCATGATCATTTGTGTGGAGACACTAAAGCAAGTATGTAGGTGCTTATTAGAGAATAAGTTCACCGAACGTGGCTCGCTAAGGAATACCTAATGGAGTTTTATTTGCTCACAATAGGAATTCTCAGTAGTGATAGTAGTACAAGTAATCCTTGGACTTGAGATCATCATAGTATCTTGTGTATGATGAGTTATACTTTGACTTATTCCTTAAGACCCTTAGGGTATATCAAAGGGTATGCTTGGGTATAATAAGTTGTACATGGAGATAATGTATGATCAATAAAGAATCTACCACTTCTAATAAAAGAAGAGAAATGTCCTATGTGATTCGATAAATGACAACCCAAAGAGTCCTCGGCAAAAGGCGTAATGAAATTAGAAAGGAGTTTCTAATTTGCATTATTTGAGTTGTGCATTTAAGAGTCGAAATACATATAATTAAATAAAATAAGACTTGACAAAATTCCATGTCTTATATTTAATTGGGACATCAGATATGGTGGAAGGATTGAATTGTATTTGCAGAACTATTTACTCAAAGGTTCTTTAATGATTAATGTTGAAATCTATATTATCCGGAAAGTCGCTGATCGCTAGGAGGCTTATCCTATCAGAGAATAAATATTATTTATTTAAATAAATTAATTGTTTAATTTATTTATTTAAATAAGATTAGAATTGTTCTAATTGATTTATTCACAACCTATTTAATATGGAGAACCTAAAGGGTCACACCATAAAAGGAAGAATAATTATTTAAGAAGTTAATGGCATAATCGTAATAATATAATAAGTATATATTTAATTTAATCTATGGTGATAGAATAAATTAAATAGCTAAATATTTATTATTTATTATTTTAGAAATATTAAATATAAATTAATAAGAGGAGTCTTATTAATATTATTACAATTATTATTATTTTAATTTCTAAAAGAGTTTAGGAATTAATTTAATATAAGTACTCTCATTTATTCCTAATTGGATTAGGAAGGAAAATTAGTTAAAGGAGTTTAATTAATTATCCCTAATAAGATTAGGGAGCTTAATTAATTAAAAGAATTTAATTAATTAAATAAATCTCAATTCCTTAATTGTTAAGGTGGGTTGCCCACATATATAAATAAGAGGAGTCTTATTATGGGTGAGGGGGTTGTTGACTTTTCAACATACGACATAATTCCAATTGTTGGGAGAGTACACCTTTTCTATAGAGATAGAAAATTAGGGTTTGAGCCAATACCCCTTATTCTTGAATTTTCTTCTTCCTTGGTGGATCACCTCTAGAGGCCAAACATTTGGGTGGCTAACGTTGATCAAAGGAAAGAACCATACCCGGTGGATTCAAGTTGAACGCGAAAGGATTTGGAGGTGAACTTGTACCTGAGGAAGCTCGATCTTCAAGGGTATGATTTTATTCTTTATCTTTTCGTTTAATTAATAATTGTGCATAAAGGGTGATCCGGGTATATGGTTTGTAAAATTTTAAACTCTGATTTTATCTCGCTTCCACATTATTTTGCAATTTGATTGCGTTCTTGAATATTACAAACCTAACAGGTACAACCATTTAAAAAACCAACTGGCGACTCTTAACAGTCCATCGTCGACATTATACATGTCGGACCTTTTTCACTTGTTTTTTCAAACATATCTCACCTAAAATGAGAACACCAAAGAACAAGTAACGGAAAGGGACATTAAAAAATCCCGACGTCGACAGCCCCCATATGCAGATGAATAGCATTTGTGCAAGATGTTCTTTACTTTGATGTATGGAACACATCTACAAATCATTTTGTCTGCACATTGTTTGAATAAATAGGGCTCGTCCCACAAGTACCACTTGACGTCATGTTAGAACTTTTTATTTTGTCATGTTAGATCAGGGGGAAGAATTTTGCTCACCAAATAATTGGCAAAATCCGCATACCATGGAAACTCAAAGTGTGCTCCAAAAAGTTGCTCATCCGAAAATGATTCATTGATTACACATTTATTATCCTCATCCTTATCCGGATTTTCTAATCTTGAAAGATGATCCGCCACTTGATTGTCTTTCCCCTTCCTATCCTTTATTTCTAAGTCAAATTCCTGAAGGAGAAGAATCACCGAGTGATCTGTGTATACCACCACCTTTGTTCCAATCAAATAGGCTCAAAATTTGTCACAGGCATATACTGCTGCAAGTAACTCTTTCTCGGTGGTTGTGTAGTGTAATTGGGCATCCGTGAGAATTTTACTTGCATAGTATATGGTGTGGAATATCTTCTCTCGGCGTTGACCCAAAACAACCCCTACCGCATAGTTGCTAGCATCGCACATTAACTCGAAAGGCATTGTCCAATCTGGTGCTACGATCACGGGAGCCGTTATTAATTTCTTCTTTAATTGCTCAAATGTTGACTTACATTCCTCATTAAACTTGGAAACTGCATCTTTCTCTAAGAGATTGCATAGTGGTTTTGCAATCTTAGAGAAATCCTTAATAAACCTTCGGTAGAATCCGGCATGTCCAAGAAAGCTGCGGATTCCCTTTACTGTAGTCGGTGGAGGAAGATTCTCGATTGTGTCCAGCTTTACCCTATCAACCTCTAATCCCTTAGCAGAGATCTTTTGCCCCAAAATTATGCCTTCTTCAACCATAAAGTAGCACTTCTCCCAAATAAGCACCAAGTTCGTTTCCACACATCGCTTCAAGACCATGACCAGATTCTCTAGACACTTATCAAAAGTGTTTCCATAGAATGAAAAGTCATCCATGAAAACTTCCACATTCTTCTCCACCATGTCTGAGAAAATAGCCATCATACATCTTTGGAAAGTCATCGGTGCGTTGTGTTGGTCGATTTTGCTATTTCTAAATTGCGCCCAAGCATACGCGGTCCACAAGTAATATATGATAAGTTGAGTGTCGAACCCACGAGGACAAAGTCTTAAAAGATAAACAAATACTAATGTAAAGTCTTTATTATCTTCTCTAAACAAGTGAAATAAGATGGTTGATTAAGCTATATGATTAAAACTACAAGAATAAGAGAAGTAGTTGTGCTAGGAAGTCAAGATAGGATTACAATTCCCCTAATGCATCGCCTAATCTCCTAACTCTGCACATTACAAACGAATCAAGGAATGGTCAACCGAGAACAGTAAATACGCATAAGCTTATGTTGAAGGTCAAATGCACATCCCTAGCCAGATAAATCACAATATGTCTATTGGTGAAAATTACTAGGCTAATGTCATTAAGCTAAGTCTCAAGGCTGCACAAGGAAAATAGAGATATGTCTATCCTATTAGCAGTTTATGCACACATTCTATTGGCATGGTCATAACAGGTGTTGTTGTATTTAAAGGTTAGATAATAACATTCATTTTTCAATATCCATTAATATCAATACAAATAACTGTATCAAGAAATCAGTCAATAAGCAAGAAATACAACAACTCATTCCAAAATGATTCATTATATAAAATAGGAGAGAAAGTAAATTAAGCTAAACAAAAGGTTACATTGCAATCCTAAAAATGGAATTAGTTCATTAACAAGGTACTAATAATTATTTTTAATACATTCCACATTCTCAGTAATACACAAATAAATGGGAGATTTGGAATAAGAAAACTTCTGTTTGGAAGTGTTCTGTCTCTAAATCTTCTCTTCTCCGAGTAGCTGCTGAGCTCTTGTCGGATGTAATAACTCTTCCTTCTTTGACGCACAGCTTCTTTCTCTTCTAAGAATACTGTAATAAATATCCTAGTCTAAGCTATTTTATATCTCTGATGTCTATGGCAGACGACTGTTGAGTATTAAGTATATATCATCCTCTCTTTCTTTAGGTCATTTAAAGCTTTTTACTGCCTGGACGCCGGAGCTCGCGCTGCGACACGAGCAATGAACTAGCAATTGGCACTACGACGCCTCCTAAGGTTAAAAACACCGGAAGTTGCGCTGTGGCGCGACTCCATGAAAGGACTTTGGTGTTGCAGCGCGAGGCTGGTGTCAGCCCAAGACAGGGACTGGCGTTGCGGTGCGAAGATCAGCAAGGAACTCGACGCTTAGGCACGAGTTTATAGTAGCTCTCCTCTTGACATGGTGCTGGGGCGTGAGAAATGGCATTGGGCCGCCGAGTATAGTGCTAGGGCGCCTAGCTGTAAGTATAACTCTAGCGCTACGGAGCCAGTAAAGAAAAAATGTCCCTGGAAGCCCTGCATCATATAAATTAAACATAATAACAACAAAATATAAATAAAAGCTAATTAAATAATTAGAACACCCATAAGAATCTAATAACTCAAGCACAAAGGCCACGTAATCAACATAAGTCCAAAATAGAGTTTACCGGACTACATTTATGGGTGAGTGCGTTTCCACGCTCCATCTAAACCCACCGTATGACTGTTATTATTTTATTTTTTCCATAATAGAACTATAGACCCGAAAGTGTAAAATCCTCTAAGTCTTTTATTCTTGAAATCAACAGAGTTTTAACAGCGTATAAATTTTTAACACAATAAATAGACAACCTAAATCTGGACACATAACTACAAAAGATGTGACAATCCGAGAATTTGAATAATTATAAAATTTTAAAATATTGAATTCAGGTTAGATAATAAACCTAGACAGAAAATAAGTGTATGCGTTTGATTTTTTGAGAAGGAATTTTGAGGATTTCAAAATTCTCTGAAGGATTTTGGTGAATTATTCAAGATTAAGGGTATAAGAGTTTATGTTCTATGTATATGGTATTATATGTGTACAGTATGTGGTTAAGGGTCAAGGGTTGACCAGATAAGCTATATAAGTGGCAAACCCTAATATTATATTAAGAACGTCAACGTTCAGTTAGAAAATTATTAAGAAATATAAGAATCCCTAAAACCGGTTCTGGAAACCCTAATTTCAGTTCCGGGAATCCGGAACCCTAATTCGGAAGTTGAAAACCCTAATTTGGGAATTCAAATGCTAGCATAAGGTTTAAACGTTATTAATAATAACTTAATTAGGGATAACCCTAATTGATCTAGAAAACCCTAATTTCTGGATTAAAAATCCTAATTTATAATTAGGGAAAACATATTTGTTAATTTACTAATTTTAATGTTAATTAGGAAATATTAATCCTAATTTTTCAATTCAAGTTATAGGTAATTAGGAAACCCTAATCTAATTAGGAAACCTAATTTCTAAATTAGAAAAAAATAAATTATTTAAAACCCTAATTTGTGGGTTATAAACCCTAATGTACAATTTTGACCCTAATTTCTAAATTAGCATCTTTAATTAGGAAATATTAATCCTAATTAGCAAGATTTAACTTATGATTAAGAAATTTTAATATAATTAGAAAATTCTAATTATAATTTGGAAATATTAATTTTTACTTTTGAAAACTTAATATGGAAGTTCTAAAATTTATTTTTAAAACCTAAGGGTTTAAACACTAAACCCTAAGGGCTTAAACCATAAACCCTAAGGGTTACGGCAAAAGACATGTATGCCACTAAAATTAAAATTGAAATGACCAAAATACCCTTATTGCATTATTGGACTTAACTTGCAAATATTAGCATATATTGGGTTGGTGATCTAACCCTAGCCCTAGCCCTAGATATGTGTCATTTATTAGCCATCTATTGCAATCCAATACATTGAATCATATCACTTATATAGATTAAGAGAGAAAATGCATACATTAGTTTTCATGTATCCAATCCCATTCTCTCTCCTTGTTTTTGAGACTAAGAGTGTGAAAGAGTGAGAAACCAAGCCATGATCAAGCTTTAACAATCCAATAACAGATTCAAGGGACAAAAATCAAAGATCAAAGCCTAAAAGGTATAAAACCCTAAAATTTCAAAATCTTATGATCTGATGTTTGATGTTGTAATTGGTTGTTTAAAGTAGTGTTAGAAGGTGTCTTTTAGTGATCTGGGTTGCTAGAACACAGATCCATAACATCAAAGTGCTCGAAAATAACATTTAAGGAAATTTGGAAAAATTGAAAAAAAAAGGCATGACAGCCTAAAGTCAGGGCCTCTAGATTCTTCTGTGTAAGATGTTTAGTGCGTATTATGTTTTGTATGTGTAGTATGCCATGTAGTCTTTGATTTGAAACTAGATACATGGTCGGATCAAGCCTACATAATAAGTACAGGGCATACCGGGCTATACCCACTATGTCCGTAAGTTATGACGGTTTGCGGATGAAATTCCATAAAAACCTTTGTAAAAATGACAGATAATAGTCTGTATAAATGTTACCTCTTTTTCAGTTCTAACAAAAGAGCTCTAACTCATGCAAGCATACATGTGTAAACAAGTAATACAAAGTAAGTAAAGTATCGATCCCACAGAGAAACTTGTCTAATTCAAATCACTATGCATCAATTAAATCACTATATTTATATGCTCAGACTAATGAATATGATTGGTGGATTACTCTAATCGCAAATAACAACTAAAACAAGAATAAAAATATAATAAATCAAATCTGAAAGTAATGGGATCCTAATTTCATTTAATACTTCATCTAATCACCACAATCATGCAAGAATTGTTCACATATCACAGGAAAGTAGCCAAGAGCACTAATAGAGTCATAGCCATTTTTCAATGTACTATGACCTACTTACACAACATCCACAAGAGATAGACTCCATGTAATCATCAACATAACCAAAATCACAACATGTCTATGTGAAATTGCAACCATGTTGAATTTAAGCAGAAGCCCTTATTCTAACTCATACGGTGAAACAATATCTGTCTATCTGGTTCATGAAATACACAAGCCATACAAAACAGCCCCATATACGTATGCTATCATGATTACAATCCATACTTGCATGTTCATTGTCAATTCCATACAAGTACTGAAAACGAATAGTGATCAAGCATTCATAAATGCAAAACAACCATGATAGAAATCCCATATGATATGTAAAATAATCCAGTATTCAAGCATGCAACTAAACTACATATTAAAATTCGTTAGAATCCCATAATGGAGTTTAGTTCATGACTAAATCAAAAGCTATTATGGGATCAAGGCAAAACATGGATAATAAACAAACAATTGAAAGAGAGAAGAAAGAATCGATCAAACCCAATTGTTGATTATAATCCACTAGTAACGTTCAAATCCTCATATAAATCCAGCAAAATACTAATAATTATCCACACTGATAGAAAATCCCAAGAAGAATTAGAAAAGTTGGAGTTTAGGCTTCGTTCTACGTTGGAATCTCTCTCAGAGTGTAAACCCTAGTTACCAATGTGACGAACGAGATTTTTGTAATTTAATTTTAATATTTATTGAATTAAATAAATATTTTTTGATGATTTAATTATTAGATTAAATAATTAATTGATGCAATTGTGATAGATTAATTTAATTATATGTGTTACATTTATTAAATTAATGTGGAGAATAATTATTATTCGATGTATGTCATTATGTGAGCTTATTGTATTAAAGGAAATATTTAATAAGCCTGATGTTATTTAATTAATTTAATTATTAATTAGAGAGTTAATAATTTGACATTATTTATTAATGAGAAATTAATTATGTGACTATGTGAATTTATGAAAATTATTATATTTTATTTAAAATAAATTAAATAAGTTCTTGATTTATTTTATGAAGGAGTGTGACATTAATTAAACTATATGATAAAGCTTTATTAAATTAATTGGTTATTAAATCTATTTTGCTAGCCAAACAAGGCCCTATTGGGGAGTTGGAGCAGTTACCCATTATTGGGTTAACTGACCACTCAGTACGTCCGTTCTCTTATTGTATCATACGTCTTTTTATTTTCTTTCATTCTTCTAAGTCTAGCAAAGGAAATCACAGAGAGAGTTTGAGAACTTTGAGAGAGATTTTGATTATTGTGATTAAAGGAGAAGAAGTGTGAGAAATTGGGAGTTGTTGTCACCCTGTGTAATCTAAGCAGATTATTCAAGGGTAATCCCTTCTTCCCAAATTTTAAAGTTACGTCATTTAGTTTTTATAAAAATGGCTTTCATGTATTTTGTAAGTCTCTGTAAATTGGGAAATGATGATTTTTATAAGAATATGTGTATTAATTCGAGTAGTATAACATGTTTACTATGTAGACCATATCATCTATTTCATTAAAATACATGTCGTATATGTTTTTCAAAATTACAGGGTATGGGTTTTGGCCTTATGGCCTTATACGTGATATTTTATGTATTGATCGTATATTATCCCTAAATTTTTCACTCGTATATTATTATTCATGTTGATATGAAGAGACCAAAGTTTAAATAAACGGATTCGGTGTTATAACGAATCCGTACTGGCAATTTTCATGTTTTATTTTCAAAACCTTCAAAAACATCAAAGTCAGTGAATTTATAGGTTTTAATTCTGTAATTATGTGTTTTAATGGATTTAAACCGTTCTATAATTGTTGGATAATGATTATGTATAAATCATAGCATGTAGGTATGTTAATTTAGTGAAATTAATGATCATTTATTATCGTTTTCGCTGAACTCTGTGTTCTTCGCGAACTGGGAAGCAAAGTCTGAGTTTAAATGCTCTAACTCCGTAATCGAAGACCAAACCATGCCACCACCGCTACCGCAATGCCAAGTCTCGAGCCGCAGCGCCACCGCGTCGCATTGCCAAGTGTCCTACTGAAGCGCCGCCCATCGTGCCACAAATACGAAAGTACAAGTGTAACGATGGCCAATACCACTCTCTCGTAAAGTTCAGAAATGAGATTTTTTAAAATGATTAAGTCTAACAATATGTTAGTAATTTAATGTAATGAACATGGACATATATCAGAAGTATAATGAGATATTAAAATAAATGTTTAACATGTAAACAGTATAATTACATGTGGATTGAATTATGGAATGCATAATTAACTGTTATTTGTAAATTATGTGTCAATGAATGTGATAAATTGACTAAGTATAGTCAATAATCAAAGTAGACAAAGAGAATGAGTTTATGATGATTAGTTAAGTATAATTAACTGGTATTGTGAATGTGAATGGTATGTAGGATTAAATTCAATGACCGTGCTTAGTTAAAGTGTAATCCACGCACGAGACAAGTTTCCTAACCCTACTTGTCATTATTGTTCAAGTTTATTATTTACCCAAGTAAATTATCATTACTATTATTCAAGTTCAAATGTTATATTAAAGATTTATTATCTTTTCAAAGCATGATTTAGTTATACAATAATTATCCTATTGTATACTTCTTGAGATTATTATTCAATTTGAATATCATTATTATTGAACCTTATTAGACTAGCGAACCCTTATTGATTCGACTAGTCCATAGTTGATGAGCGTTCTAATTTTCAGAACCCTTGATGAATTATCCAAACCAAACTTCCTTTGGTGCAGACTCGAATGTCAAACTGAGATGAACAACCCTGCAAATGGATTTACTTATGCGTTAGCGTTAAGATATTGTGTACAGTATGGTACTAAGAGCTGATCCCCCTAAGTACAAGTAGAAAGGTCCATAGTCTTATGACTGTTAAAGGTTGCAAGTATAACCCTTGATAACCTAGGACATAGTTCAAGGTCTTATGACCCTTAGAATTCTTCTGATTCTTGTTATTCATTCTTGATTCAAAAGTTAAGCTTTTATTCAGATGTCTTTGATTTACTCGTATGTTATTAGACTGTTATTTCATTATTATACTTGTGGTCAATAGTGCTCACTCTTGCTTAATAATAACACTGCAGTCAAGAACGAAAGAACAGATGAACCTTCCACTAGTAAAGGCAAGGGCAAAGTTAGCAAGTGATGAAGACTTGTTATTTTTACTAGATGATGTATTTATGTTTAAGACTTGAGTTAATGATGTTGTTTAAGACTTATTGGTTTATGATTCCGCACAGATGTTTAAGGTTAGTTTAACATGGGATTATATTATTAATTATTCGGATGTTGTAACCCTTAAGGGGAAGATTTTTTTTCTATCTATTGCATGACTTGCATTTATTATGGGTAGATAGATAGATGATATTTGTACAGTGAACACCAAATCCCGTGGAATTGAAGTACCCGGATTTGGGGGATGTCACAAGTTGGTATCAAAGATGTAGGTTATGAACCTTAGGTGGGGGAATAACCTTAGGTAGTAGCCTTATAGAAAGAAGATAGTGATGGAAAACTCTTATCGAGTTATAAGAAATGAATTTATGTAATTCATTGAAGATAATAAAAGACCTTATGTGTTTATGTGTTAAAGTATGCGTTAGATGATACGACTTAGTAACTAACACTTAAAATTTTGTTGTAAGGATGTCGAATGTTGGAGAAGCTAGTCAAGCTGGGGAGGAAGAACCCTGTGTACCTATAGTACCTACTGAGGAGGAACCCCGTGTACCTATAAATGCGACGGAGGAGGAGCCCAGAGACATTCATGTCGTTAGGGAGGCGAGCAAAGTGCAGAGGGAATCATCTCCATTGATCACCGTTGTTGGTCAGGAGCATAAACCTGAGACTGATCTTGAGGAGGATCCTGAGGAGGAATTTGTTGAGGAAGAGGAAGAAGAGGAGTTACCACGGTACACCGTTGATGCTGAGATGTATGACACGTTATACGACCGTAGAGTGGAGTTACGAGATGAGGTGCAAGATTTGACTGAGCGAGAGGTTATTCAGCATATTGCTCTAGAGAAGAAGGAGATGGAGATTTCGACTCTTCACTCTCGACTGGCAAATGTAGAATGGGATTTGGTCCATGAGATGGGTCAAACTGAAGATAAGACCGAGGAGATAGAGAAGCTGAAGAAGGAACTGAAGGAAACCTCCGAAAGACTGAACATAGCAGAGGAAGGCTGGGTAAGAGAATCACATCGAGCTGATCGTGCAAAGGATGATAGTCGTGCAAAGAAAACGAAGATTGGGGAAACGTACTCTACACTTAACAATGCAATGAATGAGAACCAAGATCGAGTTTTGAGGTACCCGATCTAATTCGAAAGACTACCATTGTACATGATGGATCGCAGAACGATGTATCGCATCTTAGAAGAGGAACGTAGCAAGGCTAATCGGTACCTTGACCGAGAGTGATATGATTTATTTAATTATGTGAAGAACTTAATTAATTTTTAGATGTAAATTCTGACGTGTTTATGAACGAAAGAATATTTGAATGTTTTAAATCCTGTGAATTCTTTATTCCAGGATAGTTGATGTAAATAGCAGTTATGCTATCGTTTAACGTTAAAACTTTTGATTTAAATGAAAATATATCAAGTTGTTTGAGATGATGTGTTAAATGAGTATGTTAAATTGTTGAGTAATACCTTAACTATTTAGAGAAATAAATAAAGTTCTAATAAGCGTTTATTTAACAGAAAAATGCCGCCAAGGAGAAGACAACAACGTCAATCGGCTTAGGAAAAGTCAACCAATAATAACAATAATGCCAACGCTAATCCTGTAAAGCTGTTGGTTAACTTACTGACTGGAGCCATGAATAATCAACCGCAAGCTCCACCAAACACCACGTTTAAAGACTTCAAGGCGGTGGGACCGCCAGAGTTCAAAGGTTCCATGAACCCAATCGAGGCTCAAACGTGGGTTATGGAAATGGAAAACGTTTTCGACGTTGCTAGGGTTAGAGAAGACCGAAGACCGCTTTTGCAACGCTTTATCTTTGAAGTCCGAGGCTAGCTACTTGTGTGGCAAGCAAACAAAGTGCGAGGAGGTGAAGGTGTAATTACGTGGGAGAGATTTAAAGAAATATTTTTTGAAATGTACTTCCCAACTAGTTCGCAGAATCAGATGGAAGTTAAATTTCTGGAACTGAAGCAGGGAAACATGAGTGTACCTGACTACGCGGCTAAATTCAATGAGTTGGCAAGATTCGCCCCGTATCAAGTTCACACAGATGAGAGGAAGGCGAGACGGTTTGAGCAAGGACTAAAGCCTTGGGTGTACAGCAAGGTATCAATGTTTCAGATAAACACATTTGCTGGAGTTTTGGAAAAGGCCATCCTCGCTGAAGGTGGAAGCGATGCAGTGACTAAGTACAATCAAGATCAGAAGAAGAAGAAGAAGAAGAAGAAGAGTGAAGGTGAAATTAATAACAACGCCAGTAGAAGTGGCACAGTAGGTGGAAATTTCAATCAGAAGAAAAGGTGGAACGACAGCTCATCATCGGGAAATCAACAAGGTAATCAGAAGAAAAGAATCGAAGCATGCCCTACTTACGGGAATGCCCATCTGGGAGTTTGTATGAAAGGAAAAAGAGTGTGCTACAATTGTGGTCAGGAAGGCCACATAGCACCAAACTGTCCAAACCCAAAGAAGGGTGCTTGTTTTACTTGTGGTTGGAAGGACCATATGGCAAGAGATTGTCCCAAGAAGGGATCGGGAGGGTCAGGATCAGGAGGAAACTGAGGAAATAACAGTGGAAATGCCTTAACCATCACCGGACCTACCGCAACAAATCGACCGACCACCCGGATTTTCCACATGACAGTACAAGATGCAGTTCAATCCCGTGATGTGGTGTCAGGTATCATTCCGGTCAATAAAATTAATGCTTATGTTTTATTTGATTTAGGTGCTACTTGTTCCTTTATATCTGATGATTTTTCCAAGAATTTAGATTTGCCTAAGGATTAATTGGATTACCCCATGAACATAGAAATTGCGAATAGAGAAATAATCCCTGTTAAGTACGTACATAAGAACTATAGAGTGGATATTAAGGGTAATATCATGAATGTAGATCTTATTCCTATTCGACTTGGGGAATTTGATGTTATTTTGGGAATGGACTGGTTATTCAATTAAGGTGCTGTAATTGATTGCCAAAAGAAGCGTATTAACCTTATGACTCCGTCAAAGGTTGTGTTTTATGGTAGTAAGTCGCCTAGACAAGCGAGTTATTTGACGATGATGCAGGCCAGGATGTTGTTAAGACAATGCTGTGTAGGATACTTAGCTTAAATAGTCGACAGTCGAAAAGAGAATCCAAAGGTAGAAGATATACTGATTGTGAGGGATTTCGTCGACGTATTTCCAGACGATTTGCCAGGACTTCCACCAGATAGAGAAGTAAATTTTGTGATCGATTTGGCGCCAGGGACTGCTCCAATATCAAAGGCACCCTACCGAATGGCACCAGTAGAGATGAAGGAATTAATGGTACAACTACAAGAATTGCTGGACAAGAAGTACATTCAACCGAGTGTATCGCCGTGGGGAGCGCCGGTGTTATTTGTGAAAAAGAAGGACGGATCGAAGCGGCTCTGCATTGACTATAGAGAACTGAATAAGGTCACAATTAAGAACAGATATCCATTACCGAGGATCAACGACCTGTTTGATCAATTAAAGGGAGCAAAATACTTTTCCAAGATAGACTTGAGGAGTGGTTATAACCAATTGAAAGTGAGGCCGAAGGATGTACCGAAGATAGCGTTCAGAATACGTTATGGTCACTACGAATTTTTAGTAATGTCGTTTGGTCTTATGAATGCTCCTGCAGCATTTATGGGACTAATGAATGGTGTGTTAAAGTTGTTTTTGGACAAATTTATGGTGGTATTTATAGACGACATTTTGGTATATTCCAAAACCAAAGAAGACCACGAAGAGCATTTGAGATTTACGTTGGAAGTATTGAGAAGAGAGAAATTGTATGCTAAATTTTCTAAATGTGAATTCTGGATTGAACGAGTACAATTTCTTGCTCACGTAATCGATAAAAATAGAATCTCGGTAGATCCATCTAAAGTAGAAGCCGTGATTAACTGGGATCAGCCTAGAACGCCGTCAGAAGTAAGAAATTTTCTTGGATTAGCAGGATATTATAGAAGGTTCATTCAAGACTTTTCCAAGATCGCAACTCCGTTAACGAATTTAACTCAGAAAGCTATGAAATTTGTTTGGACGGATAAATGTGAGGAAAGCTTTCAAGAATTGAAGAGGAGGTTGAGTACGACACCTGTGTTGTCTCTTCCGGATGATACAGGAAATTTTGTTGTTTTTAGTGATGTGTCGCATAAAGGACTTGGATGTGTGCTTATGCAAAATGGCAAAGTCATTGCGTATGATCATGTCAGTTGAAGGATTACGAGAAGGGTTACCCGACCCATGATTTGGAGTTAGCTGCAGTTGTTTTTGCTCTAAAAATTTGGAGGCACTATCTATACGGGGAGAAGTGTGAAATATATACGGACCACAAGAGTCTGAAATATATTTTTACACAGAAGGATTTGAATATACGTCAAAGAAGATGGTTGGAATTAATTAAGGATTATGACTGTGAGATTCTATACCATCCGGGGAAAGCAAATGTAGTTGCTGACACCTTAAGTAGAAAGGGTCGTGAGAAATTGATGATTTTAACTGCTCAGGAGGAGCTAATTTCAGAAATGGAGAAACTGGAGTTAGAGGTGAAGTATCCTATGGAAATTGATGAGAAGCTATTTCAGATGCAATCTGGTACCACCCTACTGGATAAAGTTAAGGAGGCTCAGATTCAGGACAAAGAATGTAAAAAGGTAACAAAGAAGAAATCTGAAGGAACCGAACCACGATTTAAGATGGATAAGGAATGAATACTGAGATTTGAGAGTAGAATTTGGGTACCACCAGTACAAGAGATTAAGGAAGAAATTTTGAGCGAGGCTCATAGTTCACGATATTCGATTCACCCTAGTAGTACCAAGATGTATCAAGATTTTCGACAACATTTCTGGTGGTCGAATTTGAAACGTGATGTTGTAGAATGTGTTGCCAAATGTCTGACCTGTCAGAAAGTGAAAGCGGAACATCAGAGACCGAGTGGATTACTATAACCATTAGAGATCCCAGAATGGAAATGGGAACATATTACAATGGACTTCGTGGTTGGCCTTCCGACGACTCAGAAAGGCTACGACGCAGTATGGGTTATCGTCGATCGACTGAAGAAATCCGCACACTTCCTTCCGATAAAAATAAGATTCAACTTAGAACAGTTGGCGAGGCTATACGTAAAAGAGATTGTTTTGGGGCACGGAGTTCTGGTATTAATTGTTTCAGATAGGGATCCGTGCTTCACGTCAAATTTTTGAAAACGTCTTCAGGAATGCATGGGTACGCAATTGCGAATGAGTACAACTTATCACCCTCAAACAGATGGACAGAGCGAACGAACAATTCAAATGTTAGAAGATATGCTAAGAGCATGTGTGATGGACTTCAAAGGAAATTGGTATGATCACCTACCGTTAGTATAGTTTGGATACAATAACAGTTACCACGCTAGTATTGGCATGCCGCCTTACGAAGCGTTATACGGCAGAAAGTGCAGAACTCCGCTTTACTGGGATGAAGTTGGTGAAAGACAATTGCTAGGGCCAGGATTGGTACAGCAGACGACATAAATAGTCAAAGTGATCCGAGCACGACTGGTAGCGGCTCAAGATCGACCGAAGAAATACGTTGATCCACATCATAAAAATATCGAGTTTAAATCAGGTAATTATGTTTTCTTGAAGGTCTCTCCCTGGAAGGGGAAGATCAGGTTCGAAAAAAAAGAGAAATTGAGTCCAAGATTTATTGGACCCTTTGAAGTATTGCGTAAAATCGGAGAAGTCGCGTACGAGGTTGCCTTACCTCCATCACTCGAGAATGTCCACAACGTCTTCCACGTTTCTATGTTACCCCCTTACAAGGCCGATTACAAGCATGTAATTGAATACGAACCCCTGCATTTTGAGAAAGACATATCTTACAAAGAAATTCTTGTCCAAATTGTCGACCGAAAAGAACAAGTTCTCAGAAATAAAGTTATACCTTCTGTTAAGGTAATTTGGAGGAACCACAACGTTGAAGAAGCTACGAGGGAACTCGAAGAAAAAATGGTGAAGAATTACCCTCATTTATTTACTTAATTATGTGTGGCGATTAAGGGGACAGGATCTTCTTAAGGGGGGGAGATGTAATCGGTCGAATTTATTGAGTGGTGATTCGGGGACGAAATCCTTTTAAGGGGGGAAAGATGTGACGAACTGCATTTTTGTAATTTAATTTTAATATTTATTGAATTAAATAAATATTTTTCAATGATTTAATTATTAGATTAAATAAATAATTGATGCATTGTGATAGATTAATTTAATTATATGTGTTACATTTATTAAATTAATGTAGAGAATAATTATTATTCGATGTATGTCATTATGTGAGCTTATTGTATTAAAGGAAATATTTAATAAGCCTGATGTTATTTAATTAATTTAATTATTAATTATAGAGTTAATAATTTGACATTATTTATTAATGAGAAATTAATTATGTGACTATGTGAATTTATGAAAAATTATTATATTTTATTTAAAATAAATTAAATAAGATCTTGATTTATTTTATGAAGGAGTGTGACATTAATTAAACTATATGATAAAGCTTTATTAAATTAATTGGTTTTTAAATCTATTTTGCTAGCCAAACAAGGCCCTATGGGGAGTTGGAGCAGTTACCCATTATTGGGTTAACTGACCACTCAGTGCGTCCGTTCTCTTATTGTATCATACGTCTTTTTATTTTCTTTCATTCTTATAAGTCTAGCAAAGGAAATCACAGAGAGAGTTTGAGAACTTTGAGAGAGATTTTGATTATTGTGATTAAAGGAGAAGAAGTGTGAGAAATTGGGAGTTGTTGTCACCCTGTGTAATCTAAGCAGAGTATTCAAGGGTAATCCTTTATTCCCAAATTTTAAAGTTACGTCATTTAGTTTTTATAAAAATGGCTTTCATGTATTTTGTAAGTCTCTGTAAATTGGGAAATGATGATTTTTATAACAATATGTGTAATAATTCGAGTAGTATAACATGTTTACTATGTAGACCATATCATTTGTTTCATTAAAATACATGTCGTATATGTTTTTCAAAATTACAGAGTATGGGTTTTGGCCTTATGGCCTTATACGTGATATTTTATGTATTGATCGTATATTATCCCTAAATTTTTCACTCGTATATTATTATGCATGTTGATACGAAGAGACCAAAGTTTAAATAAATGGAATCGGTGTTATAACGAATCCGTAGTGACAATTTTCATATTTTATGTTTAAAACCTTCAAGAACATCAAAGTCAGTGAATTTATAGGTTTTAATTCTGTAATTATGTGTTTTAATGGATTTAAATCGTTCTATAGTTGTTGGGTAATGATTATGTATAAATCATAGCATGTAGGTATGTTAATTTAGTGAAATTAATGATCATTTATTGTCCTTTTCGCTGAACTCTGTGTTCTTCGTGAACTGGAAATCAAAGTCTGGAGTTTCGCATCATGCGCCAACTCCGTAATCGAGAACTCACTGACTGCCAATGCAATGCCGTATTTCTGTCTAAGTCTCGAGCCATAGCATGATCTTCTGGTGCAAGCTTGCATGAGTGTCCAAGCAATGACACATTGCATCATGCTTATGCCTTAATAAGTATAAGTTTAATTGAAAGGCTCATGACAGCCACTCTCCAGAAAGTTCAGAAATGAGATTTTTTAAAATGATTAAGTCTAACAATGTGTTAGTAATTTAATGTAATGAACATGGACATATATCAGAAGTATAATGAGATATTAAAATAAATGTTTAACATGTAAATAGCATAATTACATGTGGATTGAATTATGGAATGCATAATTAACTGTTATTTGTAAATTATGTGTCAATGAATGTGATAAATTGACTAAGTATAGTCATTATTGTTCAAGTTTATTATTTACCCAAGTAAATTATCATTAATATTATTCAAGTTCAAATGTTATATTAAAGATTTATTATCTTTTCAAAGCATGATTTAGTTATACAATAATTGTCCTATTGTATACTTCTTGAGATTATTATTCAATTTGAATATCATTATTATTGAACCTTATTAGACTAGTGAACCCTTATTGATTCGACTAGTCCATAGTTGATGAGAGTTCTAAATTTCAGAACCCTTGATGAATTATCCAAACCAAACTTCCTTTGGTGCGGCTCGAATGTCAAACTGAGATGAACAACCCTGCAAATGGATTTACTTATGCGTTAGCGTTAAGATATTGTGCACAATATGGTACTAAGGGCTGATCCCCCTAAGTACGTGTAGAAAAGGTCCATAGTCTTATGACTGTTAAAGGTTTCAAATATAACCCTTGATAACCTAGGACATAGTTCAAGGTCTTATGACCCTCAGAATTCTTTTGATTCTTGTTATTCATTCTTGATTCAAAAGTTGAGCTTTTATTCAGATGTCTTTGATTTACTCGCATGTTATTATACTGTTATTTCATTATTATACTTGTGGGCAATAGTGTTAATTCTTGCTTAATAATAACATTGCAGTTAAGAATGAAAGAACTGATGAACCTTCCAATAGTAAAGGCAAGGGCAAAGTTAGCAAGTGATGAAGACTTGTTATTTTTACTAGATGATGTATTTATGTTTAAGACTTGAGTTAATGATGTTGTTTAAGACTTATTGGTTTATGATTCCGCACAGATGTTTAAGGTTAGTTTAACTTGGGATTGTATTATTAATTATTCGGTTGTTGCAACCCTTAAGGGGAAGATTTTTATTCTATCTACTGCATGGCTTGCATTTATTATGGGTAGATAAATAGATGATATTTGTACAGTGAACACCAAATCCCGTGGAATTGAAGTACCCAGATTTGGGGGTGTCACAACCAATATGAAAATACGTAAAACTGATAAATGATACGTCTAACAACAGTCAGAAATAATTTTTAATTAATTACAACACTTAAAATTAGAAATTAAAATAAACAAATTTCAAGAAGATCGTATCATCATGTAGCACATGCCCCTCCTTTGCAATCCTCACGCGGGCGCGCAACTTGCAGTATGTAATGTCTGTGCAGCAGGGTGCTCGCGCGGGCGCGTGTCCTCAAGCTTATTCTGCCGCTCGGCCGCGTGGCTTTTGCAACTTTGAATTTTGGTTCTGCTGCAGCAACTAATCTATTATGCTATTCATTCTTTTGTCCATTCATGCTTAGCCTCCTGCTCCAATTGATCCTTATGCCATTCATCCAACAGCCTCATGCCATTTACATCACCAAATTAAGCCATATCCTACACTTTTACACCAAAGGAGTTTTGAGTAAATGCAATGCAAAATATCATGAAATGCAACTAAAAACACACTAAAATATTCTTGAGATGGGTATAGTTCGTGTGAATTAATATCCAATAAGTAGGTGTAAAACCCACTTATTAAAATACCCCCAAACTTGAACTGTTGTTTGCCTTCAAGCAATGCATACTAATGACCAATGAAAATGCAGCTATATTACTATGCAACTAAATTATGATGCAACTAGTCTCACATTGTTCCAGCTATCACAGAAATTCAGTCCAAAATCCCTCAGCGAATTTTTCCAGATTCAAGAATATAAATTCAAATCGAACTATAGGCATAATATCATACACTCAGATATTTCATACATGCTATAGATATGCTGTGTGTGTGTTGTGTTCACCCAAAACTTGATTTAAGCAGAGAATACACATGCTAAATTGCTCAAAACAGAAAATTATAGTTTAAATCAAGACTCATGTATACATATACAACGAAAACTATTCCAACATATCAAAACAAACTGAGGTTCAACAATGGGCTTAACTGCTTTATTTTTACTCACGAGGGTGATTTTTGCTCTATCCCGCGGTGTTTATTGCTATTTTGTTTTTCACATGACTGTGCAATGTCTTATTCCATTAGGCAACACTGCTAACGTTTAGCGAGCTTTCAATCAATGACTCTCAGACCATGAAAGACCTTAGGGCGCTAGGTGTAGAGACAATCCCCTCGGGCGTACTTACTCAAGTAGCCAAGACCCTGAAATAAGACTAGCCACGTTATTGCTATTTGGTTTTTATTTTATTTTTGTTATACATGGCATACCCATGTTTTCCCAAAGTTTGAATGTCAATGTTTTGCAAGTCTACATCCATGTTCCACATATTTCTTTTTTTGACAATACATTTTCTATCGAGCAATACAACACATACTTCTGATACCTACAAGTGATTGTGAACACATTCGTGCAAACCGAAAGCATTTAAACAACAACATGAATTTTATCATGTAAAACAGTATAGCTAGGTTCATGTTATCCAACATACTCAAAAATCTTTCAAAATTCACTTTCATCATCATACCGACAAAAATTTCCATACAAAGAAGAACTCATGAGACATGCAAACTAAAAAAATTCTAACACATAAACAAATAAACTAAACATGAACATGCAAAATTTAAACTAATCATGCCAATACTACATGCAACTATACTACTACCCCTGTAACATTCCAGAATTTTAAATTATAATATTAAATATTTATTGATTTATATAAATATTTAATGGATATGTTTATTGTTGAATAAATAATTGTTCAATTTGAGTTGATGTGGTTTAGTTAATTATTTGTTGAATAAATAATTAAGGAGATTATTGATTTATATAAGTATTTAATGGATATGTTATTGTTGAATAAATAATTGTTCAAATTGAGTTGATGTGGTTTAGTTAATTATTTGTTGAATAAATAATTAAGGAGCTAAGAAAATTAATTGTTATGAGATTATATACTAATTTAATTTAATAATTAAGTTAGAGAGCTAATAATGATTAAATGAATTATAATATTTTAATTAGAATTTGTGATTAAAATAAGGTGTTAGTTGGTTAAATAAATTTATAATTATAAAGGAAATTATAATTATGTGGGAATGATTTATGTGTTAAAATAATTTAATAGATTAGTATTTGAATTGATTAAATTGATTATTTAATTTAGTAGAAGTGTGTCAAATAACCTTGCTTTATAAAAGAGTTATTAAAATAAATTAAATGAGTTTAATTTAGTTTTGGCCAAACAAGTCTTAATACATATTAAGTCTTTAATTTAATAGTGTTTTATCAAACAAGGTATAAGGATTAATTGATTTATTTTTAATTAGCTTTACCAAACAAGGTATATAAGTTAATGGGTTATTTTTATTATGTTAGACAAACAAGCCTTATGGCTTTTGATTTTCAAAACTTATATAACTGACATAAGTTATATCTATATTTATATTATATAATTAATATATATTATTGTTATATACGTTATATTTTTCTACGTTAGTTAGACTAGAGTTAGAAAGAAGGCTCAGTTGAAGAAAATAGAAGAAGAAGAAGAATATAGAGAAAAATTTGAGAGAAGTTTAGAGAAATTGAGAAAAAGAATTGGAGAAATGAAGATTGTAATCATAGCTAGCCACCATTTTCTTCTAAACTCTAGAGTATCATCTTCTTAATCAAAGGTAGGATATTAATCCTTGTATTTTATTTTTAAAGTTTAGTTTTCTTCTCCAAAAAGTTCTTTGTAAAATAATTATGGATGATGAATTTCTTGTGTATATAGCTTTAGATGATGATTGTTGTTGTAAAACTGTTTTTCATAGGTTATGTATGATTATAATCAATTACTTTATGTATGTATATAAATGGTGAAGAAAAATATATCACAAGTGAGTTCATATAAAAATATATATGAATATGGCTTAGTTTTAAGTAAAAATTAAGGTTTAATTAGTTGTTAAATTGATAAATTGACTATTGAATTCGATAGAGTA
Organism: Panax quinquefolius; assembly: GCA_020205615.1. Taxonomy (NCBI): domain Eukaryota; kingdom Viridiplantae; phylum Streptophyta; class Magnoliopsida; order Apiales; family Araliaceae; genus Panax; species Panax quinquefolius. The sequence continues at coordinate 49,733,426 of CM035164.1, forward strand.
TGTATAATCTTAACCATGGTATTTTGAATTTACTGTTTTGATTGAAAAACAAAATCATAATGTTGATTTTCATTAAAAATGTCAAAAATGGAGTTTTTATCAAAACCAATGAAATTGGGTGTTGTAAAGTTGATGGTTATGTTATTTTATGGGTAGAATCATGCTAGAAGTCTTTACAATATGTTTACAGGAAGTCTCTGTATATATTACATGTAATTAATTTGTTAGATTAGAGCTTGTAGGCCAATTTGGCTTTTTGTTCATGCTGTTGCCGAGCTTGGTCGCCGAATTCTGGAGTTTGGCGCCGCAACGCTACCCAAGATCAATGTTAGTTTCAAGTTGTATAACCTGGCGCCTATACCGCAGTCAGCCAATTGTTGGCTCGTGACTCATATTTACTGTAAAAGCTTTCCGACGCAGCCTTGACCACACAACAAGAATGGTAATACCAATGACAAGAGTTAGCGTAATAATTACGACATTTTAGTTTATTACACAAAGTTTGAAAATAAATATCATGTGTTAATAATAGGATTGTTAAATGATGATTTCAGTAGTATTAAACTATAAATGAGCATATTATCAAGGGTTAACTAGTATTAACATAGTTTGATTATGTGAATTGGTAATTTAACCTACATGATGTATATATTTGTTTATATAGATATAAAATATTGGTAATGACTAATTATGTCATGATGACATATATATAGGGTATTGAGATTCAAGTGGTAAGGGTTAGCTTGTGCTAAAGGCAAGTTTTCTAACTTTACTTTTATAATTGTGCGAATATTTAAACTCTTTTGAGCAAGTTTTCTAACTCCATACTTTCATTGAGTTAGTTGTTTATGCAAGTTTTCTAACTCTAAAACTTCATTGTGCAAGTTCAATTTCGTTGAGTACATTATTGTTTTTAATTCAAATTCAATTATAAAAGTGGCTAACTCTACACTTTCGTATAGCTAGATGGTTTATTATTGAGAAAGCTCTTGTATCTAATTATTCATATGGATGCAAGTATTCTAAATTATATATTTAGTATTGACCAAGTTTCTTTTATATGTAACTTGTTATTTAGCATGCAATTGCTATATTTTAATATTCTAGTGTTGAACAACTTTATCGTTCAAATTACTATTCATTATGCATTCTTGGTATCCAATTATCAATAACTTTGACTTAATATTGTTCAAATCAAATTATGTTATGATTATTCAATGTTTATGCTATTAGATTATTTCTAAAGCATGATATTAATTTACAAATATCGATTCAGTTATGATTATTCCATAGCATACAGTTAGTTCTTTTGTATTCAACTAATCCTTAGTTGAAGACCGTTGAATTCTAAATTACCCTGTAATGTATCCAAACCAAACTACCTTTGGTGCGGAGTTGTATTCTAAATACTGAGATGAACAACTCTTTTATTAGAGGTTTACGCTTAGCGTTGAAATGGTTGTGCACAATACATTGTACGAAGGGTTGACCCCCCTAAGTACTTGGAGTCCTTATAGTCTTATGACTGTTAAAGTTAAAGTTGAAAGATTACTTATAACTGTGGACATGATTCGTGGTCATTAGACCCTCAGTAGTATGTTTAAAATTGTAAATAGAACCTATCATTCAGTTCTATTGATCCTATTTCTGGAAAATGTTGTAATGTTGTAAAGTTATTCATTCTTATTTCAAGTGAGCCTTGTTTGCTCACTCTTGCATATTATATACTCATTGCAGCTAAGGTTGAAAAGGTCAATGAACCTACCACTAGCAAAGGAAAGGGAAAAATATACAAGTGATGAAGACTTGTAATTTTATTTTATCGTTATAGACTTTTGAATGATGTAATAATTTAATTTCCGCATTTGAATGATTGTAATTAAAGGTTAGATAACCTAGGAGATCTTTTTGTATTTAAGTTTAATCCTGTATGGGCAGGTTTTCATTATTCAATTTTATTATGATTGGGGAAATGAATGTTTTGATTAAGTGAACACCAAATCTTGAGGAAATGAAGTACCAGGATTTGGGGGTGTCACATGTTGGTATCAAAGCTTTAGGGTTGAACCTTAGGTGGGGGGAAAAGCCTTAGGAAGTAACCTTTGAAAAGATAGTGGAGATAACTATTAACGAGTTTTAAGGAAAAAGTAATAAAACACTTATAGGCTTATGTGTTTAGAAACTATGTGCTCGTGAGGGTCGAGTAGTAATGATTAATAATTAAAACTTTAAAACTTTGTTGTCAAGATGACTAATGTTGGATAATCCAGTCAGGCTAGGGAGGAGGGACCTCAAATGACTATAGAAGACGAGCCTCACGACATTTAGGTAGTTTGGGAACAACTACTGCCACGGGAGTCAGCCCCGTTGGTCACAGTAGTTGAAGATGAGGATGATTACGTGGAAACAGATGAGGAGGATCCCATTGAGTTACCACAGAAGGATGAGGATGACAAGAACGAGGAGGAGGAGACTCCACTAACCTCGATGGTTGCTCGTATGTACGATGAAGTCTACGACCATAACGTGGAACTTCAGGATACAGTTGAGGAGTTGCAGGAGATAGTAGCTGAACAACAAACTGCAATGACATAAAAAGACGGCGAGATCCAGGATCATGAAGAACGACTGACAAATGTCGAGGAGAAACTAGTAGAGACTGAAGGATAGAAAGAACAACTGATCGAAGTGGTCGCTGAACTAAAGAACAAGCTGAGAGAAGAAGCTACTAAGAGGGTAAGAGCTGAAGATGCCTCAGAGGAAGCTTTTCAACGAACCAGATTAGCAGCAAGAGACACGCAAGCAAAGAGGATGAAGATGGAAGAGATGGATAAAGTATTTAACACCGCAATTAATCTATCTCAAGATCGGGTCATGGGATATCCTATTCAGTTCGAGACACTGCCATCATATGTATTAGACCGCAGAACAATGGTCCGGGTCATGGAGGAAGAACGTGATAGGGCTAAGAAGTATCTTAATAGAACATTGTAGTTATTATACGATGAGTGAGAGTTTAAATAAATTGTAAATCCCAAGTGTTATGCAACCTATGGGATATGACTATGAGGTTGTCCTGAAACTTTTGTAGTTCAGGAAAGTAATGTAAATAGGAGTGATGCTATTGTTATATGTTTTCAAAAAGGTTATGAATAAATAAAAGTTGTTACTTTATTCAAAGTGTTATGTATTATGTGGTTATTTCTTTTGGAGGTAAGTTAAGTAGAAATTTCTTAAAAGAGTTGAATAATAATCTAATGAATGTATTTTAACAGAAATGCCTCCCAGACTTCAACCACCAAGCCAGAGAACCACTGAAAGAACCAATAACGACAATGTTGATGGTAACCCCTTTCAACAATTAGTGACATTACTGACAGGAGCGTTGCAAAATCAACCACAAAACCAAGGTACAACGTTTAAAGATTTCAAGGCTGTTGGACCACCTCAATTCCATGGGTCTATGAATCCAGTCGAAGCACAAACCTGGATTATGAAGATAGAAAAGGTGTTCGATGTCGCTAGGGTAGGGGATGATCAGAAAACTGCTTTCACAACTTTCATGTTGAAAGCAAAAGCTAGTTATTAGTGGCAGGCCAATAAAACTCGTGAAGGGCCAGGAGTGAGGACCTGGGATAGGTTCAAGGAGTTGTTCTTTGAGACTTATTTCCCAGAGAGTTCAAAGAGTCAGCTAGAAGTGCAGTTTCTGGAACTAAAACAAGGAACGATGATGGCATCTGAGTATGCCACGAAGTTCAACGCATTGGCGAGGTTTGCGCCATATCAGGTCAGCACCGGCAAAAAGATTTGAACAGGGACTGAAGCCCTGGTTGTACACTATGGTTTCCCTGTTCCAGATTGAAGGCGTTCTGACGAGTGATGGAGAAGGCGATTACTCGGCCAAGGTAGAAGCGGCGAAGGACAAAGTTCAATCAGGAACAAAAAAAGAAAAAGAATGAGGTAGAGATTAAGACTGGAGGTGGTAGCGGTGGAAACAACAACAACAACAACAATAGTTTGAAGATGAAGTGGAATGGGAACATGGGTGCTGGAAACCAGCAGGGTAACCAGCAAAACAAAAAGTTTGAAGCATGTGCGACATGTGGGAAATTTCACAAGGGTGCGTGCTTGATGGGGAAACGAGTTTGCTTCAATTGTGGCCAGGAGGGTCACATCGCCCCAAATTTCACTTAACTAAAGAAGAATACGTGCTTCACGTGCGGGTCCAAGGATCACTTTGCTCGTGAATGCCATATGAAGAAGGATGGAGTGACTACCAGAAGCAATGGAGTTAACAATGGAGGTACCTGGGTCATTGCAGGACCTGCAGCATCAAACAAACCTTCAACATGACTGTGCAAGATGCTGTGCAATCAAAATATGTAGTGCCATGTATTATCCCAATCAATAATATAAATGCTTATGTATTATTCGATTCGGGTTCTACTTGTTCATTTATATCTGATGAATTTGCTAAGAGGTCTGAATTTCCTAGAGAAGAACTGAATTTTCCTTTGAACATAGAAATTGCGAATAAGTAAGTAATCCCTGTTAGATTCGTATACAAGAACTGTAGGGTGAATATTAAGGAGAATAACTTGTTGGTAGATTTTATTCCGATTAGACTTGGAGAGTTTGATGTTATATTGGGAATGGATTGGTTGTTCAAATATAGAGCTGTAATTGATTGTCACAAGAAGTGTGTAAACCTTATGACTCAGTCAAAGGTAGTATTTTATGGTAGTAAGTCACCTAGACAAATGAAATGTTTGACGACTATGCAGGCCAAGAAATTGTTGAGTCAAGGCTGTGTTGGCTATTTAGCTTACATAGTCGATACTCAGAAGAAGGGTGTGAAACTAGAACAGATACCAGTGGTGAGAGAATTTGAAGACGTGTTTCCAGAGGATTTGCCAGGACTTCCGCCTGACAGAGAAATAGATTTCGTGATCGACTTGGCGCCGGGAACAACACCAATATCGAAGGCCCCGTACAGAATGGCTCCGATAGAAATGAAGGAACTGATGGTACAGTTGCAAGAGCTACTGGACAAGAAATATATTAAACCAAGCGTATCGCCATGGGGAGCGCCAGTTTTATTCGTGAAGAAGAAGGACGGATCAATGCGTCTTTGCATTAATTATAGGGAGTTAAACAAGGTCACTATTAAGAACAGTATCCGTTGCCCAGAATAGATGACTTGTTTGATCAGTTGAAGGGTGCTAAATATTTCTCAAAAATTGATTTGAGAAGTGGGTATCACCAATTGAAGGTAAGAAAGGATGATATACCTAGAACGACATTCAGAACTCAGTACGGACATTACAAATTTCTGGTGATGTCTTTTGGTTTAACTAATGCCCCTGCTGCATTCATGGATTTGATGAACAGGGTGTTTAAACAATTCTTAGACAAGTTTGTAGTGGTATTCATCGACGACATTCTAGTGTATTCCAAAACTCAAGAAGAACACGTGGAACATTTATGTTTGACATTGGAGACACTAAGAAAGGAAAAGTAGTACGCAAAATTCTCTAAGTGCGAATTTTGGCTCGATCATGTACAATTTTTGGGTCATGTTATTGACAATGATGGGATTTCAGTGGATCCATCAAAAGTGGAAGCTGTAATCAATTAGGAACAACCAAGAACACCATCAGAAGTGAGGAGTTTCTTGGGACTGGCCAGTTATTATAGAAGATTTATTCAAGATTTTTCTAAGATAGCCATTCCCCTAACAAATTTGACACGCAAAGCTGTAAAATTTGTTTGGACGGAGAAATGTGAAGATAGTTTCCAAGATTTGAAGAAGAAGCTAAGTGTGGCACCTGTGTTGACATTACCAGATAATACAAGAAATTTTACAGTGTATATTGATGCCTCACACAAAGGGTTGGGTTGTGTTCTTATGCAGAACGGCAAAGTTATTGCGTATGCATCAAGACAACTGAAGGATTATGAGAAAGGGTATCCGACTCATGATTTAGAATTGGTTGCAGTTGTATTTGCTCTAAAGATATGGAGACACTATCTTTATGGAGAGAAATGTGAGATCTACACACACCACAAAAAGTTTGAAGTTTATTTTCACTCAGAAGGATTTGAACATGCGTCAAAGAAGGTGGATGGAATTGATAAAAGATTACGATTGTGAGATATTTTATCATCCGGGCAAAGCGAATGTGGTTGCAGATGCTTTAAGCAGGAAAGGTCAGGAAAAATTGATGCTGATAATAACTCAGGAGGAGCTCATTTCAGCAATGACAAAACTATAGTTGGAAATCGAATTTCCAAAAGAATCTGACGAACAACTATTCCAGATAGAAGCCGATCCAACTTTAGTGGACAAAGTGAAGGATGCTCAACTACAAGATAAAGAGTGTGGGAAAATCAAAGATAATCTGATTGAGGGTAGTGATGTAAAAAACAAGATCAATACCAAAGGACTACTATAGTTTGAGGGAAGAATCGGGGTTCCAGCAACACCAGAGCTGAAAGAAAAAATTTTTTATCGAAGCTCATAGCTCAAGATATTTAATTCATCCAGGAAGCACGAAAATATATCAAGATTTGCGCCGACATTTTTGGTGGCCGAATATGAAAAGGGACGTTGCAGAATGCGTAGCGAAATGCTTGACATGTCAAAGAGTAAAAGTCGAACATCAAAGACCCAGCGGATTACTTTAACCGTTGGAAATACAGGAATAGAAGTGGGAACACATCATGATGGATTTTGTGGTGGGTCTTCCAACTACTCAGAGAGGATGCAAAGCGATTTGGGTGATAGTGGACAGACTGACGAAATTAGCGCACTTTCTACCAATAAAGATTAGATTCAATCTTGATCAGTTGGCAAGATTGTACATTAAAGAGATCGTTTCGAGGCACGGAGTGCTAGTATCAACTGTGTCCGATAGAGATCCGCGATTCATGTCTAATTTCTAGAAGAGACTACAAGAATGTATGGGAACACAGTTGCGAATGAGTACGGCTTATCATCCACAAACAGATGGCCAAAGCGAATGTGACGCCCCCAAATCCGTGTAACATCGATTACAGGACATGGTGCTCACGATACAACATACATCATCATTTATCCCTTCTCGTAATCCTTCAATTGATGCGATGCATACGCAATAACTTTACCATATTGCATAAGCACACAACCAAGTCCTTTGTGTGACGCATCACTGAAAATCACAAAGTCACCTGTATCGTCAGGTAAAGACAACACTGGTGCTTCACTCAGTCTTTTCTTGAGTTCCTTAAAACTCTCTTCACATTTCTTCGTCCAGACAAATTTTACCAACTTCTTCGTTAAATTCGGCCAACGCGTTCGCTATCTTTGAAAAATCTTGGATTAACCGTCTGTAATAGCCTTTGCCAGGTCCTAAGAAACTTCTTACTTCGATTAGGTGACTTTGGTTGTTCCTAATTACAACCGCTTCCACCTTTGCCGGATGCACGTAAATTCCGGCCCCTTTGTCGATCACGTGACCCGAAATTGAACTTTCTCCAACCGTAATTCACACTTTGAGAATTTTGCGTATAACTTATCCTTCCTCAACGCCTCCAACACTAACCTTAAATGTTCAGCATGATCTTCCTGAGTCTTAGAATAGATCAAGATATCATCTATGAACACAACTACAAATTTATCTAAGTATTGCTTGAATACCCGATTCATCATGTCCATAAATGCTGCTGGCCAATTTGTTAACCCGAACAACATCACCAGGAACTCATAGTGACCGTAACGTGTCCCCGAACAATCGCCTTAGGTACATCCTCCTTCCTTACCTTTAACCGGTGATATCCCGTCCTCAAGTCGATCTTGGAAAATATTTTGCTCCCTTCATTGATCGAATGATCATCTATCCTAGGTAACGGATACTTGTTCTTAATCGTCACCTTGTTCAACTCTCGATAGTCGATACATAGTCTCATCAATCCATCCTTCTTTTCACAAATAAAATTGGTGCTCCAAGAGACACACTCATTGAATATATACTTCCTATCCAATAATTCTTGCAACTGTACCATCAGCTCCTTCATTTCTGCCGGTGCCATTCTGAAAGGGGCTTTCGAAATCGGTGTCATCCCCGGTACTAAATCTATAATGAATTCGACCTCTCGATCGGGCAAAAGTCCTGGCAATTCCTCCAAAAATACATCCGGAAATTCATTCACTACTGGTATCTGTCCCATTTCTATCCCTGCTTTCTGTATATCGACGATATGGTCCAAATATCCTACACATCCCTTTCTTAGTAACTTCCTTGCTTGCATCATCGTCAGACAACTTGAGTGTCTCAACACCTACTTCCATAGAATGCTACCTTAGACCGATCCGAGTCCTAAGGTTTATACACTTCTTTTTGGCAATCTATCATCGCTCCATGGTTAAATAACCAATCTATTCCTAGAATTACATCAAATTCTCCTAATTGAATTGGAATTAAATCCACGGGTAACTTATATCCCCTGATGTTTACAACACAATTTCTATAGACATGGCTAACGGGAATAATTTCCTTATTAGCAACTTCTATGTTTATAGGATATTTTAATTCTTCCTGGGGTAAATTTAATCGTTGGGAGAATTCATGCGATACGAAGGAACAAGTAGCACCCGAATCAAATAATATGTAAGTAGATATATCATTGATCGGAATGATACCTGAAACCACGTCCTTGGATGCAACCGCATCCTGAACCGTCATGTTGAAAGTCCTTTCTGTTGGTCGATTCTAAGTTGGTGGTCCATTAATCACGAGATTCCCACCGCTTGGTCCTCTTCCTCCATTTCCTTCTGCTGTGTTCTTCTTTGGGCAATTCCTTGCCTGATGATCCAATGCTCCACAGTTGAAGCATCCATTTCTCTTTGGTGTAGAACAATTGGGAGAGATGTGTCCCTCCTGCCCGCAGTTGAAATGGACATTCTTTCCTTTTAGACATGCCCCTGAGTGATTCCTCCCACACTCCTTGCATGCCTCTGTTCTCTTCTTTGTTTCCCTTGGTTTTCCCCTAGAGTATCTCAATTTGAAATTGTTGCTGCTACTGTTGTTATTGTTTCACTTCCTCTTGTTTGCACCACTCACCGCCGCTACCTTCCCCATGATTCCTCCTTCATTCTTCTTCTTTTTTTCCTTATTAAATTTCATCAAGGCCTCACTTCCGCCCTCAGCGATTATAGCTTTCTCCAGGAGAGTCACGAAGCTTTTCGTCTGTAACTCCGAGAGTCTACTTTATAACCATGGTTTGAGACCCTGCTCAAACCTCCTCGTTTTTCTCTCCTCATGGTCGACCTGGTGAGGCGCAAACCTCGCCAGCTTGTTGAATTTTGAGGCATATTGAGGTACCATCATGTCTTCTTGCTTCAGCTCCAGGAATCGCATCTCCATGCGACTCTGCATACTAACTGGAAAATAGTTCTCGAAAAAGATTTTCTTAAACCCTTCCCAAGGTATCACGCCTTCTCCAAATTTCGTCCGGTTTGCCTCCCACCGTGTTAGCTTCACCTTCAAAGATGTAAGTGGCGAAGATTGTTTTCTAATCATCACCTACTTGGGCGATAGCGAACGCCTTTTCGATTTCCTTGACCTAAGTTTAAGCTTCGATGGGTTCAGTGGTTCCTTTGAACTCAGGGGGTCCCGTGCTCTTGAAGTCCTTGAAGTGTGCCACCTGGGCCACTAGAGGGTTATTGGCATTCGGGGTTCGATTCTGAAGTGCCCCCACTAACATGTCTACAAACTGCTGCATAGGATTCGGTGGATCCCGAGCATTACCGCCTGACCCCTCGGGTGTTTGACGATGTCTTCCTCTAGCCATCTATCTGTTTAAAATGAACTTAATGTTATTATCTTATCACTTACTCTACATAATATATCAATCATAAGAAGAGACTTAATTATCACATCACATACTTAAATAAAAACATATTTATTTATAAACATAACACCCAAGGTATTTCATCGTCTTATAACATTAAGCTATTTACATCACTTTAAACCAACATACTTGGTAAAAACTGAAACCAAGATTATTATTCAAAGATAAGCGTTCTATACGCCAGTAATAAAAGTTCATCATAATAAACTAAAAGCCCTGCCTAATGGCATCCTCATGCTCCTCATCCGCTATCTCCAGTACCAGCCCTCGGCTTATAACATGTCTAGACCGGTGCTCCTCACTTGGAAAATGATTCACCCTATGTTGAAACCTTCCATGTGCTGACTTAAATGCGTACTTCATCTTGTCAATCTTAACCTTCTTATCTCTCACCTCTCCTTCAAACTCGCCAGTTAGCTTCTCAGCCCGAACACGGTCTCTCCTCTCTTCTCCCTAGAATGTGGTAATAATCTGCTTGTCAGTTTGAAGACTCTAAATCCTCGACTCTAACCAATTAATGGAATGCCCCAAGTGGGTCATAATAGCTTCTTTCTCATCCTCCAGCCTATCCGCCTTCTGGTCTGATGCCCGCAACTTGTCAGCCAGATCCCCGTTCCTAATTATCAGGTGGTGCACCAATGCCTCAAGCAATGCTGCAGTTTGCTGCTCCCCCTGATACAGCTCCTTCAACTCATGGACCTTGTCGTCCAACTCCGTAATCCTATCCATCAACTCATCCAATAATGTATCCTCAGGTGCTTCTTCCGAGTCCTTCTTGGGCTCCCCTTCCTCTTCAAGATACTCCTCTGGGTCAGAGTCAGCTACTGCCTCAGCTATAGGCACAGGTAAAGCTTTCACCAACTGCTCACTCACAACGTGGATATCTCTAACCTCCTCTTCTCTTGACATCCTTCAAACAAGAAAAAAAATCACTCGGTTAGTATTTTAAAATATTTTTTTTTGTTTTTAGGAAAAATAGATTTGACACAACCCCTAGAACTCTACATGAGTTCATCTCTTTATTTTCTCCACTAACTTCCCTAAGGTTATAGTCTAAGGTTCCCCACCTAAGGTTTATAACCTATTGCTCTGATACCAACATGTGACGCCCCCAAATTCGTGTAACATCGATTACAGGACATGGTGCTCACGATACAACATACATCATCATTTATCTAAGTAACTCTAATAATAATAATAATAATAATATTAACTTTTACATACTATTTCAAAATAAAGTCCCAAGTCTTTACAACCTTTAATAAACTAAAACTTTAACTTAGCGTTTATCGCTACATCACTTCATATGCAGAAATATAATTATTACATAAATAATTCTCATCATTTCATCTTAGACTTTCCTTTGTCCTTGCTCGAGCCCTCAATGTTATCATCCTTAACTAAAAGGTTTAAGCAAGAATGAGCACAAATTGCCCAGCAAGTATATAAAATAGTTTGAGAACATACATTAGAAGTAGAAGCATTAGTATGAATATTTCTCAATAGTTGAAATAAATATCAAGAGATAAACTAGAATATCAAGATAAGAGTTCTGGAATTCTCAATAACATACTAAGGGGTGTTAGATACCCTGAACATTACGTTGTTTCATCAAAAACCATCAGACGATTTAACAATCAAATAGATTGTAAACGGTCCCTGCAAGTACTCCAAGTGATCAGCCTATCGTACCCTATATTGTGCACAAGTATAAAGTTTAAACGCATAAGCGTAAATGGGACTATATGCCTCACATCGCCATTCCCGCTATCCGGGTTGTTCATCTTAGTATTCATACGGGACCTCATCAAAGAAATTTGGATTGGTAAACATCAAATAGCTTCAAAGGATTTGAATTATTTAAACAATATACTATGTTTGCATCAATAACATCTAGTTGGGACGAAAGCTAGAAAGCATGCTTGAATATAGTTCATTAAGGGAATACGAACTTTAAAGTATAGCAGTTGCAATAGGAACTGAATAATCATCTATAACTTTTCGCATTACAATTGAAGTTATAGAACTTTATAATAAAGGAGCTTGCACGAATGATTAATTAATCACAAGCCCAAACTTACCCTCACTGCAATCAACTGAATAAGAGTTGAATAAATTCATAATGAAAAATAGGGTAAGAAACTTACCTTGATCGTTGTTTACCAATAATAGATTAACGACTTTATACTATCTCGCACTTCACGTGTCCTACACAATCAGATAATCATGCACATCAACTATTAGCAACGCATAGTAGTTGTAATATAAACGTTACTCTATAATTTTCAGAGTTCACTCTATGATTTTCCACTCTACTATCTGCACTACGATTTTCAGAGTTCACTCTACGATTTTCACTGACTTTACGATTTTCAGTGTTGACTCTACGATTTTCACTCTACTATCTGCACTCTACGATTTTCGTGAGTTTACTCTCGACTTTCATCGACTCTACGATTTTCGTGAGTTTACTCTACGATTTTCAATCGACTCTCACGATTTTTTTAGAGTTTACTCTACGATTTTCATCGACTCTACGATTTTCGAGTTTACTCTCCACGATTTTCGTGTTTACTCTCTACGATTTTCAATCGACTCACGATTTTCGTGAGTTTACTCTCGATTTTCACTAACTCCCACGATTTTTGAGTTTACTCTACGACTTTCATCGACTCTACGATTTTCGAGTTTTACTCTACGATTTTCATCGACTCTACAATTTTTTAAATTTACTCTACAATTTTCATCGACTCTACGATTTTCGAGTTTACTCTACGATTTTCAATTGACTCTCACGATTTTCGCAGAGTTTACTCTACGATTTTCATTGACTCTCACGATTTTCGTGAGTTTACTCTCACGATTTTCAATCGACTCTACGATTTTCGAGTTTACTCTATGATTTTCAATTTACTCTCACGATTTTCGAGTTAACTCTACGATTTTCATTGACTCTACGATTTTCAGAGTTTACTCTACGATTTTCAATGACTCTATGATTTTATTCCCGCTAATCTAAAGATGATATGACCATGATACTTGGACACAATAACCTTCATACATCAAGGTATTTTACAAAATATAACATTTATAAAACTAGCATGCTAAGACCACAAACCAATCAAGATAGAAAAGCGTGCAAGCACTAGTTTTATACTTAGAAAATAATTCTGGAATTTCCAAAATTCTGCAGATTTTATTACCAACATGCATGCTTATGATTTTCATAACTTGCTCAATTTAACTCCCTTTCCTATGAAATTTGGACAGGTTGTACCTCATGTTACATACTATTTTATAAAATTATTACATACGTTAATCGAGTCATATACACCATGATCCCAAGGCTCCGAAAAACCCCAAAAATCACAGATTACTAGTTAAACCCAATTTGACAAAAATCCGGGATTTTGCTTATAGCCTGCAATTAAATTATTCCTAATGTCCAGATCATCCACTCTCACATGTTTTCACATTTCACAACATCAAACTTCAACAAACTTCCACCTTTTTGATTAATTTAGCACCTTAGAGACATTTTATCAAAGGTAGAGCATGCATTGCTTAATTATTTGATTTTCTATGAATTTGATGCATGATTAACCCATATCTTTTGTTGTTATTGATCTATAATCATCAAACAACAGTAACATGGCAACACAAAGCCACAACAAATCATTTACCAATTTTATATTCATTTTCTTCTCATTTTTGTTATAAAAATAAAACGGGTTCATGAATTACCTTTTGATGAATTTCTTCTTGGTTTAATATGATGCTCCTTCTCCTTGCTTGTCAAATCCTCAGTAATCCTCCAAAATTAGTTCTAACTCTCTTAGGCTCTCAATTTCTCCATGTTTACTCACTGTGGAATTTTCTTAAAAGAAAAGTGTGTTTGTATATATGTATAGCTTTGTTAGAGTCTTTTGATTCCCATAACCCCCAACTCTAATGATTAGTTACTCACAATACTTAATACTACAATAATATAGTTAATTAGTAGGAAGAATGTGGGAGTTAGATAAAATGAATGTGGGAGTTAGAAAAATAAAAAGAATTTTGATTTTAAGGAATAAAATAAATTACTTCCACCTTAGCTATTATGTAATATATGTATACTCCCTCCCTTGTCCCAATTTAATAGTCTCATGGGTCCACCAGTTCAGCTGATTTCTATTAAAAAAAATACATATATTATTTTAATCAATTAATCAATTAATAAGCTATTTAACTATTTTACTCTTTGGAACCAAACTTTGCGAACCATATATTGATTCCTACTAAAGTCGACATTTTGGACGTCAAGGGACTATCCGTTTAGTCAAATTCATCTCTGAAATTCGTATTTAGCTTTTTCCTCGAAAAAGTCAACAGGTTGACTTTGACCAAAAAGTCAACTGTGACACTTTTTCGTGATTACAGTCTATCCTGACTAATTTCGACATTCCCGACTCGAATACACAAATTCACGATCTCTAAATTCTCGCCCTAACTCCAAATTTCATGATTTAATACCATCCCACGTAATAAAATAGAATAATTCCTACTTAATTTTATTTAAATAGTTAAATAAAACTAAACCAACCATTTAAATACATCTCATCACATATCTTGAAATAACACATATATGTACCACACACATACATCTAATAAATGAAATCACCCAAAAGTTTCATATAAATTCGTTTATTAACAATTCTTCAATTACATAAAAAAAATATTAAAATAAAAATAAAAATAAAACTCGGATATTACATTCGCCCTACCTTAAAAGGATTCCGTCCCCAGAATCATTACACATCAATCAAAAAGATTAGGGTAATTTTTCATCATTCGCCCTCCCTTAAAAGGATTCCATCCCCGGAACATGCATTATGGACTTTAAAGGAAGCTGGGAAGAACATTTACCGTTGGTGGAATTTGCTTACAACAACAGTTACATGCGAGCATCGGCATGCCACCTTACGAGGCATTGTACGGCAGAAAGTGCAGAACTCCACTGTGATGGGATGAAGTCGGTGAACGTCAACTGCTAGGACCAGAACTAGTGCAACAAACTGCTGAGATTGTCAAACTCATCAGAATAAGATTGGTAGCGACAATACAGATGTAAGAAGTATCTTTGATCAACACAGGCAAGATCGTGCATTTGACGTAGGAAGTTATGTATTCCTAAAAGTTTCTCCTTGGAAGGGGAAAATTCATTTCGGTAAAAAGGGAAAGCTAAGCCCGAGGTTTATTGGACCCTTCGAGGTGTTGCGAAAAGTGGGAGAAGTGGCTTACGAGGTAGCTCTACCTCCAGAATTGGAAAACATTCACAATGTTTTTCACATTTCAGTATTACGACCGTATAAACCCGATTACAAGCACGTGATCGAGTACGAACCATTCAGTTTGATAAAGACTTGTCCTACGAAGAGATTCCTATCCAGATAGTTGACAGGAAAGAATTTGTTCTCAGGAATAAATTTATACCTTCGGTGAAGGTGATTTGGAGGAACCACAACGCTGAAGAAGCTACGTGCGAACTCGAGGATAAAATGATGAAAGATTACCCTGAGTTATTTGTTTAATCTATGTCTTCGATTCTGGAGACAGAATCTTTGTAAGTAGGGAAGAATGTAACGAATGATTTGTTTGAGTTGTGATTCTGAGGACAGAATCCTTGTAAAGATGGAATGATGTAACATTCCAGAATTTTAAATTATAATATTAAATATTTATTGATTTATATAAATATTTAACGGATATGTTTATTCTTGAATAAATAATTGTTCAATTTGAGTTGATGTGGTTTAGTTAATTATTTGTTGAATAAATAATTAAGGAGATTATTGATTTATATAAGTATTTAATGGATATGTTATTGTTGAATAAATAAATGTTCAAATTGAGTTGATGTGATTTAGTTAATTATTTGTTGAATAAATAATTAAGGAGCTTAGAAAATTAATTGTTATGAGATTATATACTAATTTAATTTAATAATTAAGTTAGAGAGCTAATAATGATTAAATGTATCATAATATTTTAATTAGAATTTGTGATTAAAATAAGGTGTTAGTTGGTTAAATAAATTTATAATTATAAAGGAAATTATAATTATATAGGAATGATTTATGTGTTATAATAATTTAATAGATTAGTATTTGAATTGATTATTTAATTTAGTAGAAGTGTGTCAAATAACCTTTCTATAAAGGAGTTATTAAAATAAATTAAAGGAGTTTAATTTAGTTTTGGCCAAACAAGTCTTAATGCATATCAAGTCTTTAATCTAATAGTATTTTATCAAACAAGGTATAAGGATTAATTGATTTATTTTTAATTAGCTTTACCAAACAAGGTATATAAGTTAATGGGTTATTTTTATTATGTTAAACAAACAAGTCTTTTGGCTTTTGATTTTCAAAACTTATATAAGCCATATAAGTTATATCTATATTTATATTATATAATTAATATATATTATTGCTATATACGTTATATTTTTCTACATTAGTTAGACTAGAATTAGGAAGAAGGCTCAGTTGAAGAAAAGAGAAGAAGAAGAAGAATACAGAAAAAAAAATTGAGAGAAGTTTAGAGAAATTGAGAAAAGAATTGGAAAAAAGAAGATTATAATCATAGCTAGCCACCATTTTCTTTTAAACTCTAGAGTGTCATCTTCTTAATCAAAGGTAGGATATTAATCCTTGTATTTTATTTTTAAAGTTTTGTTTTCTTCTCTAAAAAGTTCTTTGTAAAATAATTATGGATGATGAATTTCTTCTGTATATTGCTTTAAATGATGATTGTTGTTGTAAAACTGCTTTTCATAGGTTATGTATGATTATAATCAATTACTTTATGTATGTATATAAATGGTGATGAAAAATATATCACAAAGTGAGTTCATATGAAAATATATATGAATATGGCTTAGTTTAAAGTAAAAATTAAGGTTTAATTAGTTGTTAAATTGATAAATTGACTATCAATTCGATAGAGTTTGTATAATCATAACCATAGTATTTTGAATTTCATCGTTTTGATCGAAAAACAAAATCACAATGTTGATTTTCATTAAAAATGTCAAAATGGAGTTTTTATCAAACCAATGAAATTGGGTGTTGTAAAGTTGATGGTTATGTTATTTTATGGGTAGAATCATGCTAGAAGTCTTTACAATATGTTTACAGGAAGTCTCTGTATATATTACATGTAATTAGTTTGTTAGATTAGAGCTTGTAGGCCAATTTGGCTTTTTGTTCATGTTGTTGCCGAGCTTGGTCGCCGAATTCTAGAGTTTGGCCTAGCCGCAAAGATGGCCCAAAGAAGTTGTTAGTTTGTCGTCAAAGACACGGCATATTACCCGCAATGCCAATTGTTGGCATGTGACTCATGTTCTTGCGTGCCATTTCGGTAGCCAATACTTGACCCACAATGTAAATCGTGGCAATCATGACACGAGTTAGTTAGCGTAATGGTCTGACAATTGTAGTTTATTACACAAAGTTTGAAAATAAATGTTATGTGTTAATAATAGGAATGTTAAATGATGATTTCAGTAGTATTCAACTATGAATGAGCATGTTATCAAGGGTTAACTAGTATTAACATAGTTTGATTATGTGAATTGGTAATTTAACCTACATGATGTATATATTTGTTTATATAGATATAAAATGCTGGTAATGACTAATTATGTCATGATGACATATATATAGGGTATTGAGATTCAAGTGGTAAGGGTTAGCTTGCGCTAAAGGTAAGTTCTTTAACTCTACTTTTATAATTGTGCGAATATTTAAACTCTTTTGAGTATGTTTTCTAACTCCATACTTTCATTGAGTTAGTTGTTTATGCAAGTTTTTTAACTCTAAAACTTCATTGTGCAAGTTCAATTTCGTTGAGTACATAATTTTTTTTAATTCAAATTCAATTATACAAGTGGCTAACTCTACACTTTCGTAGAGCTAGATGGTTTATTATTGAGAAAGCTCTAGTATCTAATTGTTCATAGGGATGCAAGTATTCAAAATCGTATATTTAGTATTGAGCAAGTTTCTTTTATATGTAACTTGTTATTTAGCATGCAATCGCTATATTTTAATATTCTAGTGTTGAACAACTTTATCATTCAAATTACTATTCATTATGCATGCTTGGTATCCAATTATCAATAACTTTGACTTAATATTGTTCAAATCAAATTATGTTATGATTATTCAATGTTTATGCTATTAGATTATTCCTAAAGCATGATATTAATTTACAAATATCGATTCAGTTATGATTATTCCATAGCATACAGTTAGTTCTTTTGTATTCAACTAATCCTTAGTTGATGACCATTGAATTCTAAATTACCCTGTAATATATCCAAACCAAACTTACTTTGGTGTGAACTTGAATTCTAAATACTGAGATGTACAACTCTTTTATTAGAGGTTTACGCTTAGCGTTGAAATGGTTGTGCACAATACATTGTACGAAGGGTTGATCCCCCTAAGTACGTGGACTCATTATAGTCTTATGACTGTTAAAGTTAAAGATGAAAGATTACTTATAACTGTGGACATGATTCGTGGTCATTAGACCCTCAGTAGTATGTTTAAAAATGTTAATAGAACCTATCATTCAGTTCTATTGAGCCTATTTCTGGCAAATGTTGTAATGTTGTAAAGTTATTCATTCTTATTTTAAGTGAGCCTTGTTTTCTCACTTTTGCATATTATATACTCATTGCAGCTAAGGTTGAAAAGGTCAATGAACCTACCACTAGCAAAGGAAAGGGAAAAATGTACAAGTGATGAAGACTTGTAATTTTATTTTATCGTTATAGACTTTTGAATGATTTAATAATTTTATTTCCGCATTTGAATGATTGTAATTAAAGGTTAGATAACCTGGGAGATCTTTTTGTATTTAAGTTTAATCCTGTATGGGCAGGTTTTCATTATTCAATTTTATTATGATTGGGTAGTTAGAAATGAATGTTTTGATTAAGTTAACACCAAATCTTGAGGAAATGAAGTACCAGGATTTGGGGGTGTCACAAACCCAATACCCCCAAACTTATAATATTCAATGCCCCATTGACTTAAGGTAAATGGTAAAGAAAACTCCCATAATGACAAGTGGTACCACCCTCCTCGGGTGGTGAATCTTGTGGTGGATATGGCACTGTTGTCCCGAACTGAGGCCACTCTAGCATCGTTCCTTGCTGCGCAAAAGCCTCGGCCAAGGCCCTCATGAGTCCCGTCGCAAACGCTCCAAAATTATCGTACATGGCATCGACTTTTCTCTCCAACCTTCAGAGCTGGAGATCACCATGGGCAACAAGTGCTTGCGTGGACGGGCCTGCCTCATCTATTTGAAGGGGCTATTGTGACGGCTCTGGGAAAGTAGGTTGAATGATAAAACCTAATCCTTGTGGGTGTGGTTCGCCTCCTGCCCAATCCTCAAATTTTGCAATGGTGGCGTGATTTATGTCCTGGCTTGGGTATTGCATTTGTTCGTTACCCCAGTTGCATCCCTGATGAACACATAACATAGAAACCAATGATGCTTGTGGAATGCTCCCAGTGGTGCTTCCCCGCAGATATCGCAACATATTCTGATGGATGAGATGGCCAACGTCAATGTATTTTCTGGTGATTATGCCCCATAGAATAATCGCCCTCTCAGTTGTGATTTCGTGCTGATGCGATGAAGGCACTAGTTTGGCACATATGAACAGATTCCACGCCTTTGCATATCGGTTCAGGGCTGCGGCTGGGAATAGTCGAGGTTGATTCGTGCTGACTTTATAGATCCATTTCGTGCCAGGCACGCACAATTCAGCAATAACCAACTCCAAGTCCGTCTCCAAATATTCCCCTGCGACCCAATTAGCAGCCCCCATTGGCGGTGTATCGGTAAGTCTAAGAATTGTTCGGATGGCAGGGGGTTTGTAATCTATCTCGAAACCGCGAACCATAGATATACAGCTCATGGTGACCTTGGCATTGGCATAAAACTCTCGGACTATGCTCATCGGAATGGGCGTGGGAGTGGCAGTCAGTCCACCCCAGCCTCTCTCATGAATCATGGCACATAACTAACCATCCTGTCCCTTCGGTTTGAAATAACGCTCCTTGACAAACGTCTTCGCCACAATTCTGTAATACTCCTACTGAGTTTCCAAGTCTAGAAACTTGGTGTGATCAACAACATCCTCCCCTTGACTGCCAGAGGAAGATGAAGAAGAAGATGAAATGGAGCTCGCTCGCTTAGGACCCATTTGCAATTGATAAATATAGTGCAGATGATTTGACTGAGAATGAGTGCTAGCAAAAGCTTTGATTCTTCCCACACTGATATCGCACAACCCTCTCTTGAAACCCTAGTTTATATCAGTGGATGAGAGTGTGGGTTTGAGCTTTGGACGTGGAGAAAATTGTGGGTATGTGATAAGAGATGTACGACTTCAATTTGTGTAATGGATAGAGAGGAAGAGACGTGTTATGGAGAAAACATTGTGATTGTGCAACTGTTATAATTTCAAATGAGAGTCCAACTAGTCTCCACACGTTTTAAAATTTTTAACACTGTCTTAGTCCGGTGTCGCGTGTGGCCGGGCGCTCTTTCAATAGCTTTTAGGCGGGGGCGCGCGAGTGGCATTTCTGGTCTAGTATGTGTAGCGCGCGGGCGCGCGGTCTTGTGTTGTATTCATTGCGCGGCCGTGCGACCATACTTCTTGCACTACTGAGTTTACTTCCAAGCTGCCTATCAGTGATGACTTCAATTGCATTAATGCACGCTGTTAAAATATGAATCCTGACCAAATAAACTCTAACCTGTTTCAACCATTCTCAATGCAAATCTTGCTACACACTCAATTATGCAACTCCAAAAATCTATCAATAATGAAATAAAGATGAACCAACTAAAACAATCTAAACTGAATAAATAAAAAGAAAATAGAGATAGAAATAATGGGTTGCCTCCCATCAAGCGCTAAGTTATAGTCAATTAGCTTGACTGTCTCTGAATCTCAAGTTGAAGAAAGAGTTGAGGTGCTTTCATGTCTGTCCACCTCACCATTGCTTTAATATCTCTTACTTTTGACAATGGCTTGACCTCCAAATCTAAATTTTCACCAGTTACACACCTCAATGGTTCATAGTTCACCAAAATCTGTTCCTCATCATTTAAGACCCGATCCACCGAATCAACCCGAAAACATTCTTCTTCATTTGTTGGGAACTTCATTGCCTTAAAGACGTTAAAGGTCACCTCCCAATCATGTACACGCATCGTGAGTTCCCCTTTTTGCATATCTATCGAAGTCCTGCCTGTGGCTAAGAATGGTCTCCCCAGTATGATTGGTATATTTTTATCTTCCTCGTAATCCAAAATGATGAAGTCAGTCGGAAAGATAAATTTATCTACCTTCACCAAGACATCTTCAACAAGTCCCCGTGGATACATGATGGATCTGTCAGCTAACTGTAATGAAATGTTTGTCGGCCTTGGAGCCGGCTATCCCAACTGATTAAATACTGACAAGGGCATCAAATGTATTCTTGCCCCAAGATCACATAAACACTTACTGAAGCTCATTTTCCCGATTGTGCACGGAATTGTGAAGCTGCCCAGATCCTTCAGCTTTGGAGGTAATTTCTGCTGAAGCACTGCACTGCATTCTTCTGTCAAGGCTACTGTCTCAAATTCGTCTAATATCCTCTTCCTTGAAAGTATACCCTTCATGAACTTTTCATAGCTTGGCATTTGTTCCAATGCCTCGGTGAAAGGTATAAAGATTTGCAGCTTTTTAAATACCTCTAGAAACAGCTTGCTCAATTGCTTATCTTCCCTATGCTTATTAAATTTTTGCGGATACGGAACTCAAGGGTGAACTAGTAGTACTGAACTCACATGTTTCTCAACTGACCCTACTTTATCTTTCTCTTCCTGCTGGACCTCAAAATTTTCCAGATTTTCTTTCTCAAGAGTCACACCGCTTCACTTTCACATGCACAAGCATGCAAGCATCCCTTGTAAAACAAAAGTGCACGCATGACTTGCAGTGTTTGCAATATTTTCCCAGATCTTAATATGATTGATTGACACTGTTCTTTCTCGTCTCTTCTAGGATTTGTTTCTTTATTACTTGGCAAAGAACCTTGGGGCATGTTGTTAAGCATGCTGGCTATTTGCCCCATCTGAGTCTCCAAATTCTTAATAGCCACTGCTTGGCTTTTGATCATAACCTCAGTGTTTGCCATGTACTTTAACTTCATTTCCTCCATTTCTAATTTCTTTTCTTATGGAGGTGCAGCTGGAGTGTGATCTTGTTGTTGTTGAGAAAATCCCAGTGGAAACAGTGGTTTTGGTGTAAACTGTGGCTGAGATGGCTGTGGCTGAAACTATTGATTCGTCTGAAACTGATCTCTGTTGATTCCCTTGGTTATTTGACCAAATAAAGTTTGGATGATTTTGGTTGTTGGGGTGGTATGTGTTCTGAAACTATCCTTGATCTTTCCTGTAATTGCCCACATACTGTACCGACTTCGAGCTGATAGCAGACTGATCTGTCGAGTGTGACCCCGCACAAATCTCATATACGAAGACAACTATTTTCGCTTTGCTCTCTGCCAGTGTATCTATTTTCTTCGCCATCGCTCCCATCTGTGCCGACAACTGAGTAATAACATCTACTTCCAACACACCTACAACCTTGGGCTGTGGCATTTGAGATGTAGGATTCTGAAAATTGTTTGATGCCATTGTCTCGATAAGGTTATAGGCTTCCTCATAGCTTTTTGCCCATAATGCCCTTAGTGCGGCTGCATCTACAATCGGTCTAGACTGCCATCCCAATCCATTATAAAATGTGTTGATCACCATCCAATCTGGCATACCGTGATGTGGACACTTTCTCAGCATCTCTTTACATCTTTCTCATGCTTCATATAAGGACTCGCCCTATTGTTGCTCAAACTGAGAGATAGATGTCCTCATCTTTGCAGTCTTTGCCATTGGGAAGAACTTGGCTAAGAACTTCTGTGCTAAGTCCTCCCATGTAGTTATAGATCCTGCTGGCAAAGAATGAAGCCAACTTCTCGCTCTATCCCTTAATGAGAATGGAAACAGCCTAAGTCTGATAGCATCCTCCGTCACCCTGGTATATCTAAACGTGTCACATATCTCAATGAAACTCAACAGGTGTTCATTCGGATCATCTGTAGCGACACCCCCAAACTGTACCGAATTTTGTACCATCTGAATAGTGCCCGTTTTTATCTCGAATGTATTGGCTGCTATCGTTAGTCTGACTATGCTAGACTGTAATCCATTAATATTGGGCATGGAATATTCTTTCAGAGCCCTATGCTCCTCTCTTTGCTCTTCTTCTTGTCCCTCGGCTGCCATATTAGATGTAGTACCTTCTAACTGTGCTTGTAAATTTCTATGAACACTTGCTTTCCAACCTCTCCCGTTTATGTTGTTCTGAGCAGGTGTTAAGTCAGGGTTGGATGACCGCATGCTCATAAAAATTTATACAAGTTCCTGAAACAAAAACAAAAACCAAAAATAGAAATGTAATAAGATTAGATTTTTCTAAGTCATACAATATAGCTTAAAACTAATGATAATAATAATAATTTAAACGCCTTTCTACGTTGGAATCTCTCTTAGAGTGTAAACC
Source organism: Panax quinquefolius (assembly GCA_020205615.1). Taxonomy (NCBI): domain Eukaryota; kingdom Viridiplantae; phylum Streptophyta; class Magnoliopsida; order Apiales; family Araliaceae; genus Panax; species Panax quinquefolius. The sequence goes on from CM035164.1 coordinate 49,756,995, forward strand.
CTAGTTTCCAATATGAAAATACGTAAAACTGATAAATGATACGTCTGACACCGGTCAGAAATCATTTTTAATTAATTACAACCCTTAAACTTAGAAATTAAAATAAACAACAAAGAAGATCAGCATCGTATGCGGTCAAGACGCCCTCCTTTTGCAATCTTACATGCCGCCAAGAACTTGTATTATGCAATGTCTATCAAGCCGTGTGCTTTCATGGCGCATAGCGCCCTCAAGCTTATTCTGTCGCGCGGTCGCACGGCTTTTGCAACTTTGAATACTGGTTCTGCTACAGCAACTGATCTATTCTGCTGTTCATTCTTTTGTCCATGCATGCTTAGCCTCCTGCTCCAATTGATCCTCATGTCATGCATCCAACAGCCTCATGCCATTTACATCACCAAATTATGCCATATCCTGTACTTTTACACCAAATGAGTTTTAAGTAAATGCAATGAAAAATATCATGAAATACAAGTAAAAACACACTAAAATATACTTGAGATAGGCATAGTTCGCATGAATTAATATCCAATAAGTAGGCGTAAAACCCACTTATCAATAACCCCTCAGCACAAATTCAAAATTTTATTTCTGGTGAGGAAGGTATCGGGTACATGTGATGATGAGAATAAACGGTGTATGGTGTATGGTGGAAGGTAAATTTTGGGGACAGAATTTTTAGAAGAAGAGGTGAATGTGACAACCCGAGAATCACTACAAGAAAAGGGCTTATCGCCGACAGAAGTAACTCCGACGGAATACATTCAGTCGAGATTAGTCTATTTCTGACTGATTATTCAATCGATAATAGTTCAGTCGTACATAAAGCATTTCTGACGGATTTCTGTCGAAAACACAGCACATCATGGCGCCAAACTCTCCCGTCAGAACCAACACTACTGTCGATGGAATATCCTATTACTGCCAACAGAATTCAGTCGATTTCATCCTAAAATCGACGGACATAAAGTCAATGGAAGTTCGTCGACTTTATGTTTTAAAACCTAGCAGTCTGCTACACTCCACTCATTTCATTTTCTTCCTCTTTTATTTCCATCTCTCTCTCACAGACCCTCACTCCCTCTTCGGCTCCTCTTTTTCTCTCTCACACACACTCTCTCTCTCACATGATACCTCTCTTCCTCTCCGACCGCCTAAAGCAGCTCCGACCGACGCCGACGCCACCTTCTAGCCGACCAAGCAGCTCCGGTTAAGTAGTTCCGGCCATTTCAAGTAGCTCCGGTCGATTTCGTCTCAAATTGGTGGTGTACTTTCATTTGTTTGTTAAAATTTCAAGTTAATCATGTATATTTGATTTTGATTATTATGCTTATAAATCTATGCCTTAATTTTGTAAATTGAGTTATATAAACTGCTATGTATTTTGTTTGCTGTTTTGGGTCTAAAAATTTGTTGGTACATATTGTGTTCATGCCCTAATTGAGTTATATAAATTGCTATGTAATTTATAATGCTATGAATCTGCATAAGTTTGTTCATGCCCTAATGTTATACTGCTATTGTTTGTTCTGAAAATTTGTGGGTATATAATTTGGGTCTGAAAATTTATGGGTATTTTGTTATCACATTGGCATATTTGTTATATCCGATTTTATTCGCCACTTTTAATTCTCATAAAATTCATCAATTGCAATTTATGTGGGTCCTTTTGATTATATTAATGAATAGTTAATAGTTTCTCAATACTAAAATACAATTTAAATTATATAATATAATACAAATTTTGTTAAATTAAATAAAATAAAAAATCAACTTAATTTAATTTAAGATAATAAAATTTTAATAAATTATTTAATATTAAATTATATAATATAATAAAAAATTTAATTCAATTTTAAATAAAATAAAATAAAATAAAAATATGGTATAATATAATATAAATTAAATTTAAATTAATTAAATTTAATTAATTTAAGATAATAAAATTTAAATAAATTAAATATTATAATATAATATAATACAAATACAAATAAATTAAATTAAATTAAAATAAAATAAATAATTTAAAATAAAATTAAAAAAATATATGATTTAATTTAAGATAATACAAATTAAATTAAATTAAATTAAATTCAAACAAAATTGACTTAATTTAATTTAAAATAATATAGTACAAAATAAATATAATTAAACCTAGTAGCACTTACTTAGTTAAATAAAATCAAAATAAAATAAAATACAATAAAATAAAATAAAATACAATTAAATACAATTAATAACTAAGTTACATTTGTTTAGTTGGGATGCAATATAATATAATACAATTAAATAAAATTAAGTACACTTAAATACAATTAATAACTAAGTAGCATTTTCTTAGTTGGAATGCAATTTTCAATAAACTAAGTAGCACTTACTTAGTTTTTCATTGGCAAATTAACTAAGTAGCATTTGCTTAGTTTGAATGATATGATCTGGTTCCCATAATATAATATGGGAACCAGATCATATCGTTCAAACTAAGCAAATGCTATATACTTAGTTTATCTTGATGAATGCATATATGCTTTGGAGGTGTCAACTTAGAAACCCGTTCGACATTCACTCATTAGGAGTGACTGTCGAATAGTCCCCAGTTTGGGACTATTACTAGATGTTATGTCTATCACTTAGGTCGGTGCCAATGCACAGGGTGCCATTTTATAAATTTTGAGGAACTTTCAGCTGGTGTCTCTATATGTTCTCCGAGTGCATACTTAGACTAAGTTTTCTTGGTCTATTTCGTGTACTTGGAGACCTTGGGGAGGTGCTACTGAAAATTTCTGAAAATAGTAGAAACGTGCTTAAGATTGGCCCTAGTGAGGAGACGCATCCAGGAACGGGATAGAAGCCTAACCTCTGTAGAGTGGAGATATAAACTAGGTAAACTAAAATCATGCTTGGACCACATTCATGATTATTCTTGATCTAATTGGGTATTTTCTTCAATTAAAGATGGATGTCGATCGGAGTTGGATGTACCGTAGGATAAAGATTGATGGGAGGGGATTTGTTGATGCGTACCGTGACAGGGTGTCTAATTTTATGAACAAGGCAATAGAACATACTGATGATCTGAACGGAAATATGAGATGCCCGTGACTCAAGTGTAAGAACATGATATGGAAGACTGCCGATGAAGTGAAATTTTACTTATATTCACGTGGTTTGTGGATGGGTATTCAGTATGGATTCATCGCGGGGAATCAGTTGAGTTTAGAGAACTGTCAGACAGTACTGTAGACCAGTCAGATAACTATGATGTCGTGGAGATGTTGGTAGATGCGTATGGCCCTACGAATATTGGTAGGCTAAAATGAGCTCACGCTACAAGCGGTTGTTGATCAACATAAGCCAAATGATTCAGCAGTTGCCTTCTACAAGATGTTATCTGAATCAGGGACCCCATTGTATCCTGGACACGACAAGCACACCAGGCTTTCTGCAGCGACGAAGCTTTTACACTACAAGAATGAGCATAACTGCAGTGAGAGAGGATTCAATGATTTGCTTGATTTTTTCAGGGAGTTCTTACCTAAGGATAATACCCTGCCCGCGAGTTACTATGAAGTGAAGAAGATGGTTATGGGGTTGAATCTTGGGTATTAGAAGATCGATGCTTGTGATCAGGACTGCATGTTATACTATGGGGAGGACAAAGATAAGGTGCAATGTGATATATGCAATTTGCCTCGGTACAAATTCACAAAATGTGGGGGGAAGGAGAAACATGTTCCGAAGAAGATATTACGGTACTTTCCTCTTGCGCCGAGGTTGCAGCGTCTATTCATGTCTTCGTGATCTCGCACTCAAAGATGTCAAGTTGGTATAGAGACACAGGGGACGTCGTCCCTTGGGTCACCTTTACTCACCTAGTAAATGGAGATGGATGGAAGAATTTTGATTCTAATTTTCCACAATTTGCCGACGATGTTAGGAATGTCAGGCTTGGCTACAGATGGATTTTGTCCGTTTAATAATTTTAGTCAGCCATACTCTGTTTGGCCAGTGATTATAGTAGCTTACAATCTTCCACCGTCAATGTGCATAAGGGATCCGTATCTTTTCTTGACTTTACTAATACCGGGGGATAAGAGTCCTAAAAAAGTCATCAATGTGTACCTTAGACCGTTTGTCGATGAACTTAAGATGTTATGGGAAACAGGGGTTCAGACTTTTGATAAATCTGTCGGACAGAATTTTTTGATGAAGGCAGCCTTGTTGTGGACTATCACTGACTTTTCGACACTTGGGATGGTTAGTGGTTGGTCGACCCATGGTAAATTGTCATGTCCAGTCTGTATGGGGGATGTGCAGGGCACACAACTGCGTCATGGGCAAAAAACTAGTTTCTTTGGAACTGCTCGAAGATTCTTGCCTGTTGAGCACATTTATAGAAAGATGTCTACATTGTTCAATAGAAAAACAGAAAAGAAGGGGGTTATTGATCGCTTGTCGGGCAGCGATGTACTGGGATGACTAAATGATTTGACATTTCCACTGCCTGGGAAGGAGCATGGTAAGTTGAGAGCAATAGGGTCCGGTAAAGCTCATAATTGGACACACTCGCCCATTTGGGTTGAGTTGCCCATTTGGTTTGAGTTGCCATACTGGGGCACACTAGCACTTCGTCATTGCATAGATGTCATGCATACAGAGAAAGATGTGTTCGAGAACTTTTTTTACACTGTGCTAGATACGAGTGGTAAAGCAAAAGATAATGATAAATCACATAAAGACTTGGAGGAAATGAACATCAAGAGGGAATTGTGGCTCCATCCTAACAACTCAAAACCAAAAGCTCTATTTTGTCTTACCAAGCAACAAGTTGAAAACATTTGCAAGTCGCTTAGTGCATTGAAGCTACCAGATGGTTATGCTTCTAACATCTCTATATACTAAGGTTGAGCAGTTGAAAATTACCGGATTCAAGAGTCATGACTGTCATGTATTCATGCAGAAGTTGATTCTAATTGCCTTTCGTGAAGTATTACCGACGAATATTAATGATGCATTTACCGCACTTTCAAAAAATTTTCGGGATATTTGCTTTCATCGTTATAAGGTATGCATGATGTGGAGCGAGATAGAAAAATATAGTGTTGACAATGTGTAAGCTCGAAATGATCTTACCTCTAGGGTTCTTTGACTCAATGGAGCATTTGCCTATTCATCTGCCATATGAACTTAAGCTTGGAAGACCGGTGCAATATCGATGGATGTATCCTTTTGAGAGGTAATATCACCTACATTATGTTATAATCATCACCTGAATATTTGTTTTAGCCGATATATTATCATATTTCAGGTATATGCGTCGACTAAAATATAAAGTTAAAAACAAAGCTCGTGTAGAGGGTTCTATAGCTGAACGCTATACGGAGGAAGAGCTTGTCAACTTCTACTCGCTATACTTTGACGATGTAGTCTCAACGAAGAACAATCATCTAAGTCGAAATGAGGTCGTCGTCGATCCCCAAACGCGTGCTGATGAGTCGGCTGTATTCACTTATCCGGCCAAACCATTTGGACATGAGACGATGACTTACCTAACCGATAAAGATTTAAAGATTGTATCTACACACGTGCTTCTGAATATGCCTGAAGTATCGTTTTACATCAAGAATGTATTATTTCAAGATGAAAATGATTTTTTCTTACCTTAATCAAATAATTAAACAATTGCCATATTATTGTATGCATCACATTCGAATTGGAATCGCGAGCTTCTAACCTGGGGTTGACTACATCACAGATGGAAGTATTCACTAATGACAATTTTCATCAGTGGTTTAAGAGAAGGGTCGAAGAAGAGAACGATTATGAGCATTTTAGAGATGTCATTTTAGGCCCGTACAAACTCGTTAGTTCATTGCCAGGTTGTATCGTGAATGGGTATAGATTCAAGGTTGATGACTTGAATGAATTGACATCAGTCAACTCTGGTGTTGTCGTGTTGGGAAGTTGTTATGGAGATTATGAGTCCAATTACTATGGAAGATTAAAGGAAGTGGTTATGCTCAATTATCCAGGTTCTAAAAAGGTTGTTACATTTAAGTGTCGCTGGTTTGATACTGCGATGGGTGTTAAAGTTGATAGTAATAGAATCATCACAGTAGATATAAAATCGAATTTATAGTCTGATGACGTATTTGTGTTAGCCAGCCACGCAACTCAAGTGTACTATGCCCCTAATGTCGTAAATTATAGAACCCCCTTGTATACAGTTGTGACAACGAAGACTCGGTCATTTGATGGTACGGATGACCCGTTGCAAGAACAAGTTAGCAATCCTAGCCACGTTGTGATATACGATGATGATGTGTTGGTTGATGATGTCGTTGACGTACTCGATGTTGACGAAGTGGAGGAAGATTTGGTTGTCAGTCTGTATGTGGTGGTAGAAGATGATACTGAGGAAGAAATTGATACAGAAGAGGAAGAGACTGAATCAGAAGATGGAAATAAAAATGATTTTGATTCTGCCGGGTTTGACAACGTACTACTTCACTAATTGGTGTTTTGAAAATATTATACAACGAAATTAGATATAATAATTGCAAGAAATTTAATTAATGTCATCGTATCTATGTCTGTTATTTAAGTAGTATAGCTATGCCTTGACATAGCGGTGGAGGTGGCCGTGGTGGAGCTCGCTCCAGATGCTAGTGGGTTGATTTCTTTTTTTGGCTCAGTAACATTTTTTTCATAACTATATTATACATTCATTGACAATGTCATAACTATATTAAACATACAGATGATAGATGTCGACGTCAGCGAGGGCCTAACCTCGGTCGATTAGGTCGTCCGTCGGCAGTGCCTGACGTCGTTCAAGTTGATATCGGCTCGTCTGTGTAGGTTTTCACTATCACTTATGTTCAATCGCGATTATATTATTATGTGATTAATAAATTAAAATGTTCTTAATAAATTTTGTATTCTTGTATTATGGATCCTGTCGCTAAGGAGACCGTAGACACGCCATCATCGCTCATGCGATCTCCCCTACTGGTCGCATGCGATTTAGGCGATCACTCGCGTTACGATCAAACTTCGTGACAAAGGTGTTGCGGGAGTTTCACGTAAGTCGAATTACATATATACAATTAAGGTCCAAGTTATTTACATATTGTTCAAATAATTAATTGTATATATGTTATGTCTGTTTGATAGAGATACTATAGATATGAGATCGGCATCACTGAGGCAGATGGTGACGTCGTTATCATTGCCCACATCTCGAAGAATTATGTCTACCGGGTCAGATGAGATGCTGACGAGAGGGCGATCCCAGCAGCGATGTAGAAGAATCGCTCGGGACTACTTTGCGAGAGCATCAGCCGCCGGTAGTATCAGATCAAGCATGGGGTGTGATGTGTGCGTACTGGGATGATGATGCGTTCAAGACCAAGTCAGAGCAGATGAAGAAGAATCAAGGCAAGCTGCGAGTTGTACATACTTCTGGCTCGCTGTCGTTTCAGGAGGTTAAGGCGGTATGTATTTACCTTTAGTTTAGTTTAATATCAAACTACAACTATAGTAAATTAAGGTGATATTATTTAATGTATATGATATAGGCCATGCGGAGTAGCTTGGGCCGACCTTCTACTATGATGGAGTTCTTGGATAGAGTCCATACGCCGAAGGGCTCTACTTCAGGGTCAACGATGTCTCCAGCAGCACTAGCTATACGGGTAATACATTTACTATAATAAATATTATTTAGGATAATATTACATAATTTATATGATGATACCAAGATAACTCACATGTATATATATCAAATTACATGAGCGATTTGAGAAGATCCGCAACTAGCGTATAGCGAAGTTGGAGGCTGCTAAGGGTGATGCTGAGACGTTAGATTCCACCGTCCCTCCGCCCGAGATTAGTTTATCTCAGGACGAGGAGATGGCTATTTGGGTCGCGTCTCAGGATACTCCCACTAGTACTAGCGGCCGGTATCGAGTGCTGGGATTATCGAGGATACCAGCCTATACACTGCCAGGAGGTATAATATTTTTTCTTTATTTCTTGTTTATGAATAAAGAAAACTTGCCATATTATTCATGTTATATTTATTTTTGTAGACGATGCTTTGTTCCAGCGTGTTATTGCTGCGGTGTCGGAGAGGTTAGAGACCGATCCGTTGTTCCATCGTCAGCCGTTCTCACCTCCATCAGCTTGCGGGGCGTTGCGTGTGTGCCGCCGATTTAGAGTCACGGGTATCCCTCCGAGCGAAGGTCGCGATATGCAATGAGATTGTTCGGATGGGGGTTACCTTAGTCGAGGACGCGTTTCGGCCGATGTTGAGTCAGCCCTCGACTGCTCAGGTATACTATTCATTTTAAATTCAAATATATATTATGCATGTTTAATTTTCATTTACTTATCTTTAACTGAATCATATATATGGACTAATGAGTTACATTATATTGTATCAACGAGGTGACGAGCGGACTGACGAGCGGGATGACGATGGTGGCGATTTTCATACTCCAGAGCAGCGTCGACGCCCGCCCGATGATCCTCCTCATACCGGGGCCCTACAAGTTTTACTTAGTTTACATTTATTTTGACTTAGTTTACATTCTGAGTTACATTATTTTGTAGTTTACATTATTTTTTACGTATTGTAGTTTAAACCTTGGAATTATTTTGGTTTTTGACATATTATAGGCCTTGGTAATTGTAATTCATGTTATTGGTTATATTGTTAGCTTGTGTATGTGTATGTGCTGTTGGGAATACAGGTACAGGTACAGGTACAAGATGTGGGTTAAATCCCTGGATATTGCAAAAACAAATAAATTATTTTTAAAAAAAATATTTTTGACGGAATAATACTATTCTCGACGGATTTCCGTCGAAAATAAGTCCTTCTCATTTTGGCCATGTGACACGTGTCACATCTATTCTCGACGAAATAGTGATACACTCAACGAAATTCCGTTGACTTTAAGGAATCTGTAAATTTTGTCACGCTACCACGTGTCATGTTTATCATCAACCGAATAGCCTCGACCGAAGGTTTTCAGTCGAACATATATTAACCCCGACTGAATATTCGGTTGAGGATAAGTCCGTCGATGTTAAATATCCCCGACCGAAAGATCGATGGACTTAATTTCGACCTGCTTATATACGACCGAATTTCTGACCGAATCTTCCGTCGGAAATAAGGTTAACCTCGACGGAATATTCCGTCAGAAATAACCCTTTTTGTTGTAGTGAATTTGAATAATTATAAAATTTTAAAATATTGAATTAAGTGTATGCGTTTGATATTTTTGAGAAGAAATTTTGAGGATTTCAAAATTCTGTGAAGGATTTTGGTGAATTATTCAGGATTAAGGGTATAAGAGTTTATGTTCTGTGTATATGGTATTATATGTGTACAGTATGTGGTTAAGGGTCAAGGGTTGACCAGATGCTAGCATAAGGTTTAAGCGTTATTAATAACAACTTAATTAGGGATAACCCTAATTGATCTAGAAAACCCTAATTTCTGGATTAGAAACTTTAATTTATAATTAGGGAAAACCTAATTGTTAATTTACTTATTTTTAATGTTAATTAGGAAATATGAATCCTAATTTTTCAATTCAAGTTATAAGTAATTAGGAAACCCTAATCTAATTAGGAAACCTAATTTCTAAATTAGAAAAATTATTTTTCTATTTAAAACCCTAATTCGTGGGTTAGAAACCCTAATGTACAATTTTGACCCTAATTGCTAAATTAGCAATTTTAATTAGGAAATACTAATCCTAATTAGCAAAATTTAAATTATGATTAAGAAATTTTAATATAATTACAAAATTCTAATTATAATTTAGAAATATTAATTTTTGATTTTGAAAACCCTATTTGGAAGTTCTAGAATTTATTTTTTAAACCTAAGGGTTCAAACCCTAACCCCTAAGGGTTCAAACCCTAAACCCTTAGGGTTATGGCAAAAGACATGTATGCCATTAAAATTAAAATTAAAATGACCAAAATACCCTTATTGCATTATTGGACTTAACTTGCAAATATTGCCATATATTGGGTTAGTGATCTAACCCTAGCCCTAGATATGTGTCATTTATCAGCCATCTATTGCAATCCAATACATTGAATCATATCACTTATATAGATTAAGATAAAGAAAATGCATACTTTAGTTTTCATTTATCCAAGCCCATTCTCTCTCTTTATTTTTGGGACTAAGAGTGAGAAAGAGTGAGAAACCAAGCCATGATCAAGCTTTAGTAATCCAATAACAGATTCAAGGGACAGAAATTAAAGATCAAAGCCTAAAAGGTATAAAACCCTAAATTTTTGAAATCTTATGATCTGATGTTTGATGTTGTAATTGGTTGTTTAAAGTTGTGTTAGAAGGTGTCTTTTAGTGATCTGGGTTGCTAGAACACAGATCCATAACATCAAAGTGCTCGAAAATAGCATTTTAATAAATCTGGAAAAATTGAAAAATAAGGCATGACAGCCTAATGTCAGGGCATCTAGATTCTTCTGTGTAAGATGTTTAGTGTGTATTATGTTTTGTATATGTAGTATGTCATGTAGGCTTTGATCTGAAACTGGATATAGGGTCGGATCAAGCCTTGATCTTCAGTTATGCTCGGTCAAAGCTCGTTGACCGATCATGAACTCTATTTCTGGGCAGCCCAGAAAATACCCAGAATTTCTGACATGCATTTTGATGGCCTCTGATCTTGCTGCTTGTAATGATTTAGGCCATGTTGTTGTATTCCATTTGTAGACTGGCATGTACGCGACATGATCATGCCTTTAGACCACTTAGATTCATATCAGGATCAAATATATTGTTGGTCAAACAGGCGTTGACCATCACGCCGGATGAAGATTCTGGGTAACCCAGATCTTCATCAGCCGATTTTTGGGGCAAGGTTTGACCAGATTTCATTGTTCATTGGAGTTGTTGTTAGACATATATGATGATATATTATGGTACCCTGACATGCAAACTACACGATGGAACCTTTGAATCACATTAAACAAACTAGGAACGTGTAGATTCTACGGATCAAAGTATGACCCTTGAACTGTTCTTCATTTCTGGAAAACCCAGAAATGAAGAACAGCTCTGACATGTTTTTCGGCAGCTTAGATCTTGCTTTTAAGTAATGGTTTGGCCATGAACTCAGTTTCTAGTTGTAGTATTACATGAATACTACATCATTAAACCCTTAGCAGCCCAGAAACCTTAAGGATCATGAAATCATTTGCGGTCAAACATGCCCACTTGCTAACTGACTTGAGTTTCTGGGTTCTTGCTCAAGAACACCAAGAACACCTATAGCGACGGTTATGTCGCTATATGGCCCATTATTCATTATTAAATTACAAAAATTAATTACTTTAATAAATAAATTGAAATAAATAGTTTTTAATTATGAAAAATACATAATAAATTCCTAAAAATTATTTTAAAATCCGAAAAATAGTTTTTAATTATTTTGAGTATATTTCATAAATATTTAATATTTTTGGAATATAAATGGTATTTAATTTATTTAATTATAATATTAAATAAATTATTTAAAATGAGTTTAATACATGAAAAATTATATTAATGTAATAGAAAATATTTGAAGTTATTTTTAGTGACTTTTAATATTTTGTGATAAATTATATTAATTAATCAATATTAATGGTAATTAATTTATTTAATAAATATATTAAATAAATTACGGAAAAATAGAATTAATGTTTTAAAAATCATATAAAATGATATAAGTGTTTGAAAATATTTTTAAGTTATAAAATATAACTTTTGATATTTTGTCATGAAAATATTAATATTTTAATATTAAAAGCAATTATCGTATAATGGATTTAAGTGTTTAAAAATCATATAAATGTGATTTTAAGGTATTAAAATACTTTGATATAATATAAATATATTATAATATTATATTATGATTTTCATTAATATTTGATATTAAATAAATATTAGTGATAAAGAGAATAATGTGATATTTATAATGTTTATTGAATAATGTTTTAATTACTTTAAAAACATTCAAAGGAAATAATAAAGTATTAAAAATATTTTGAAATATTATAAATATGTTATGATATTATGTCATGTATTTCATTAATATCTACTATTAAATAAATATTAATGATATTAGAATATAGTGGTATTTAAATTAGATAAATACGTTATAAATGATTGAAAAATCATGATAACCGGTAATAATTATCTGAAAATTATTACAAGCCTTTGAAAAATGTTTTGATTAATAATATGATCATCTAAGATAATGGTTAAGTGTTTATTACTCGAGATTTGTCCGACTAGACCGTCGGGATGTCAAATTTGTGTCGGGTTCAACTCAGACTGCAATAGTTTGACTTGAAACCGAGTTATATATGTGTTGTAGACTGATAGGATTATGTGTTGTGTGTTTAGGTTATTCTATGTATATATATATATATATAATAGTATTATATTGTGATGATATTATTCTAATTTGTATATCGATATTATTTATATATTAGGTTCAGACAAAGCTTATTAACTGCATAACGGTAATCAACGGTTCAGGCAAGTTTTACTTAACTCTACTTAGAGTTGTTTCATTCAGATATGCTTTTGGATAATCATTGTTGATTGCCATTGTAGAATTGTACTCTGTACATATTACATGTTTAAGTTAGGTATGAAAGACTGATCACCTTCATTACCATTTGGTCCAGATATATTTGCTCATGTTTAATACTTGTTCAGTCAAAAGTTTGTTCGTGCTAATTCACAACTATATTGTTGAATTATAGCCAGCTTATTATTCAGATTCTTTCAATCATGATATATCCTTAAATAAATTTAAACTTGATGGGCAACCTTCATGCTCACCCTTGTTATATCATGATAAAATATTGCAGATTAAGGCAAATGCGTTGGATACAAGGAAATGTTAAAGACAGTTCCAGCTTTAAGATAATGTGTGCAGTTAAATTTGTAACAGTAATGTATGATAATATCTTTGTATGTCAAATAGGATAATGAATTGTGTATTAGTTAAGGTTACTCGACCTTGGGGAAAAGTTTGTAATGTTTAATGCATAAACAATTTATGTTTATATCTTCCGCAATAGTGTTAGAATGATTGAACCAGATCCGCGGTGATTTAAGACCCGGATTTGGGGCCCTCACAAAAGACAAATGGTCAGTGCTCGCTAAAAGGACGGATCCAAAACAATCTCAATTTATCCAATTAACATGCCCCTAGTTCACATAAATTTGACACTATTCTAAGAAAACGATATAATACTCTGGCGCTTATCATAAGCCACAACCAAAAACTTAAGCGCTAAAATACCCTAACCCAGCATATAAATAGTTACAGACCAGGGGTTAGAGTTAATCAAAATGTAATAGGCACAAACTATAAAATATAAAGTACCCTTGTTAAGTTTACCAATAATCAGTGTAAAACCCAAAAAGTATGGTTATCCACAAAATAATACCTGACTTAATCAAGATATCCACAAATTTCACCTGGCAACTGCACAACCCCAAAAGATATACAACCAAAAGAATGCAAACATATATAAATTAAAAAAAAACTACTATGCAAAACATGCATCCAAAATAAAACATTCACCATAAACAAAAACTTAACCATAATAATAATCACATAGATAAAACATAATTAATAAGTAGTCTGGGGCTATCAAGCCCAAATGATTCGCTCAAACCCTCGCACAATAAACATAATTAAACTTAAACATAATAGCAGTTCAAATAATACTAGATTAACACAATTCATATAATTAAAATAAAAGGAATTCTCCCCCCCCCCCCCAAACTTAAAATATGGCCAGTGTCCTCAATGGCCTCTTAACTTTAGCATCAAGCATCCTACGCATTTCCACCTTCATCACCCTCATCATCCTCATCATCCTCCATATTGATAGGTTCCTCCTCGCGGGCCTCATCCCGAGGGGAAAATTGTGGCGGATAAGGCGCGTAGACTGGAGGCGCTGGAAATTGGAAAGGCATAAAGTCTGCGTCATCACCTCCCTGTGCAGCATGGATGTTGAAAAGTGTGCTCACGAACTCGATGTGATAGTGGTTGAATTGACTCTACCATTGGGCCACAGTGTCCACCTTACAGTAAAGGAAGTTCAAGTTGTTCAAAATCTCCGTGAGGATCCCACGCGGAATGGCCTAAGATGCTGGGGGCTCAGGAACTTGTGTGGAAGTCCCGGCTTCATCGGATGACGGCGGCTGTGGCATTGGCGACTGTGCGCCCAACCAAATTCTATACTGGGAAATGACGTTATGATCAATGACAGCCATAGGTGGCTGGGTGACATCTTCCTTTTCCCACTTCACACCCTCTCTTTTGAATAGACGTGTAATTAGATACGGGTAAGGAAGCCCTAACATAACATTGCTCCGTATGGCCTTCTTTATAGATTCCTGAATAAGAACCCCGACATCGACCTTTAAGCCCGTGACAATTATAAAGAGCAGAACTGCCCTCTCCCTGGTCACATCGCTGATGTGATGTGTTGGCATGATGTTGACACAAATGAAAGAATACCACGCCTTACCGTAACGACTCAAGGCTTGCCGGGGGAAGGCATCTTTTCACTATGGTATTCATTAGCTTTTCATGTAGTCCCAAGCTTGCAGAGTTTAGCCAGAATCTCATCAATGTTGTAACTCCGCAGCCCAGAGTCCTGGTAGTCATGACCATCGAAGTTGGGAGTCCTATAGACGGCATTGATATCCTGGCTATCAAATTGGATCAGCTTTCCCCTAACTTGCACCGTCGTGGGGCCATCGGCAATGACATTAGCATAGAATTCCTTCACCATCAAGATAACTACCGCTTCAGGCAGCTTGGTAAAGTGAATCCATTTCATTGCCACAATCATGGCCATCATCTCGCCGTCTAACTTGTCATCGGGCCTTAGCCCTCTTTCTGGCACCAAACTCCTCGAGGAGAAATTCTGGGAATAACACTTCCAGGCATCCTCTGTTGGGAATTTGCCAGCATCCCAACAGGTAACAATGGTTTTAGAAGACGGTGGAGGAGGGGGGCCGATACTGGTTCTCGGACGCTTGGAACCCATATTTGGTCTGCCAAAGAAAATCTATAAGCACACTTACTTATGTTTTGTTTGTAATTTTCTCAACCCGAAAGCACAACTGAGAACCTTACCTATCGCTTTGCTTATAAAGAGGTAGGCGTAAGGGATGGCAACGGTCAGAAGAGCAACCGCAAAGACGGTTGGGCGTCCAAACGGTAGGAAATTGACGGTTTCTACTGTTGGGGTGGCCTAACGGCTTGAAGATGAGACGGTTGGTGCCGCAAGAAACGTTGCTGCGAGGAGAGTAGGAGTCTGGTGTGAGAAAGGAAAGGCAATCGGTGCAAAATAAATGCAAAAACTGCTTTAAAAAAGAAAATGTGCTGGCAACGCTGGGGCGCGGATAATGGCACTGGGGCGCGAACTCTAACCCATTCTCGTGTTGCGGCACAAATGGTAATGTAATGGATGGCACCGCGGCGTGACTATGTATTGTGTTCCTTATTCATGGTGCCATGGCGTGACTTTCCTTTATGACCTCGGCGCTGCGGCACAAAAGATGGCATTGGGACTCTGAATATTGAATTGTGGCACTGTAATGGCACTGGCTTGGCACTAGGGTACGATAGATAGGTGTGCAGCAACGCCAACTAACAATGAGCTTGCCTAACATTGGCGCTGCGGCGCGGCACTTAGTATTGAGGGCGGCGCCACGGTGCGACCTCTGGACTTCATATACTTGACCAATTTCCTGCACATACTATAACTCACATCAGTGAACAACACAACACAATGACTGCAAATAATGTAATAGCAGGTTCCAACTAAACACATAGTGAATAAACATAATAGTTAATGCACTGTATAGAAACTATCAACTATACTAAGAAATAAAAAGAGCAATCAATGAAAACTAGAAGAAAACAGAAATGCATGAAAACAAAAGCAGATTTGTTATACTGAGATGGGGGTGCCTCTCCATCAAGCGCTTGATTTAGAGTCGTTGGCTTGACTTATACCCCGCCTTACACTGGGTCTCCCAATGTGATGGAGGTGTTTTGCCGGTCGACGTCTCCGCCCCAATAGTGCTTTAATCTCTGCCAATTAACCTTGAAGGTTTTGTCTAAATGAGGGTCCTCAACCTTAATAGCCCCATATGAATAGACCTTAAAAACCATGAACGACCCCGACCATTGGGACTTCACTTCCCGGGAAATAATTTCAGATGGGAATTGAAAAGAAGAACCTTCTGGCCCAGCTCGAAATTTCGTTCGACTATCTTCTTGCCGTGCCACCTCTTCGTCTTCTCCTTGTACAACTTAGCGTTTTCATACGCTTGCAGATGAAACTCGTCTGATTCATTTAGTTGTAAAATTCTATGTTCACCGGCTGCTTCTAAATCAAAATTTAGCTTTTTGATGGCACAATACGCGTTGTACTTTAACTCCACAGGAAGATGACATGCCTTTCCGTAAATAAGCCTATACAGAGACATTTCGATAGGCATTTTATAGATGGTGCGGTATGCCCACAAGGCATCATCCAGTTTCTTTGCCCAGTCCTTTCGATTGGGGTTAACTATCTTCTCCATGATACGTTTTACTTCCCGACTTGAAATCTCTGCTTGGCCACTAGTCTACGGATGATAAGCAGTGGCTATTTTATGGGTCACCCCATGCTTATCTAGAAGGGCTTCAAAATATTTGCTACAAAAGTGTGACCCTTCATCACTTATTATCGCCTTAGGCGTACCGAAACGAGTGAAAATATTCTTTTCTAGAAATTAAGCACCACATTCACATAATTTGTCGGCAAGGCAACTGCTTCAACTCATTTAGACACATAATCAACCACCACAAGAATATAGAGATTGTTGTAGGAAGACGGGAATGGGCCCATGAAGTCGATACCCCATACATCAAATAATTCAACCTCAAGGATGTACTGCAGTGGCAATTCATGCCTTCTAGAGATGGTTCCTACCCTTTGGCATATATCGCAGTGCGCAACATATATGTGCGCATCTTTAAAAAGGTTAGGCCAGTAAATCCCGATTGGAGCACCTTTGGCGCTGTTCTTTGGCCCCCAAAATGACCTCCATAATTTGAGGAATGGTAGTGATGGAGCGCACCTTTAATTTCCTCCTCTGGAAAGCATCTTCATAGAATCTGATCTGAACATTGCTTGAAAAAGAATGGCTCAATCATCCAGAAATATTGTTTGGCGTCCTTAAAGAATTTCTTCCTCTATTGATAACTCAGGTTGGGAGGTAGCACTTGGCAAGCGACAAAGTTAGAAAAGTTCACATACCACGGGGCTTTGCTTTGGATGACAAATAGTTGTTCATCTAGGAAGAAATCATTGATGGCTTTTTTAGCATCTCCCGAATGGGGGGGGGGGGGTTTCCAACCTTGATAAGTGATCTGCTACATGATTTTTTGTCCCCTTTTTGTCGCGGATCTCTAAATTAAACTCCTAGAGAAGAAGAACCCACCTTATTAATCTCGGCTTAGCATCTTTCTTTTCAATCAAATACTTGATTGTCGAGTGATCAATGGATACGATCACCTTCGTTCCAATGAGGTAGGAACAGAAATTATCTAATGTATAGATCATTGCCAGCAGTTCCTTCTCAGTTGTGGTATAATTCAGCTGAGCATCAGTTAAAGTTTTGTTGGCATAGTATATTGTATGGAATACCTTATCCCTTCTCTGGCCTAACACTGCCCCGATTGCAAAATTGCTGGGTGTCACACATTAGCTCAAAAGAGAAGGTCCAATCAGGGGCTACCACAATAGGAGCCGAAATAAGTTTTTGTTTTAATAGATCAAAGGCTCTCAAGCAAGCTTCATCAAATTGAAAAGGCATGTCCTTTTCCAATAGTGCACACAGCGATTTGGTTGTCCGTGAAAAATCCTGGATAAACCTCTTGTAGAACCATGCATGCCCAAAGAAACTCCTTACCCCTTTTACTGAGGTATACTGTTGGAGGTTATTAATGACATCAATCTTTATCTTGTCAACCTCAATGCCGCAAACAGAAACCTGGTGGCCCGGAATAATGCCCTCCTTAACCATGAAGTAGCATTACTCCCAATTCAAAACAAGATTAGTCTCCACACATCTATGGAGAACGACAGTCAAATTTCTCAATCAATTATCAAATGAGCTCCCAAACATCGAAAAGTCATCCATGAAGACCTCGAGGGTCTTTTCAACCATGTTGGAGAAAATAGACATCATGCATCGCTGAAATGTAGAAGGAGCGTTACATAACCCGAAAGACTTTTTTTGAAATGCAAACGTCCCATATGGGCATTTGAAAGTAGTTTTCTCCTGATCTTAGGGAGCAATTGAGATTTGATTATACCCAGAGTAACCATCCAACCGACAGTAAAATTCATGCCCAGCAAGCCTATCAAGTATCTGAGCAATAAATGGAAGAGGGAAATGATCCTTACAGGTGGATTTATTCAATTTCCTGTAATCCATACATACCCTCCACCCAGTCACCGTTCTGGTAAGAATCAGCTCGTTATTTTCATTTGGCACTACAGTCATGTCGCTCTTCTTTGGCACGCACTGAATAGGACTGACCCAAGGACTATCAGAGATGGGGTAGATAATGCCCGCATCTAGCAATTTAATGATCTCCTTCCGGACCACCTCTTTCATGATGGGATTCAACCTCCTCTGATGCTCAATGGACGGTTTAAAACCTTCCTCCAGTAAGATTTTGTGCATGCAAAGAGTCGGACGTATCCCTTTTATATCAGTAATTGACCACCCCAGGGCCATTTTGTATTGCCTGAGCACTTGTAGTAACTTCTCTTCCTGAGACTCATTTAAAGATGCAGAGATTATAACAGGTAAGGTAGATGATTCCTCTAAGTATGCATACCTCAGTTGATTAGGCAAGGGCTTAAAATCGAGGACAGGAGGTTCTATGATCGATGGCAGGGCTTTGGAAGTGGATGCTTCGTTATCATTCAGAGATTCGAACTGTCTTTGGAACTGTTGATATCTCTGAGGTGAATCCAGCCACTTGGCGTATTCAACATGAGTAGGCTCTTCTATAGTACTAGCACCTATCAATGTTGCTTCTAAAGGGTCTGTTGTGCAGGTTTCTGAGAATACTTCCCTAATTGTATTATCAATAACCTTAATCTGAAAGTAGTCTTCAGGGGTGTTCGGATATTTCATTGACCTAAACACATTGAAGGTTACTTCCTGATCTTGTACTCTCATCGTCAGTTCCCCTTTCTGTACATCTATCAAGGTCCTCCCAGTTGCTAACAATGGTCTCCCCAGAATTATAGGAACCTCCATGTCTTCTTCAAAATCTAGGACAATGAAGTCTACCAGGAAGATGAACTGGTCCACTTTTACAAGCACATCCTCTAATATCCGCTTCGAGTATGTGAGAAATTGATCTGCCAATTGCAAAGTGACACTTGTGGGTTTGGCTTCATTTAGCCCTAGCTTCTTATAGATAGACAAAGACATCAAGTTAATGCTAGCCCCTAGATCACACAAGGCCTTGCTAATGAATTGGTCCCCGATAGTGCAAGGAATTATGAAACTACCAGGATCATTTAGCTTCGGCAGGAGCTTGTTTTGCAAGATGGCACTACACTCCTCTGTCCGAGCCACCATTTTATAGTCCCCCATTTTCCTCTTCTTAGATAGTATATCTTTCATAAACTTGACATAACTTGGCATTTGCTCCAATGCCTTCGCAAATTGGATGTTTATGTGAAGCCTCTTGAATACTTCCAGGAATTTAGAAAACTGCATATCCAACCTTTATTTTTACAGACGCTGGGGGAAAGGCAACTGATGGAGAGGAGGATAGGCTTTATTCATTGGAGGAGTTGGTGTTGTAGGGCTAACTTGAATACTTTCTCTACCCCCAGATTCATCATTATTCTTCTCTACTATAGGTTCCTCTTCAGTAACTTCTTCTTCCACTAGAGAACTCTCTCCACCTTGTTCATTTGTAGTTCTCCCACTCCTGAGTGTCACTGCTTTGCATTGTTCTTTGTCTTCCTGTTTCGGGTTGACATCAGTGTCACTAAGCAATGTTCCATGTGGATGACTGTTTAAAGCAGTGGCCAATTGTCCCATTTTGACTTCAAGATTCCGAATGAAAGCTTCTTGATTATTACTCCCTTTTTCATTTTGGGCAATATATCTAGACAGGAGATCCTCCAAACTAGTTTTCTTTCCTGTTGAGGGGGAGGACGGTGGAACTGATTTTGAGAACTCTGTGGTTATTGATTGTACTGATTTGGAGAACTCTGAGGATACTGGTTTTGATCTTGGAACCCCGGAGGTTTTGAGAAGTTTGGCCTGGTGGTAGAAGGTTGTGCTTGACTGCTATTGTTGTTGCCCCAGGAGAAGTTTGGATGATTCCTCAAGCCCGGGTGGTAATGAGTGGGGAGATTAGCATTTTGTTGCCGCCCATAGTTGGAAACAAATTGAACTGACTCGGGGCTTATGGCACATTGATCAGTTGGGTGGCTTCCTTGACATAATTCACATGACACGTCGACACTTTGAACATTTTGCACACCTTGTACTCCCATAATGTCTAGTCTTTTAGTTAGCACTGCAACTTGAGTCGCTAGTTGTGTGACTGAGTTAATCTCATATACCCCTACTTGTCTTCTAGGGGCTTGCCTATCATTTGGCCATTGATAATTATTGGCCGCCATTGTTTCCACCAATTCGTACCCCGTTGTGTGATGTTTTGACATGAAGGCCACTCTAGAAGCAACATCTATACTCGAAGGAGTAAATCCGGATAACCCATTATAAAATGTCTGGTTGGGCAGCCATTCTGGCAGTCCATGGTGGGGGAATTTTCTCAGAAGATCCTTGAATCTCTCCCATGAGTCATACAAAGATTCTGAATAAAACTGGATAAATGAGGTAATTTCATGCTTGAGTCTAGCGGTTTTGACGGGCGAAAAGAACTTCACCACGAAGTTTTGAGCCAAGTCAGCCCATGTGGTGATGGAGCCTAGCGGAAGTGAATGTAGCCAGCTCTTGGCTTTGTCCCTCAAGATGAAAGGAAACAATTGGAGTATGATGGCATCGTCAGTTACTCCGTTGCTATTAAAAGTATCGCAGATCTCCACGAAGTTTATCAAATGATCATTTGGGTCATCGTTTGGCAATCCCCCGAATTAAATGTTAGTTCACATTTGAATGGTGCCCGGCTTTATCTCAAAGTTATTTGCTTGGATTGCGGGCCAGAGAATGCTTGCCTGGAGATCGTCGATTTGAGGCATGGCATACTCCCTTAGAGATTTCTAAAGTTCCCCAGCCATTCTAACAGGAGTAGGTCTGTCACGAGATTTTTCTCTTTACATTCGTCTGTAAGTTCTATCAACCTCAGGATGGAGGGGTATTATATTCCGTCCCCTTCAAGGTGGCATAAACAGTGATGACTACCTGAAAAGAGAGTTAAAAAGATAAATCAGTTTAAATTAAGATAGTGTTGACTTAGTGTTAATATTGAAAAACAAATAATACTAAGTTCCCGGCAACGGCGCCAAAAACTTGTTGGTCAATTTTGGTATTGCTAAATCGTGCGCAAGCATACGCGATCCACAAGTAATATATGATAAGTTGAGTGTCGAACCCACGAGGACAAAGTCTTAAAAGATAAACAAATAATAAGGTAAAGTTTTTACTATCTTATCTAAACAAGTGAAATAAGATGGTTGGTTAAGCTATTTGATTAAAACTACAAGAATAAGAGAAGTAGTTGTGCTAGGAAGTCAAGATAGGATTACAATTCCCCTAATGCGTCGCCTAATCTCCTAACTCTCCACATTACAAATGAATCAAGGAATGGTCAACCGAGAACAGTAAATACGCATAAGCTTCTATCGAAGGTCAAATGCACATCCCTAGCCAGATAAATCATAATATGTCTATTGGTGAAAATAACTAGGCTAAGGTCATTAAGCTAAGTTTCAAGGCTACACAAGGCAAATAGAGATATGTCTATCATATTAGCAGTTTATGCACACATTCCATTGGCATGGTCATAACAGGTGTTGTTGTATTTAAAGGTTAGATAATAACATTCATTTTTTACCATCCATTAATATCAATACCAATAACTGTATCAAGAAATCAATCAATAGGCAAGAAATACAACAACCCATTCCAAAATGGTTCATTATATAAAATAAGAGAGAAAATAAATTAAACTAAACAAAAGGTTACATTGAAATCCTAAAAATGGAATTAGTTCATTAACATGGTACTAATACTCATTTTTAATACATTCCACATTCTCAGTAATACACAAATAAATGGGACATTTGGAATAAGAAAACTCATGTTTGGAAGTGTTCTGTCTCCAAATCTTCTCTTCTCCGTGTAGCTGCTGAGCTCTTATCAGATGTAATAACTCTTCCTCCTTTGACGCAAAGCTTCTTTCTCTTCTAAGAATACTGTAATAAATATCCTAGTCTAAGATATTTTCTATCTCTGATGTCTATGGCAGGCGACTGCTGAGTATGAAGTATATATCATCCTCTCTCTCTTTAGGTCATTTAAAGCCCATTAATACCTGGACACCGGAGTTTCGCGTCATTGGCATGCGACCATCGAACTAAGCAAAACCAGTAATGCTATTTCGCCACGTAAGGTTAAAAACACCAAAGGTTATATTGCGGCGCAACTCCATGAAAGGACTTTGGCGCATGACTGACAAGGTCGGTGTCACCAAGATTGGGGACCGTACACGTGGGCGCAAGATCGACAAAGGAACTCGGCCGCTAAGTGCGAGTTTACGATGAGCTCTCCTCTTGACATTCATGTTGGGCGTGAGAAATGGCGTTGGGGGGCCGAGCTCTAAGTATAACTCTAGGCAACATCTTAAGCCACAAAGGATCTTATTCGTATGTATAAATCCCACTCATCAAATACCCCCAAACTTAAGCTTTTGTTTGTCCTCAAACAAACTATCAGACATCCATACCCCGTTACTGCAAGATACAAATGAACATTAATCCTATAGACTAATACCATGGCCTCTAAGCATAATCATTAACACCCTTTGAGAATAGGACAAACACGCATACGAATGAGGACTTAATATCTATTAATAATAAAGAGACTTTAATCGATCCATTATGTGTGTGTGTGCAGACCAAATATCTTAACTAGCCATAACCCAAATTAAGGTCACATAGTCGACTGTGATAACAAATAAGCTTACTATGCAACCCACATAATTAACAAGCATTAAGAACAAGACGCAAAAACAAAAAAGAATCAAAAGGTTCTAGTAATATGAAGTAAATTCCTACTCTGACAGTACTTGATTACTTTTAGGCTAAACTGTGACGCCCCCAAAATAGGTATACATCACCCATTCTAAGTCGCCAAATACATGGTACATAAACAAATACAACTTCATTAAATTGTGAGTTTAAATACAAATAGAGAGTATAAAAACTCAAAAGGAGTTCTCATTATAATTATTGATACACTATTTTAAAAATAGTGAGGACTGCTAAAACAACTTTCTAGAACCATCACTTCGTACCTCGACTAGTTCCTACTATGTTCTCACCTCCTGAGAAGAAAAATGAAACAAAAGGTTGAGCTCAACTAGCCTAGTAAAGAATATTATGACTAAGATAATAGACAACAAATTATCATTAGTCTTCAACAGGGAATAATCTGATAAAATATAATAGACAATAAGTTTTAGATCAACAACTGCAGTGAAAAACATCAATCCATTAGAAGAGTCAAGTAGAGAAAGAATTCTACTATCTTCTAAGATTTAAAAGTCCATCATCAATATTTTATCCTCAGAACATCAATCAATATACATCTTGAATCAAATATTCATCTTTGCACTACAGGCCAAAGATATTCATTTGTATCACCAGTTGGTCATGTTCATCTCAACACCTGTTCATCTTTGCACTACGGGCCAAAGATATGAAATAGGTAATCATTCATCTTTGCACTACAGGCCAAAGATATTCATTTGTATCATCATTTAGGACTGAGGATGATGAAAAATATTTTAAAGAAAACGAATCCAGTGAAATAACAGATCAAATATTCAGGATTCGTATTACAGTTTATCCAAGTTTAATAATATTCTGAAATAACCAATTTTGAAGCATAATTCAAAAATAATGATCAAAACATGGATACAATCAAAGATAATAACCATAATAGACAACTTGGACAAAAAGAAGAAAATTTCATTTTTCGATGAATAGTGCCGAGATATCGTGAATATTGTCAGATATCGTGAATTGTAACCCCATACACAAAAGTTCCAAATTTGATAAAAAGTTCATACCAATATTTCTAAGATAATGATATTGAAGAAAATATCATTTAAGAAGAAGATAATATCCCTTACCTCAAAATATCAATTTCCGATCGAAATATCGGTATATAAGGTGAAGGAACTTGCAATCGATTAATGTAAACTCACAAAGTATCTAAATACTCATAAAATACACTCAATAATCTAGAGAGAGAAAGAGAGAAAACTTGTTTCGTGTGATTTTCAATTCTAACTTAGCCTCTCTATTTATAGGAAAATGTTAGCACGCAAGGCATTTAACTCTGCAACTTTGATGGATTTACTCACTATTATTCCCACCCACCACATTTGAAATAAAATTCAGCACATTTCTTCACCAACCACAAGTGGGGCCCACCAATTCTAGAATTTTCCACCAAAATGATTTATATTCTGATTTCTGAATCAGCCACCTCTTAAAATTCATAACAAATCATACGCTCATTTTTAACGGTTCAAAAGTTGTGGACATATACTCAACTTATATATGTATAACATATCCAAAAATTAAAACAATCTAACGGTCGGATTAAAAATTATAACTCCCGCAATATACCTCAAAAAACACTGGTTTGATTTTTAATACCTCCAATCCGACAAAATACTAATAAAACACCTCAACATTAATTCCTTCATTTATAACCACATAAATAAATCTATCATTTATATCCACATAAAATAAATATTTCCTTATCATATGAATCAATGATTAATTATTCACAAATAATATTACAGAATCACATTTATGACAACCAGGCTATTCCCAGGATATAGGGGGCTTTCCAATAAGGATTTCTCCTTACTGGAGCGTAATTAGGTGACCAAACCTCTCCTTGATAGAACTTTCTAGACATTGCCAATAATGTTATCTAATAATATTATTCCAAATAATCTGAATTACTGATCTGATAAAGGAGATATTGTGCAAAGGATTTATAATTGAAACAACAATAATATAAAATATCAATGCAAAGAATTATTGAATCAATAAAATAAAATATTAAACAAGAATTCATCGTGACAATTATTGAGTAGTGCCTTCTTACGTAAGGATCAATAATTCAACAATACAATCGTAATACCGTATGCTATCTGATAACAACGCCAGACATCTTGTATTTTAACCACCGGGTATTCCAACAATGTTAATGGTAACAACTACGTCGTTATTCAATTTTTTCGTTTTCTTCATTAGACTGTTATCCGTTATGGGGCCCATAATTGGTTGCGCCATCGTACGAATATTTCCCGACAGAAAGAATATTCCACCGATAAAATGAATATTTTATAACCACTTGTTTATTTTGCAAAATTTTCACATTTCACCCATAACCAAAGTTATTATATCAAATTAATACCTTATTATTCACAATAATAAATAAAGAAAATTTGATTTTATTCATTAAAAAGTTGGGGTCTTACAACCTCCTCTCCTTATGAAATTTCGTCCTCGAAATTGACGTACGTACCTGGTGTTTCGAAAAGGTGAAGATACCTCGCTTTCATTTCTGATTCCTACTCCCAGGTCATCTCTTCAATAGCATGGTTTCGCCACAAAACCTTAACTTGTGGTATAACCTTCGTGCTTAGGACATGCTCTTTCCTATCCAAGATCTTAGCAGGTACCTCCTCGTACATTAAATCTTCAGCTATCTCATCTGGTTCTAACTCAATAATGTGGTTCGGGTCTTTAACATATTTACAAAGCATATATATGTGAAAAATATTATGAACACAAGACATACTTGGAGGTAATGCGAGTCTATAGGCCACATTTCTTATTCGGTCAAGAATCTCAAATGGACCAACAAATCTTGGATTAAGATTTCCTCTCTTCCCAAATCTTGTAACTCCCTTCCATGCTGCAACACGTAACAATACATGATCCCCAATATTAAATTCCATGCCCTTCCGATGAAGATCCGCATAACTCTTTTTTTATCCTCCTGTCGCTTGTTTGTACGTTGTCGAATCGTTTGGATCTTCTCTGTAGTCATGCGTACCAACTCTAGTCCCAACAATGTTGCTTCACCCACCCCATCCCAGCATACTGGAGAACGACATTTTCTTCCATACAACGCCTCGAATGGAGCCACACCTATGCTCGCCTGATAACTGTTGTTGTAGGAGATTTCCA
Organism: Panax quinquefolius; assembly: GCA_020205615.1. NCBI lineage: Eukaryota > Viridiplantae > Streptophyta > Magnoliopsida > Apiales > Araliaceae > Panax > Panax quinquefolius. The sequence goes on from CM035164.1 coordinate 49,783,566, forward strand.
CCAATGGTAGGTACTTATCCCACCTCCCTTTGAGATCTAGGACATAGAGTCTTAATAGATCTTCAAGAGTTTGAATACTCCTCTCTGATTGTCCGTCCGTTTGAGGATGGTATGCCGAACTGAATCATAAATCCATGCCCATAGATTTCTGTAAGCTAACCCAAAATCGTGAAGTGAATCTTGGGTCATGATCCGAAACTATGGATACTGGCATGCCATGCAATCTCACAATCTCGTTCACGTACATACTAGCAAGACGTTCAAGGGAATAAGTCTCACGTATGGGCAAGAAATGGGCAGACTTGGTTAATCTATTCACAATAACCCAAATCGCATCTATGCCTTGAGAAACCTTGGGAAGACTCGTAACGAAATCCATTGTAATGTGTTTCCACTTCCATTTCAGAATCTCAAGTGGTTGTAATGGACCCTTTGGTATTTAATGCTCTGCCTTTACACATTGACAAGTTAAACACCTCAAGATAAACTCCGCGATCTCTCTTTTCATATTGCTCCACCAAAATGTATGTCGAAGATCATGATACATTTTGGTACTCCCAGGATGGATTGCAAACGGTGTGTTGTGTTCCTCCATCATGATTCTATGATTCAAGTCAGAATCGTTAGAATCACAAAGTCTAGAGTTGACTCAAAGTATTCCTTCTTCATCGATTCTTGCTTCTAGAATAGCACCTTCTTGCACTTTCTTCTTCGTACGCAACAGCTCAATGTCCGTAGCTGGAGAACCTTTAACTTTATCGATTAAAGTCTGTTCTACTCGCATGTTTGATATCATCACGTGGGTACTTGGAGCCTTCATCTCAATCTCCATCCTTTGCAAGTCATACAAAATGGACCTTTGTATTAACAACATTGCACTCGTACCCGCATACGATCTTCTACTTAATGCGTCAGCTACCACGTTTGCTTTTCTAGGATGGTATTGGATGGTGTGATCATAATCTTTCAACAACTCGAGCCAACTTCATTGCCGCATGTTGAGTTCCTTTTGGGTGAAGAAATATTTGAGGCTTTTATGATCTGTATAGATCTCCACTTTCTCCCCATACGGTAGTGTCTCCAAATCTTCAACGCGAAAAGCATCGCGCTAACTCCAAATCATGAGTAGGATAAGTCCTCTCATATTCTTTGAGTTCTTGAGGCATAGGCTATGACTTTCCCATGTTGCATGAGAACACATCCTAACCCTTTGCACAAGCATCATCAGAGATAACAAATCCATCCCAACCCGATGGTATTGTCCGAACAGTGCGAAAATGAGTCTTCTCTTGAGTTCTTAAAACTCTTCTCATGAACCTCGCTCCAACCGAATTTTATATCTTTACGAGTTAGCTGAGTTAACGGAGTAGCGATTCGAGAAAATCCTTCCACGAATCTCCGATAATAACCAAATTTAAGCCCGTAGCTACGTAATTTGGCCACCGACTTTTGGTTTCTCCCAACTTTGTATGGCATTAATCTTCGCTCGAATTGACGGATACCATGTTGTGACACCACGTGTCCAAGGAATGCTACTTCCTCAAGCCAGAACTCGCATTTTTTCAACTTGGCATACAACTTGTTATCACGAAGCCTTTGCAGTACCAACTTCAAATGGTGCTCATGATCTTCACAGCTTTTGGAATAGATGAGAATGTCATCAATAAAGACAACAACGAGATGATCCAAGTATTCTTTAAACACACGGTTCATCATATCCATGAAAGCAGCAGGAGCATTAGTCAATCCAAAAGACATGACTAAGGATTCATAATGCCCGTACCGAGTTCTGAAGGCAGTCTTTGGAATATCCTCAGTTTTAATCTTCAGCTGATGATATCCAGAACGAAGATCGATCTTTGAAAAGAATTGTGCTCCTTGCAACTGGTCAAACAGGTCATCAATGCGAGGTAGCGGATACCTATTCTTAATAGTGACATGGTTCAACTCTCGGTAGTCAATACAAAGTCGCATACTCCGCCTTTCTCTCCTTTACTTAATAACACAGAGCACCCCAAGGAGATGTACTAGGACTTAATAAAACCGATGTCCAATAACTCCTGTAATTGTACCTTTAACTCCTGAAGTTCAATAGGAGCCATTCGATATGGGGTTTTAGAAATGGGCTTTGTACTTGGTTCAAGGTCAATAAAAAATTCAACTTCACATTCTGGGGGCAGACCGGGAAGTTCTTCAGGAAATACATCAGGAAATTCACTAACAATAGAAATAGTATTCAAATCTGACATGTTTTTTTTCATGTTCGTGACATGGGCTAAGAAAGTTTGACATCCGTTTTTCAATAAATGAATAGCTTTATGGCTTGATATGACAATGACTGATTTTAGTGGTTTGGTTGTTTGAATTCGCATAATAGGTTGGTTAGGAATATGAAAACTAATAACCTTACGAAAACAATCAATTTTAGCATGATGCGTGGTTAACCAATCAATCCCCAAAATCACATCAAATGCAAGAATTTTCAACGAAATAAGGTCGGCAGGTAATGTGATGGTACCGACTTGAATCATGCAAGATTTAAAAACACTAGATGTAATGAAAGTTTCTCCTAATGGAGTCTCAACAGATAAGTCAAAGTCTAATTTCTCCGAAGTCAAGTTTAAATGTTGAGCACAAGCAGGAGAGATAAAAGAATGGGTAGAACTCGTATCTAATAAGGTATAAACTTCGCAAGAGTTTATGATTAGCTTACCCGTGATCACCTCGTTTGGGTTCCTCGCATTTTGGGCAGTCACGACAAACGCCCTTCCAAGAACCACCGACTTTAACTTGTCCGGGACAACCTTTGGAGTCACCATCCCTGTTGAACTTGGTTTCGCAACTAGACAATCTCTAGATATATGACCTTCCTTTCCACAGTTAAAACACACCTTGGATTGTTGTGGACAGTTTAGGCTGATGTGTCCCTCTTTACCGCATTTGTAACATATGACCGGTGGTCGTTCTCCTCCCCTAGAAACAGTTGATGTTGGTGCTGACGTCTTTACGCTATCATTGTTGTACCTTCTCCATTTGAGATCTCCTCCCGACTCGCTTCTTCTATTATCATGGCCACGATTACCACCAGAGTGGTTACCGCTTTTGTCCGAATGCTTTCCATCCCTCTGGTTGTCATTACTTCGATGATCACGCGCCTTGCCCAGATGACCTCGGTTGTGTTCCCTCGGTTGAACATACTCATTATCTCGCTCTAATAATTGAGCCCTGTTTATAACATCTGAATATAAAGAAAATTTATAAGAGATAAGATATTGTCGAATCTCGGGCTTTAGACCTCTAAGAAACATCCTCGTCATTCATTCCTCATTTTCGACCAAATGAGGTGCAAACCTGGATAACTCTGCAAACTTCGCCTCATACTGGGACACTGTCATGTTGTTTTGTTCCAGTCTGATAAACTCCACCTCCTTCATATGACGAATACTTTCAGGAAAGTATTTGTCATTGAATAGTTTCTGAAATGTTTCCCAAGACATACTGAGCACGGTTGGTTGGGTACGCTTCACAGACTCTCAAGATATAAAGGTGGCGAATGGAACCTTCTATTCCTCCGTGCATCCCAAGACATCGAATATCTTGGTAATTTGTTTGACCCACGTTTCTGCCATGATCGGATCCAACTTTCCCTTAAATTCTGGTGGTCCCAACTCTTTGAACTACTTAGCTGTGACAAGTCGCGCATTGCTAGCATTTCCACCCGTATTTTGTGCACGAGTCTCCCTCGTTTGGTTTTGCATGAACTGCAAAAAGCTTCTAAACATCCCATCATTCATCATTTGTTCGGTAACGTTGTTTATAGGAAGATTATTGCCTTCCTGTTGCACGTTCCCTTGGGTAGTGATCAAAGGTGTCTCCACGGTCTGATTCACTCCATTACTAACGTTCTCAGCTGCCATTCTTAAATATTACCATAAAACAAGGGTTAATAGTCATGCAACATATTATCCCTATACTCTGACCGACCAAATAAATACCAAATAAACTTAGTCAGGTAATACTAGCGAAGGAATTCACCGTCTCTCCCCTCCTAGTTCTTGTCTCATATCTCATCCAGGGATCATATCCTAAGCTTTGATACTAAATCATGGCGCCCCAAAATAGGTATACATCACCCATTCTCGAGTCGCCAAATACATGGTATGTAAACAAGTACAACTTCATTAAATCATGAGTTTAAATACAAATAGAGAGTATAAAAACTCAAAAGGAGTCCTCATTACAATTATTGATACACTATTTTAAAATAGTGAGGACTACTAAAACAACTTTCTAGAACCATCACTCCATACCCCGACTAGTTCCTGCTATGTTCTCACCTCCTGAGAAGAAAAATGGAACAAAAGGGTGAGCTCAACTAGCCCAGTAAAGAATATTATGACTAAGATAATAGACAACAAATTATCATTAGTCTTCAACAGGGAATAATCTGATAAAATATAATAGACAATAAGTTTTAGATCAACAACTGCAGTGAAAAACATCAATCCATTAGAAGAGTCAAGTAGAGAAAGAATTCTACTATCTTCTAAGATTTAAAAGTCCATCATCAATATTTTATCCCTGTAACATCAATCAATATACATCTTGAATCAAATATTCATCTTTGTACTAAAGGCCAAAGATATTCATTTGTATCACCAGTTGGTCATGTTCATCTCAACACCTGTTCATCTTTGCACTACGGGCCAAAGATATGAAATAGGTAATCATTCATCTTTGCACTACAGGCCAAAGATATTCATTTCTATCATCATTTAGGACTGAGGATGATGAAAAATATTTTAAAGAAAACGAATCCAGTGAGATAACAGATCAAATATTAAGGATTCGTATTACAGTTTATCCAAGTTCAATAATATTCCGAAATAACCAATTTTGAAGCAGAATTCAAAAATAATGATAAAAACATGGATACAATCAAAGAAAGTAACCATAATAGACAACTTGGACAAAAAGAAGAAAATTTTATTTTTCGGTGAATAGTGCCGTATTCATGAATAGTGCCGTATACATGAATAGTGCCGTATACGTGAATAGTAACCCCAACACAAAAATTTCCAAATCTGATGAAAAGTTCATACCAATATTTCGGCATAATGATATTGAAGAAAATATCATTTAAGAAGAAGATAATATCCCTTACCTCAAAATATCAGTACTTCTGATCGAAATATCGGTATAAGGCTAAAGGAACTTGCACTGATTAACAGAAACTCACAAAGTATCTAAATACTCACAAAATACACTCAATAATCTTGAGAGAGAAAAAGAGAAAACTTGTTTCTGGTGTGATTTTCAATTCTAACTTAGCCCTCTATTTATAGGAAAATGTTAAAGACGTCAAGTAGACTTAACTTTTCTGACTTTGATGGCTTTACCTGCTACTATTCCCACCCACCACATTTGAAATAAAATTCAGCACATTTCTTCACCAACCACAAGTGGGGCCCACCAATTCTAGAATTTTCCACTAAAATATTTTATAACCTAATTTTCGAATCAGCCACCTCTTAAAATTCATAACAAATCATACGCTCATTTGTAACGGTTCAAAATTTGTGGACATATACTCAACTTATATATGTATATCATATCCAAAAATTACAACGATCCAACGGTCGGATTAAAAATTATAACTCCCGCAATATACCTCAAAAAATACTGGTTTGATTTTTAATACCTCCAATCCGACAAAATACTAATAAAACACCTCAACATTAATTCCTTCATTTATAACCACATAAATAAATCCATCATTTATATCCACAAAAAATAAATAATATTATAGAATCACATTTATGACAACCAGGCTGTTCATAGGAAAGAGGGGGCTTTCCAATAAGGATTTCTCCTTACTGGCGCGTAATTAGGTGACCAAACCTCTCCTTGACAGAACTTTCTAGACATTGCCAATAATATTATCTAATAATATTATTCCAAATAATATTATCTAATAATACACCATTATTTAATTTTGTCGTTTTCTTCATTCGACCGTTATCCGTTATGGAGCCCACAATTGGTCATACTTGGCAGTATTTAATATTCCCCACGTAAAGAATATTCCAATCGATAAAATGAATATTTTATAACCACTTGCTTATTTTGCAAAATTTTTACATTTCACCCATAACCAAAGTTATTATATCAAATTAATACCTTATTATTCCCAATAATAAATAAAGGAAATTTGATTTTATTCATTAAAAAGTTGGGGTCTTACATAAACAGAGTACCCATTAGCAAGCTTTCGATCAATGACTCCCAAGCTAGATGACTCATGTGGAAGTAGTTGTTCCCAAACCACCTGAATGTCACGAGGCTCCTCCTCTCTAGGCACCTAGGGTTCTTCCTCCCTAGCCTGACTGGATTATCCTACATTAGCCATCCTGACAACAAAATTTTTTTAAGTTTTAATTACTAATCATTACTACTCGACACTCACGAGCACATAAGTTGTAATTACATAAGCACATAAGTGTTTTATTACTTCTTCCTTAAAACTCGATAAGAGTTTATCACCACTATCTTTTCACAGGTTACTTCCTAAGACTTTTCCCACTCCCAAGGTTCATAACCTAACGCTTTGATACCAACTTGTGACACCCCCAAATCCAGGTACTTCATTCCCACAAGATTTGGTGTTCACTTGATAAAAACATTCATTTCTAACTACCCAAATATAATAAAATGGAACAATAAACCTTCCCATTAAAGGATTACATCAATAATTTACAATAAAATCTCTCAGGTCATCTAACCTTTAAATACAAATATCAAGTGCGGAAAATTAAATAACGTCATCATAATAACTAAAAAACAATGTCTGGCAATATTAAAAGTTAACATGTTTACAAGTCTTCAAAACTTGTTCATCGTTCCTTTCCCTTTACTGGTGCTAGGTACATTGACATTCTCAACTTTAGTTGTAATAGTTATATAAGCAAGAGTGAGCAAACAATGATCACTTGAAATGACAATGAATAAAACTTTATAACAACTGCCAAATAATAAGCTCAATAGAACTAAACAATATGCTCTAACAATGATAATCAAAATCTGAAATATATATCTGAGGGTCATAAGACCACGAACTATGTACATAGTTATAAGTAATCTTTCAACTAAGACTTTAACAATCATAAGACTATAGGGACTCCTCGTACTTAGGGGGATCAACCATTCGTACAATGTATTGTGCACAAAAATTTCAACGCTATGCGTAAATTATCCCCTGTAATAGGATTGTTCATCTCACCATTTAGAATATAAGTCCGCCCCAAAGTAAGTTTGGTTTTGATACGTTTCAAGGTAATTTGGAATTCAACGAATATCAACTAAGGATTAGTTGAATAAAATACAATAATAATATGTTATGGAACAAGTCATAGATGAATACAAAATTTGTAGTTTAGGGGCATGCTTTAGAAATGAACTAAAATCATAAACATTAAATAACGTAACATACCTTGCTTGGACAATAATAAGCTAAAGTCAGAATGTTGTTTAGAATTGAATTATCAAGCATGCATAATAAATAGTGATTTGGAACGTTAAACTTGCATGCTAGTAAACAAGTTAAAGTAAAGAACCTTCTCAAAGTAAGAGTTAGGTTAAATAGCTTTACACGAATATACTTAAATTGTATAAATAGGATTACGAATAACTTTCTCAATAATAAACAAGGTAGAGTAAAGAAACTTGCACAATCGTAACAATAGAGTTAAAGATAAGAAAACTTGTTCAATATCAAGAGATAAGGTTTAGAGACTTGCTCAACGAAAGTTTAGAGTTAGAAAACTTATCTTGCGTGTAAGCTAAACCTTAATAATTCGATTCAAAATATCCTATACACATATCATTATAACATAATTAGTTACTACATACACTCTATATACAATTAAATATCTACATCATGTATGAATCGGTTTTAATCACATAATCAAGACACATTAGTAATGTAATAACAAAACTCGTTAATTGTTAATAATATTTTCATTCTTAGTATAGTAATACCAAAATTACATCCTAACAGTCATACTATTTCACCTTAATAATTTTTTCAAACTTTGTGTAACTAAAACACACTGTCTGATCATTATGCTAATCGGTGTTCTTGGCCACCACTTTACAACACTTAGGGACGGCGCTACTGATTGTGTCAAGGCGCATCGCATGCGAAGTCATGAGCCTATACTTGGCTGCTGGCACGAGACTTATCTTTATGAGGTCGACTACTACGCCTTTAATTACGCCTCCCAAGTGACAAACTTCTAAACAAACATAAACAAAGCAAATTTGGTCTACAAGCTACTTTATAAAAACTAAATTAACACGTAATATATATATATATATATATATATATATATGTTACACCAATATAATATAATATCTCTTAACATGATTTTTCCCATATAACAATATAAACATCGAATTTAAGACCTCTAATTTCACTGTTCTTGCGAAAACTTCACTTTTTGACATTCTTAGTGAAAATCATCACTGTGACTTTATTTTTCAACCAAAACAGTTAATTTAAATTACTTTGTTTTTGTTTCTTCATCTACTTTCAAAATCGATAGTCAATTTATACTTTATACAATGAATTAAACATCAATTTTTACTTTAAACTAAGCCATATTCATATATATTCATACCAATTCAACGTAATATTATTTCCTTCATAATAAATACATTACATGAATTAATTTACTATAACTCATCTATAAACTTATGAAATAAATTTTATATCAACCAACTATCATATAAAACTATATATAACAAATAATTCAACCCTCACAAAGTTTTTAAGAGGATTTTTTAATAGAATAAAAACTACAACTTTTGAAAAATAGAAGAGTAAGATGATACCTTTGTTTTATAGAAGATGATAGCTACCCTTTGATTATCAAGACTCCTTCCCACAATTCCACTCTCAAAATATCTCTAGAATTCTCCCAATTCTCTCTCAACTTTTCTCTGCAAACTTTCTCTTCTCTTTCTTTTTTTTCTTCTTTTGTGTTCTTTCTAACTTACGTACTTAAAATTATAACGTATATAATATAATAGGTATTAATTATATAATATAAATATATGTAAAACTGATATCAGTTATTTTGTTTTTGAAAATCAAAAGCTATAAGAATTGTTTGGCTAAACTACTTTAAAATTAACAACTTAAAATTCTTAAGCCTTGTTTGGGTAGAACCTATTTAATTAAAGACTTAACATTCATTAAGCCTTGTTTACAAAACTGAATTAACATCATTTAACTTATTTTAATAACTCCTTTATAGTATAGTTTATTTTCACATTTTATTTAATTAAGTTTTAGTACTTAATTTAATTAATTATAATAATAATTTATTAAATAAATTTACCACATAAATTAATACAACATAATTATAATTTTTTATAATTATAATTTTATTTAATAAATTAACACATCATTTTAATTACAAACTCAAATTAAAATATCATTATAATAATTTATTTAATCATTATAAACTCTTTACCTTAATTTATTAATTTAAATTAAAATATTATCTCATGATGATCAATTTCCATAGCTTCATAAATTATTTATTTAACAAATAAATAATCAAATCAACTCACCTTAAATAAATATTTATTCAACAATAAATATATAGACACTCTCAAATTTTCTCGCACACTCACATCGACATCAGTAGGAGAGCAGATTCGCTTTCGAGATAACCCGAAGCCCGCTTATATCCAAATCCGGATACTAATGGATGTTCAACCTCAACCGGAACACACACCGAATATCAGTCCAACCTCGGAGATAACCCCGAGGCATGCAGCCCAATACCGAAAATTCCACCGGAGAAGATCAGATCCATCTCTTGAGATAACCCCAGAGATATTTAGTCATGATCCCAACACCGAGTAGTAGCCACCGTTAGGGTTTGTAATATTCATGAACACAATCAAATTGCAAAAATAATGCGAAAACGTGTAAAAATCAAAGTTTAAAATTTTTACAAACCATATACCCGGATCACCCTTTATGCACAATTATTAATTAAACGAAAAGGATGAATAAGAAACATACCCTTGAAGATCCGAGCTTCCTCAGGTACAAGTTCACCTCCAATCCTTTTCGCGTTCAACTTGAATCCACCGGGTTTGGTTCCTTCCTTTGATCAACGTTAGCCACCCAAGTGTTTGGCCTCTAGAGGTGATCCACCAAGGAATAATAAAGATTCAAGAAAATGGGTGGTTGGCTAAACCCTAGTTTTTCTATCTCTATAGAAAAAGAGCGTACTCTCCAACTATTGGAATAACGTATGTTGTAAAAGTCAACCACTCTATCACCCATAATAAGACTCCTCTTATTTATAGATGTGGGCAACCCACCTTAACAATTAAGGAATTGGGTTTTATTTAATTAATTAAATTCTTTTAATTAATTAAGCTCCCTAATCTTATTAGGGATAATTAATTAAACTCCTTTAATTAATTTTTCCTCCTAATCCTATTAGGAATAAATGAGAGTACTTATATTAAATTAATTCCTAAACTCTTTTAGAAATTAAAATAATAATAATTGTAATAATATTAATAAGACTCCTCTTATTAATTTATATTTAATATTTCTAAAATATTAAATAATAAATATTAAGCTATTTAATTTATTCTATCACCATAGATTAAATTAAATATACTTAACATATTATTACGATTATGCCATTAACTTCTTAAATAATTATTCTTCCTTTTATGGTGTGACCCTTTAGGTTCTCCATATTAAACCGGTTGTGAATAAATCAATTAGAACAATTCTAATCTTATTTAAATTAATAAATTAAATAATTAATTTATTTAAATAAATAATATTTATTCTACAATAGGATAAGTCTCCTAATGATCAACGACTTTCCGGATAATATAGATTTCAACATTAATCATAAAAGAACCTTTGAGTAAATAGTTACCGCATAATTCAATCCTTCCACCATACAATGTCCCAATTAAATATAAGACATGGAATTATCACAAATCTTATTTTATTTAATTATATGTATTTTGACTCTTGAATGCACAACTCCAAATAATGCAAATTAGAAACTCCTTTCTAATTTCATTCTGCCTTGGCCAAAGACTACTGGGTTGTCATTTATCGAATTACATAGGACATTTCTCTTCTTTTAATGTATGGTAGATTCTTTATTGATCATACATTATCTCCATATACAACTTATTATACCCAAGCATACCCTTTCATATATCCTAAGGGTCTTAAGGAATAAGTCAAAGTATAACTCATCATACACAAGATACTATGATGATCTTAAGTCCAAGGATCACTTGTACTACTATCACTACGGAATTCCTATTGACAGCAAGTAAAACTCCATTAGGTATTCCTTAGCGAGCCACGCTCAAGAAAACTTATTCTCTAATAAGCACCTACATACTTACTTTAGTGTCTCCACACAAATGATCATGAGATCAATCATCCTCATCCAATGAGCAAGCAACGTATGTACCAATCTATTCGGATTCACTAATCCCCAATTTAGTAATCCAATGATTGGGAACTATTTTAGTTTTAAGCTTTCTAAGAATTTTGATCTCATTAGAATGATCATCATCATTATTCTAAAAGCATTGCTTAAAACTATGGGTTTATCACATATTATAAAACAAATACGTGTAGATAATTAAAAGCCTTTAATAAATTAATACTTTTTATTAATAAATGAATAAGATTGTTACAAAGTATATGCTTTATCATCAAACATGATTGGCTTGTGTGCATATTACTTTCAATCTCCCACTTGCACTAAAGCCAATCGTCATGGTATCTCATACTCTTCTTCTCTAAGTGACGATTATCCTGTCATTGGATAAGCTTTAGTTAATGGATATGTAATGTTGTTCATGAGAGTCCACTATCTCTATAGTGATTTCCCATCTTTCAATGATTCTAATAATCAAATGAAATTGCCACAACACATGTTTAGATCCAAGATGAGACTTAAGAACTATTCCTAGTTCTGTAATGAACTTTTAATCCAAACAATCAACTTGCAGCTTCATTTATAGCTATATACTTTGTTTTTATCACTAAACCAAAGAACTCGTTCTTGTTCTGAACCTTTCCAATTCACTGCACCACTGTTCAAGATAACGCTTTACCTTAAAGTGGATTTTTCTGTCATCTTGGTCTATGGCTAATATGGCAACCTTTGCTATATTTTCCACACATAGGATTACTTATATTTGTTTAGCTTTCTACTTCTGCTTGGTCCCTTCATAAATCTATATTTATGATAACCAAAGTCGGTATCCAATACCCAAGTAGGACCTTGAATTAAAGAAAAATTTATTTCAATCATGAACAAAAATTGTATTGTAACCGAAACTTCACTAAGCTTCTTTGGTTAGCCTCTGCAAGATGCTTCTTGCAGTTTCTTTCCAGTGTCCAGGCTTATTGCAGTGGAACCAATTCTTTTGCTATCCATATCAGTTTTGTTCTTATTATCCTTTGTTTATGCCTTTCTATTTAACTTCTTTGAATTGTTCTTCTTTTCAGAAGATCCTTTGGCCCCTACCAAGAAGACTTGATCTTTCTTGGTTGAAAGTGACTCTCAACATTTTTCAATATGTTAAGCAAATCAATGAGGTACGATATCTAGCTTGTTCATATGAAAAATTCACAACAATTAATGAAAGGAGTCCGGGAGTGAGTGCAAGATCAAATCTTGGCTCAACTCTCCATCCATGACAAAACCATTTGTCCTAATTGATCAATCAAATTGATTATGTTAAGAACTTTTATGCATATTTATAGTGTCATTGGTCATTCTAGATTGGAAGAGCTCCTTAGATATCCGATATCTATCACCCTACTTTCCTCACCACAACTACTTGATGTGCAGGAATATAGTAGGAGTATCCATAGTTTCATCTTGTGTGACGCTAAAACTCGTTACTCATGGATGCGAGCATGATGCATTGAGCCAATCACAGCATCATCTTGCCACTTTCTAAAAGTAGCAATCTCTTCCTCGAGGCATTATCTGCAACCATTGCAGGGATAAAGGCGATTAAGGACATAAGATAGCTTTTCAACTATGAGAACTATTCTCAAATTCCTTAACCAATCCGCTTAATTCTATTCAGTTAATTTAGCATCTAATATGCTTCGCAGCGATAGTAGTATTTTAGACATTGTAAAATTTCAGAAAATGAATTTGTAATTAACAACATTTTAACATACATTCTTTTTATTAATTACCAAAATAAATTAGGTCTTGTTTTAAATTGGTATTTCCCACTATTTTCTTCAAAACTATATTACCCTCATTTATATAGTTCGCAAAAATCTAATTAAAGATTTGCTAGTGAGAATAAGGATTCCATTTCAAATGTATATAGCCTTGTGGTGAAACAACAAACTATATATAAATAAATAGGTAGATAACTTTTGTCAATTACATCAACTATGCAACTCCTTTTCTTTTGCCTCTTAGATTATTTTTATCAAGTGGTGGCACATCCGAATCAAAATTATCCAAGTTAAGTCCGACCTAGCACTCCATATATTCAAAAAAGAAAAATATCATCCTTGTGGTGACACAACAAAACAATATTGTTCAATTTTATTTATAAGCATCAAATGTGATAAATTAACATCTTAAATACTTAATACTTGCCTTGTGGTGACACAACAAACTCATATTAAATATTTTATACTCTATTAATTTTATCATGCTAGAAGGCGACGTTCGATAATCCAAATATCTTTGAACGCTTAGGACTTAATATAAAAAATTTTGAGGGTTTTGTTATTAATTTGTCTCATCTTGTTTAGCGCGCATTTACATATATATATATAAATAAACGCGTCATTATATTAATGAACATGCTGAAGCATGTTTGCATAATATATAATATATATAGTATAAGCATGCACATATAGAATACTATATTCTACCCTGATTGATTATGGACTTTTATTCTAGTTTGTTTCACTAGAGCGACAAAGTGAACCAAAAGGTCAAACTTAGGGGTGCAAGAAATAATATTTAAATATAACTATTACATTTAAACCCTGCTCCATTACAAATCGGGTCTTCAAGCGCCTTGCTCCTTGATCTCCAATTTTTCAAAATTAATTCTAACTATTCCTATTACAAAACTATTTAAAATAAATAGAAACCTTGATCGTGATCAGGGGAAGTACATAGGAGGGAATAGAATTTACATTAAGAAAAATTAGAGAAGACGAGGTACGCAGAATTCCCATTTAATAAAACTCATACATTCATGCATCCAACTAAAATAAAATCCAATCACATCGTCAATAGTCCATAATCAATCCCATTTATTATCATACACATCACCATATGTATCAATAAATAACATTCATCTTATGAATAATAAACATTTAATATATATATTGATATCATTTAATGGGCAAATTTAGTTAGTATAAAATCTAATTTTGAATTAAAATAAACTCCTTTATTTTAATCCAAATTTAAATCAAAATAAAACTATTTTATTTTAATTTATCCAATTTTGAATTAAATAAACTATTTTATTTTAATCAAAATCTTTAATCAAAATAAACTCCTTTATTTTAATTAATTATGGAATCCAATTCCATGTATAAAAAAAACTTTTATTAAAGGAAACATGATTTTTTTTCCTATTCACAAATAAACTCCTTTATTTTGAATAATATGAAATCTTATTTCATATCTAAATAAACTCCTTTATTTAAGGAAATTAGGATTCTTTTTCCTATTCACAAATAAACTCTTTTATTTTGAATAATAGGAAATCTTATTTCATATCAAAATAAACTCTTTTATTTAAGGAAATACTTGATTCTTTTCCTATTCACAAATAAACTCTTTTATTTTGAATAATATGAAATCTTATTTCATATTTAAATAAACTCCTTTATTTAAGGAAATTAGGAATCCAATTTCAACTCCAATTAGTTATCATGGAATTCAATTCCAACTCTAATTAGTTAGCATGAAATCTAATTTTAAAATTAAAATAAACTGCTTTTATTTTAATATTAAAATAAATCTTTTATTTTAAAATTAAAATAAACTTTTATTTTAATATTAAAATAATTGAGAACATATTATATATATATATATGTATATATATTACGGTAATATATATTATATATATATATATATATATATAATATAAGTAATCATAATTCATATTAACTTCCTGCATTCCATTCCGTGAATTCCATTAAAACCGTTATTATTTTTTATTGATTTCCGTGCAGGACCACTAACATGGCATAGCATGTGGGCGTGACTCACGGATTAGAAATAGCAACTGGCAGCGAAAAAAAAATAGTACGCCATTACCGATTTTCAAAACAATTTCGGGTTTTTTTTTTTTTTTTTTAAATTTTATACAATAAATTATGCCCAATTAAATTGTTCTAAACACATATCAATATACATATCAAATTTTGAACAATTAATAATTTCCATAAAAGTTTAGCTCTGATGCCACTGTTAGGTTTGTAATATTCATGAACACAATCAAATTGCAAAAATAATGCGGAAACGTGTAAAAATCAGAGTTTAAAATTTTTACAAACCATATACCCGGATCACCCTTTATGCACAATTATTAATTAAACGAAAAGGATGAATAAGAAACATATCCTTGAAGATCCGAGCTTCCTCAGGTACAAGTTCACCTCCAATCCTTTTCAAGGCTCAACTTGAATTCACCAGTTTGGTTCCTTCCTTTGATCAACGCAGCCACCCAAGTGTTGGCCTCTGAGGTGATCCACCAAGGAATAATAAAGATTCAAGAAAATGGGGTCAAGCTAAACCCTAGTTTTTCTATCTCTATAGAAAAAGAGCGTGCATCTCCAACTATTGGAATAACGTATGTTGTAAAAGTCAACCACTCTATCACCCATAATAAGACTCTCTTATTTATAGATGTGGGCAACCCACCTTAACAATTAAGGAATTGGGTTTTATTTATTTAATTAAATTCTTTTAATTAATTAAGCTCCCTAATCTTATTAGGGATAAAAATTAAACTCCTTTAATTTATTTCTAAAATATTAAATAATAAATATTAAGTTATTTAATTTATTCTATCACCATAGATTAAATTAAATATACTTAACTATATTATTACGATTATGCCATTAACTTCTTAAATAATTATTCTTCCTTTTATGGTGTGACCCTTTAGGTTCTCCATATTAAATCGGTTGTGAATAAATCAATTAGAACAATTCTAATCTTATTTAAATAAATAAATTAAATAATTAATTTATTTAAATAAATAATATTTATTCTACAATAGGATAAGCCTCCCTAAATGCGATCAACGACTTTCCGGATAATATAGATTTCAACATTAACCATAAAAGAACCTTTGAGTAAATAGTTACCAGACAATTCAATCCTTCCACCATACAATGTCCCAATTAAATATAAGACATGGAATTATCACAAGTCTTATTTTATTTAATTATATGTATTTCGACTCTTAAATGCACAACTCCAAATAATGCAAATTAGAAACTCCTTTCTAATTTCATTCTCGCCGCCAAGGACTCTCGGGTTGTCATTTATCGAATCACATAGGACATTTCTCTTCTTTAATGTAAGTGGTAGATTCTTTATCGATCATACATTATTTCCATGTACAACTTATTATACCCAAGCATACCCTTTGATATACCCTAAGGGTCTTAAGGAATAAGTCAAAGTATAACTCATCATACACAAGATACTATGATGATCTCAAGTCCAAGGATCACTTGTACTACTATCACTACAGGAATTCCTATTGACAGGCAAGTAAAACTCCATTAGGTATTCCTTAGCGAGCCAATGCTCAATGAACTTATTCTCTAATAAGCACCTACATACTTGCTTTAGTGTCTCCACACAAATGATCATGAGATCAATCATCCTCATCCAATGAGCAAGCAACGTATGTACCAATCTATCCGGATTCACTAATCCCCAATTTAGTAATCCAATGATTGGGAACTAATTTAGTTTTAAGCTTTCTAAGAATTTAGATCTCATTAGAATGATCATCATCATTTTTCTAAAAGCATTGCTTAAAACTATGGGTTTATCACATATTATAAAAACAAGATCACGTAGATAATTAAAAGCCTTTAATAAATTAATACTTTTTATTAATAAATGAATAAGATTGTTACAAAGTATATGCTTTATCATCAAACATGATTGGCTTGTGTGCATATTATTTTCACTACCAACCTTGGAGATAACCCCAAGGAATGCAGTTCCGGAGATAACTCTGGAAATGCTTGTTTCAAATGCAATCAGCTTAACCTCGGTACTCACACTGAGGCACTCAGTACAAAACCCAGAGATAACACCGAGAAGACAGGCACACCTCAGAGATGACACTGAGGACCTTCAACACTTACAGCAGTCTAATCTCAGAGATAATCCTGAGCGACGTCATGCTTTTGACGTTGAAACCGTGATAACCCCCATGGGGAAAAGTCATCATCTTGCCACCTTGACGCCACATCGCGTCAATTCAAAAATTCAATACACACATTTCTACACATCAATGTCCCACAAGAACCAAGGATGTTCAATCCCGAGTGACTATTACGCAGGATAACGGATAGAATTTGAAACTTGAAGACCGGGGGGCATGGTTCCATTTTCCTGACTTCGTACAACCTCTAATCCCATATCATTGCGTAAGTCTCGACAACGGCGGTCCGAAATAGGTCTTACATACCTCAATCGAATGCCCGGATTGTAGTTCTGAAAGTTCGAAGCGACATTACAAAGGTACGCGGTAATGTGTCGTACTTGAGGCGACGGACCCAGAAACCCGGGCAACCTTGGCCAACATAGTATCTAATCATGGAGACCCGCAGGTACACCTGTGGTTCCCCCCTCTATAAACAGAGGGCTTGGGGTGGCCATTTTAAAGGAGAAAAAGGCGAGGAAGCCCTGTCAAATTTGCTCTGTATTCTCCCTATACTGAGTGTTTTCTCATTTTAAACACTTGTGAGCTCACATATAGCTTCTTTTTGTACAGGCGGGAGCCGAGTGTTCATACCTTTAAAGGTATAGAAGTCTTCTTTGGCAGCCCACTGTAAGCCTTCTCACACACTTTAAAATCTTTCTCTTCATCTTTGCACACACTTTTCTTCACGTTGAGAGTCATGTTGCGTGTGTTTGTCCGGACTTCGGTCCTTGGTTTTATTTTAGTCTGTATATATATATACTTATATATATTTATTATATATATGGACTAACATTATCGAGTTATGCCTCGATTGAGCCTAAACTTCGGTCTGGAGCGTTCATTTGTTTTCATATATATATATATATATATATATATATATATATAGAGAGAGAGAGAGAGAGAGAGAGCAGATCTTAAAGCTCACCTCGAGCTCACCTCTCCTCATTTTTTATAAAATAAACATAACTAATAAAAAATGTATAATAATTTTTGGAATTGAAAGTTTTTTAAAAAAAAATGTTTCAGGTGTGATTTGGGTACATATAAAAAACTGTGTTATACAGTATGTACAACACTGTTTTGTTATATGTACCCAAATCACACCAAAAACACTTTTTTTTTAAAAACTTTCAATTACAAAAATTATTATACATTTTTTATTAGTTATGTTTTTTTTTATAAAAAAAAGGCAGGGTGAGCTCGGGGTGAGCTCAATAAGGGTGAGCTTAAGAAATGGACTATATATATATATATATATATATATATATATATATATACACACACACACACATTTAGTCCCGCCTGGAGTTTACTTCGTGGCGGTTGACCGTCTTTACAGTTTTATTTACTTTTCTTCCCGCCTAGAGTTTACTCCATGTCAGTTGATTGCTTTTACAGCTTTAATCCCCCGTGGAGGTGCTTCGTGGTAGCTGATCATGTCTGTATATATATATTTACAGCTTTTATATATATATATATATATATATACCTGCTTACTGCTTTATTATAAATTGTGGCATCATGTGAGCCTAGGAATCATGTGATCACATATTTAGTTTACTCGATCTTGATTCAGTTCCCGTGATGGACATTTTCGGCTGTAAGTAGCTTGTAAATTTATTCACGGTGTTCAGATTTCCTCAGATGGTTATCATACCCACGAGGAGTTCGGCACTATTTTGTATATTATTTTCTTGAAGATGCTTCGCATCTCAAAAATTAAAAACAATCAAGTCGAACAGTTAATATAAAATGGGAGTGTAAAAGGTCTCAATTACTATTGAGCATATGAGTTTGAAAAACCTCTTTTCTAAAACATCATTTCCATATCTTATTTAAAATTGAATTTTTACACAAATTCAAACACTATTTATATAGGTGTGAACGAGGCCTCGCACTACTTCCAAATAATTGCACATTTGATCCACATACACACAAATTCATATAACAGTTTCTTGAAAAGTGGCGGTCACCGTGGTAACACGGATGTCGGGGGGTGCCTAACACCTTCCTTCGGCATAATCAAGTCCCCAGACCCTAATGAATCTCGGTTTTATCGACCCGTTTAGCAGTGTCACATCACTGGGTCAATGTTCAAACCTTTTCTCGGTTGTGTTGATACAACCATATAAAAAATCAATTGGCGAATCTTAACAGTCCATCGTGGACATCATACATGTCGGACCTTTTTTCACTTGTTTTGTTAAACAAATCTCTCACCTAACATGGGAACACCAAAGAACAAGTAACGAAAAGGGACAAATAAAAATCCCGACGTCGACAGGTGGCGACTCTGCTGGGGACACCTAGTAAGAGGACTTAAGCCGCTATTACAATCTTTTCAAAATTGTTATATGCTTGTGTGTGAATGTTGAATTTACATTTATGATGAATGTGTACGAATGCATATATTTTTCTACGCTTAATGCTTTACACTATATCTGCTTGTGATATTAGTGCTTCGCACATGTCATCATTTTCATAAACGGTGAGATACGTTGTATGTGAATGTATATTGTGTGGTTCCTCCATCAGGAGGCTATCCTATCGGTTTTAATTACTGGACTCGTAGGAAGACTAATTCCAACGAGGCTCAGGAAAGGCACCACCCAAATTCGCTCCAGTTGAAAGACCGAATTAACTTCCCGTCGAGTAAATTGCGACGATTTGGGAACCTTCATGCCAAAAAGCCACTAGAGTAACCTAAGATAGGTCAGCCTCTGATAAACCAAACACGGAGGAAAGTCTCTTCATGCTTTTTCATTACTTATAAAGTAAATTACTTTTAATTTAATGTCATATTCATCTCCATGTAATGAGAAATATAAAGAAACATGTGTACATACATATTTTAATTATAACATGCTATCCTGGATTACAAACAGCTAACATCCGCCTTGTAGGATAATATTCCTAGAACAGATATATAACATGTAAACATTTTTCATATTCCCTAAAGACTAAACTATGCAAGTCTTTTACAGGGAAGCAATCGGACCTATTACCCTATCAAAGTCCAAAAAGGCCATAAGCTTCACAAATAATTCTATCTTCATCGCACTGCATTCAACCAGAATCCAGCCACAAGAAAGAATTTGACGGATTAAGTAAACAAATCACAGATTTGGTTGTTCTGCTTAAAGAACTACATCAGTCTCCTCAGGGTACGAGGATACCTATACATGCTGAATCCTCTACACAAAGAGGAACCCAAGGTCCTGATAAAGCAATTACAGAACCTGAACTTTAGTTAGATAAGACCAACAAAAGTCATGATATCACCCATCTCAAAGGAGATCCGGACACCAGTGACATCAGGAAGAAAGTCCTTCAAATTGAAGAAACCCTTCGTGCGATCAAAGGAATTGGAGCACACGGGAGTGTCTCATATGCTGACCTTTGTATTTTCCCTGGTGTTAATTATCCAGAAAAATTTAAAACTCCTGATTTTGAAAATTATGATGGGTTAGGAGATCCTTACACACATTTGAAGGTGTTCATTGGAGAACTTGGATCTTATGCAGAGGACGAGAAGCTCAGGATACAGTTTTCCAAAAAAGTCTGACTGGAGAAGACCGTTCATGGTATACCAGATTGGACAACTCAAAGATCCATATTTGGGAAGAGCTAGCTCACGCCTTCCTCACTCAATACAGCTTCCAGTCTCAGATGGCCCCTGACCGGTGTCAGATTACCAAGGTCAAGAAACACTCCAACGAGTTTTTCAGAGAGTATGCTCAAAGGTGGAGGCACCTTACTGCTCAAGTTATTCCTTCCATGACTGAATCAGAAATGGTCATGACCTTCATAAACATACAGGAAGCTCCTTTCTATGAAAGAGTCTTAGCTGGCATTGGTAAACCATTTTTTGAAATGACTAAACATTGGGAAAAGGCTAAGATGGGATTGACGTCCGGAAAGATTTAGGAATTAGTTGCCCTTAAAGTTGTTGCCGAGCACATCCAATCCGGAAATTATAAAAACAACCCCCGGAGGGTCCATAAAAAGAAAGAGGAGGATGTTTCCCTAATACTACAAGGTTAAAAAGGCAATCAGAACATGCATATCCAGAGAAGAAATTACACTCCCGTTCAAGCATAGTCTTCAAACCCTACATTGCCAAAAGGTGGAGAAGTCAAACACCCTCGAGTGTTCACACCCTTAGTGGACTCTCTCGAGAACATTCTCAATCTTCTGACAACTCAGAAGAAAATTATGCATCTTCTTCCACCAGCCAACCCTAATGGGAGGGATTTCAATGCTGCTCAGAAATGTGCTTATCATGCCGGGGCACCTGGACATGATACTCAAGATTGTTGGGCCTTGAAACACAAGATCGAAGATTTAATAGACAACGGTGAGATCGTGGTCACCAAACCAGATCAACCTCACTTGCAAGACAACCCTCTTCCCCAACACAAAGAGGAAGAGGTCAACATGATTAATTGGAGCAGTGGGCAAAGTTCCAATTTTAACGGTGAATCATCCAAGAACATCAAAGACGGTGTTAACAAATGGGATTATGCAAAGTTCTAGTTCGCAATAGAGCGAAAGATGAAAGCTCTGTGTAAACAGATCGAGCAATTGGCAGAATTGGTGACCTATCAACATCAAGTCACACGCCAATTAGTTAGCCATGAGTATGCTAGTACGATCCCTTTTGTTGTGAATACTCCATCATCACCTTCAGATAAAGAAACACTGAAAGACAAAGTGTCGAAGAGAGCAAATGCCAAAGCCCGTCGGGATTTTGCCAACATAAGGGAATTTACATACCTGGGCCAACCTATGAAGGAAATACTTCAGATGTTGATCAATGAAGGAAGGATCACTTCCCTTCAACCTCCAATCAATCCCTGTTTAGTACGGTTTAATTTTGATGGAGTTTGTCAATATCACTCCCATTCTCGCGGTCACAACACGGAAGAATGCTGGGAACTCTGCCACCTTATACAAAATCTAATTGACAGCGGTGTCCTGCAGCTAGCAGACGATGATACTGTTCTATGTGAGAGTGAGAATACTTGTCCTACTAAATGAAAGGGATTGGTACTAGTTATATCCGTTAAGGCTGATGGGACTGTCAAATCTCTCACAATGCAAACAATTCAGCTCAAAAGAATTGACAATCCTTTGAAAGTGGCTGCTTCAGAGCCAATCAACTTGACATTTAGACCTAAATATCCTGTTATCAGCTTACAAAAATTTCCATGGAATTATGGAGATGCTGAAGGATCCACCTCTCATACAACTGTTGCAGTGTCGAAGGAAAATCCACTAAATCTCCCCCAATAAGTGATGAAGTCAACCATCAAGTCAAAGGGGAAAATACCCATGGAGAAGATTGAAAAATTCCTCCACGCTATGGGTCATAACAAAGCCAAAGTGGTTTTAAGCTTAAGAGAAGCTCCACACCAAATTTAAATCATGGACTTGGTTTTAACTTCCGAGGATCACATGAAGATCTTACTAAAGGTTTGGGAAGAAGCCTACTTACCGATATCGGTGGATATAGAAAACTTTCAACATTTGGTTGATCACATTTTTAACAACAATGTGATATCTTTCATTGATGACAACATACCACCCGAAGGGACCGGTCATTGCAAGTCGTTTCACATTGCGGTTTTGTCCTCCGGATATATGGTAGATGGAGTTTTGATAGATGGAGGTTCATCACTAAATATCTGTCCTTACGCTACGTTGCTAAAGATGAATGTCAATCTCAAACGGATCTGAAGCAGCCACACGGTTATTAAAGCTTTCGACGGAGCCCACCGCAATTTAGTCGGAGAGATTAACCTACCAATCGAGATTGGTACCCGCACATTATGTGTATCTTTTCACGTCCTTCAAATAGATTCAGGATACAACTTGCTATAGGGAAGACTGTGGATTCATATGGCTGAGGCAGTCCCCTCCACTCTTCATCAGTAACTGGAATATATCATGAATAATAGCTTAGTCACGGTCAACGTTAAGCCAAAATGACCTAAACAGATTGACCTACCCCTCATCAGCTTCAATTCAGAAGTTGAGCCGGTCAATTTTCATGCCCTGGACGTGAGCAACACTCACTATCACCCTATTGGGGCACCACCTCTCACACCCAAGATTTCTGCTGAAGTAATGTCGGCTACTCAAGAAATGATATCCTTGGGTCATCAGCCAGGACAAGGGCTGGGTAAAAGTTATCAGAGTATTAAGCACCCGATTCAAGTTGTCAGTTAAACTGGGATAGCTGGACTAGGCTATTCTGCCAGTTCCAGTCACGGGAATCCACATAAACATCATCAAATTCCTTCAGCTTCAGTTACACGATGTTTGTCTATACCTACAATTGATGAGTCCGCACAACCTCCTTTAAAGGTGTCAGCTAGCGTCATGGCTATGTTATTTCCCAAGCCGATACCAGTAAGGGAGAAAGAAGTCTTTGTTCCAGACCCTAGATGGAGGAAGAGAAATAAATAATTAAACAAGACGTCGTCCGAATGATGTCGGGCATACACATCATTGTCCATGATGAACATACAAACAGATACACCCCAGACGATGATTGCCCAGACGTAATGGTCATCATTTGAGAGAAGGAGGAAAAGGACAACCCCTCCATCATTGCAGTCCACCTAGACTTTGCCCTCGACAATTGGAGCAGCACTCCTTGCATTGGCCGACGAGGGTAAAATGGGTAGGAACTCTTTCTGCCATGTAGATATCATAACTGCTTACTTTTCTGTATAGTATTAGCAGTTGTTTTGTCAATACATGCTAACACTGGGTATGATTAAACCATTTCATATATACTAAGTGAAAGCATATTTTGTTTTAGGACCCTGAATTTAGATGTGCATGTACTTACTGATAAGGTGCCTCTTCTCCACAAGGTATGTAACTTTGATGTAGAGTTGGATTGAGCCTTGATGGAAATACATGAGGACATTGAGGTGCCTCTGGAAATTCAAAATGGGTCGAAGACAAACCTACACCTAACCTTGATCAAACCACTTCCTTCAATCTCGGAACCTTAGAAAGCCCTAAGTTAATCTAGGTTGGTTCAGACCTTACCCCAAACCAAATGAATGACATGGTTACTCTATTAACCCAATTCCAGGATGTGTTTACATGGTCTCACGAAGACATGGTGGGTTTGTCCACTGACAGTGTTCTTCATAGCCTTCCCATTAAAGAGGGATTCATGCCAGTCAAGCAGAAGCTTAGGCGATTGAAACCTGATTGGAGTTTAAAGGTGAAAGAAGAAATTGTGAAACAATTTCAAGCTGGTATTATCATGGTGTCCACATATCTTGAATTTATATCCAACATAGTTCCCGTGCCTAAACCTAGAGGAAATGTGTGAGTTTGCGTGGATTACCGGGATCTGAACAAAGCTTGCCTTAAAGATAGCTTTCCCGTGCTATTTATCCACATTCTCATTGACAATACTGCTCAATACGGCATGTATTCCTTTGTGGATTGTTTAGCTGGATACCACTAGATTATGGTTGATGAGGAAGATCGTGAGAAAATTGCTTTCATTATGCCTTGGGGAAATTTTTGCTATAGGCGGTTGTCAATCAGCCTCATCAATGCCGGAGCCACTTATTAACGAGCTATGATGGCTCTTTTCCACGACTTAATGCACAAAGAGATAGAGATCTACGTGGATGACATCATTGTCAAGTCCCGAAGGGAAGAGGACCACTTAGACCATCTCATGAAGCTATTCAACAAGTTACATAAGTACAACTTGAAGTTGAATCCAGCAAGTACGCCTTTGGCGTTAAATCAGGCAAGTTGCTAGGATTCCTAGTCAGCCATAAAGGGATTGAGCTGGACCCCACTAAAATCCAGGCCATCACGGAAATTCCCATTCCTCAGACAGAGAAGGAAATACGGGGATTTTTGGGAAGAATAAACTTCATTAGCAGGTTCATTCCTCAACTCACAGCAACATGTGAGCCTATCTTCAAGTTGTTAAGGAAGAACTCCTCCATGAAATGGAACAATGAGTGCCAGAAGGCTTTCTTCATAATATAAGAGTAGCTAGTCAAAGCTATTATTTTGGTACCACCCAGGGATGGTGTTCCCTTGTTCATGTACCTGTCTATACGTGACAATGTCATGGGCTGCATGCTAGGACAGAAAGACGATAGAGGCCAAGAATGAGCTATCTATTACCTCAGCAAAAGATTCAGCAGCAGTGAACACAAGTACACTATGATTGAGAAGACTTGTTGTGCTTTAGCATGGGCTGCCATGAGGTTACAACATTACCTCCATGGTTATACAACCCATCTCATATCCCACGTGGATCCTCTCAAGTACGTGTTCAATAAACCCATGTTAAATTATCGGCTGTCCAGATGGCAGTTGAACCTACAACAATTTGATATCGTCTATGTGACGCAAAAGTCTATCCAAGGTCAAGGAATTGCGGATCAACTGGCCGCCGCACCTTCAGGGGATTTCAAACCCTTGGAAACCTACTTCCCCGATGAAGGGGTAATGACAGTTTAGCAACACCATCAGTATGATACATGCTATACATGGAAAATGTATTTCGATGGAGCTGTTTATATGGAATATCCTGGAGCTGGAGCAGTTCTGGTATCCGGTACGGGGGAGAAGTATCCCGTCGCCGTCAAATTAAAGTTTGTCAGCACCAACAACACAGTTGAGTATGAAAGCTGTGTCATGGGGCTAAAACTAATCCGTTCAATGGGCATCCGGCGGTTAACTATCTTTGGGGATTCAGAGTTGGTAATCAGACAATCAACGGGAATCTATCAAACCAAAGAGCTATATTTGCTGCCTTACCATCGACAAGTTTTACAGATGGCTTTGGAGTTCGAAGAAATCTCATTTCTACACATTCCTCGTAATAGAAATGACTTTGCAGACGCGTTAGCAACTTTGGCCTCCTTGATTCAAATGCCTGACAAGGAACACATGCCAAGCATCACATTTGCCCTGCACAAGGCACCAGCCTATGGGAACTATGTTGGAAAAGTATCAGATGAGCTACCTCCCATCCAGCAACCTTGGTATCAGCATATCAAGGAGTGCCTACGAGATGGATCTACACCTGCTGAGGTGAGCCCGACTAAGAAAAGGCGATCCATCGACTTGCTATGAAATTCTACTTTAGCGGAGATGCATTCTACAAAAGATATGCAGGACTAGGTGTCCTTAGATGTCTAGACCAAGACCAAGCTCAGAGGCTCATGGATGAGATCCATGGTGGAGTATGTGGCCCACACATGAGCGACCCCCTACTTGTTAAGAAGATCCTCAAAATAGGACATTATTGGCTTACCCTCAAAGCTGACTGTGACGATCACGTCAAGAGGTGTTATCAATTCCAAATTCATGGAAATGTCATCCACGCCCCTCTGAGGGAGCTCCATAACCTTGGCCCTTCTCAATGTGGGGAATGGACGTGATCGGACCCATCGATCCCAAAGCCAGTAATGGGCATCGCTTTATATTCACCATGATCGACTACTTCACCAAGTGGGTAGAAGCAGCCTCCTTCCCCAAGGTTACCAAAGAAGTCATCATTGCTTTCATCAGAAACAATGTCATTTATCGATATGAACAACCAGAGGTAATGTTAGACAATGCTAAGAACCTCAACAACAAAATGATGGAGGAGTTATGTAGTAAATTCCACATCAAACATCTTAACTCTGTCATCTACCGTCCAAAGATGAATAGTGTTGTTGAAGCGGCTAACAAAAATGTCAAGATGATCATGCAAAAGATGTCCGCCAACCACAAAGAATGGCCTGACTTATTGCCTCTTACATTGTTAGCCTACAGAATATCAATGCACACTTCCACTGGGGCAACCCCCTATGCATTAAATTATGGGATGGAAGCAGTGCTCCCCATAGAAGTAGAAATGGAATCCCTCAGAGTGTTGATAGACGCTCAGCTAGATGAAGATCAATGGGTACAAGACATGTATCACCAATTGTCTTTAATAGATGAAAGGCGAACCGCGACTATCTTCCATGGTCAGTTATATGAACAAAGTATCGCCAGATCCTACAATAGAAAAGTTCGGCTACGGGAGTTTAAGCAACGTGATTTGGTTTTAAAAAAATCCTTGATAACCAAGATCAGTCCAAGCAAAAATTCTCCCCTAACTGGGAAGGCCCGTTTGTTGTCAAGGAGGTATTGACAGGAGGTGCTCTCAGATTACAGGAAATGGACGGCGATGAATTTCCACAACTCATCAACTCGGACACCGTGAAAACGATACTATGTCTGAATTTACCATCAAGCAAACATCCTGGTGTTGGATCATCAGATCACTAGTCATTCCGGTTCTTTAACCCTTCATCACATACAACTCTTCGCCACACTTTGCCGCTCAGGAAAACATACTCTTCAAGCCAGCAGCCTGGTTTTACTACATTCATACAACTTCGGTTATCCCCCCAGGGATTGAACCTTACACAATTGCAGTTTATCTTGAAGACGGGATTAAACTTTTTGGCTTAAATATGAATTAGTACCCTAAACTATAAGTCATATTCCACTTCGGTGATCCACCTTTTAATTTTGTCAATTAGATGATTAAACTATTAAATTTTTTCAATTGCAAAAAATTGAACATACCACGTCAAAAATTGCTGACGTGGCAACTTGTGTGGTGCCTTATGAAGTTGGTGTGGCAAAAAAAGAGTTTTTTAATCATAATATTGTTTGTTTTGTATTAATTAGTCATGTTATATAATTTGTTGTTTGACCATTTTACCTCACACCAAATCTGATTTGTTTATTTTATGATTAAAAAACTCTTTTTTTTGGCACGCCAGCTTCATAAGGCCCCACACAAGTTGCCACATCAGCAATTTCTGACGTGGTATGTTCAATTTTTTGCAATTAAAAAAATTTAATAGTTTAAACATCTAATTGACAAAATTGAAAGGTGGATCACCGAAGTGGAATATGGCCTATAGTTTAGGGTACTAATTCATATTTAAGCCTAAACTTTTCTACGCTTGCAGTTTATCCTGAAGACGGGATTAAACTTTTCTGCGCTTGCAGTTTGTCCTGAAGACGGGATCAAACTTTTTCACACCTGCAATTTATCCCCATCTTGGGATCAAACTTTTTTCTCCCCGCAGTATTGCCTTCAAATGGGATTCATACTTCTCTTCGGCTGCGAATCATCCTGAGGGGCGAACTACATCGACCTGATCTCCTCTTCAATAGGAGTACGTAGGCAACCATTTTATATGGCCCGGTCGAAATAAAACAAAAACAACAAAAACATCTCTACACCCTTTTCCTTACAAAAACAAAAAATAACAAAAACATCTCTACACCCTTTTCCTTACAAAAACAAAAAACAACAAAAACATCTCTACACCCTTCTCCTTACAAAAACAAAAACAACAAAAACATTTCTACACCCTGCTTGCCATATACAACGTTGAACCTCTTACACCAGGTTCGAACTACGCAGACCTGATCTCCTCTTCAATAGGAGTACGTAGGCAGCCATTTATGGTTCGGTCTCACCCCCTACCAAAACACAAACACTTGTCAACTGGTACTGGGATCATCCTTCAATCCACCATATTTAATCGGCTTCAGACCAAAGGGATGGAATTACCTGAACTCCTCCTAAATAAGAGATTCGACGACCATCTAAGCTACGATTGTGCCTCAAAGAGTAACACCAATCCATAAGAGATTGAATTAACTAGGCTCCTCCTAAATAGGAGTACTAGCGACCATCTGTGGTGCCGTCAACCTTAGAGGGGAAAGCCACACTCCTCTCTAAATGTCCATACAGAAATCAGTCCCAAGACACCAAAGATGGTAGGGATTCACATAGATCAATGATCCGTTTGAACTATCCAGTGACAACTCAATGTCCATCCATTAAGGGGGAATTCAGAATACATCAAGATCACAAGCCCTGAAGAAACATGCAAATATCAAGCAAGTATCAAGACATATCTAAAAGGGAAGTGATCAAAAAAATATTTCCATGTTATATATACAATGTTGTTTGATATACACAATGTAAATTGTACATGACAAAATGGCTAAGCTAGTCTGTGCAGGGAAATACAAGCTCATCTAAAAATCAGTGTATATGCGAGCTATCAAGCCTAACATGGCATCCCTCTCAGCAGAAGGAGGTAAAGCAGTGGTCTCCTATACAATGGTATCCACATGAGCTAACAGATCTACAGCCATCTGCATGGTGACTCTATGTTCATCAATGTATATGTCCATGTCTTCAATCATGTCAGCGGTAAGGGACCTCATTGTGGTACTATCTGTAACGGCTACGTCCCAGGCAGATATGGCACTATCCCTCTCAACTGTCACGACATCTCTAGCTGATCTGGCCTCATCCCGCTCAACAACAGCGGTGTCTCTATGAGCTAATGCCATGTCTCTCTCTAACATAGTTGCATCCCTCCCATCAAGGGTTGTCAACATCAAGGTTCTAGCCTAATCTCTCTCGAAGGTCATCAGATGAAGACTCTGCTTAAAGTCTTGCATGTCAATCTTTGGATCAAAACAAAGCTAGTCTTCGGGAGAATCTAAAGGAGATGTTGGCAACCCAGTAAATGGCTCCCCATCGATGGGAATATCAGCCTCCTCCATAGGCTCCTCATCGTCTGAATCACTACTCGGCACTGTGGATACTACCGCAACCTATGCAGTCTTTGTCTCCATCCATGTGGAATACTCTGCAGAATAACCTGGATGTCTAATAGAGAAAGCAGTTATCTCACGATGATCCAACATGCATACACCCGGGATCGGTACTCTACGGATAGATGGCGAGAAGCTAAACGCTGACCTAGCACCTCCTCAAAAGGATGAAAATCCTGAAACTGGTC
Source organism: Panax quinquefolius (assembly GCA_020205615.1). NCBI lineage: Eukaryota > Viridiplantae > Streptophyta > Magnoliopsida > Apiales > Araliaceae > Panax > Panax quinquefolius. The sequence goes on from CM035164.1 coordinate 49,813,976, forward strand.
AAACTGCGACATCATGACCAGTGGGTGATAGGTAGTCATGCCCCTCAAACCAGCGAAAGGGAGATAGTCCATGCCTGGATCATGAGTAATGAAACTGTAGGGTGAGCTAAGCCATGTGCACGGAAAAATGACAAACGGATCTCTAATATCCGCTAAGAACATATACCAAGATATAGCGTCTGTACACTCCAATGGCTAAAAGGAGTACGACATGGCTATATCATGGGTGAAACAATACACATGCTGTCTGAAAGTGCCAATTAGTCTCAAGTGTGACATGAAACACACGTATAGCATGACCGCGCTGCCTGTAAACACTCCCATCGGATAGGTACAGCAATATGTGGCCGACCTCAGCGTCTCTGCTATAATCATCGGTATAATGGAATGACCCTCCCTGAGAGCTCTCACTGCCATGTTTACTCTGATGTCTATCTCATCCATGTACCGTGGCATATATACATATGATAGTACACATATAGCAGGACATCTACTCGGGCCGAGCGCCAGTAATCCTCTGGTGTAGTAAAATCCCCGGAGTGTCGTGTATAGCAATCCTCAGAGCCAAATCTGTCAAACAGAAAACGCTGGGATATAACGTGACCAGATGTCAGCTCGTCCTATACCACCCTGCGCCGCAGTTTGGTGAGGGTCATAAACTGTCTGCTCATATCTCCAATCGCCATATGCACGCAAGGTCTGTCTAAGGGCAACATCGTTAACCGTGCATACTCCTCCAGAGTAGGAGTCAACTCATTGGTCCCAAATCAGAAAATATGCCTCTCTGATATCCATTGCTCCAGCATGCCCTCCACGAATCCTATGGGAACCTAAAACATCAACAGGATCATAGTATGCTGCAACAAATGATCTACGGTCACCTTGTCTGATGGTAACATGCTAACATACCAAAATCGCATACCAGAGGCCACCAATAATGGTGGGGTATGATCAATATGGCTAACTGTCTAAGAAGACATCTGTACGGGCCGTGTCATAAGACCATCCAGGGGTCAATGCTGAATATCTCTGGAAATACATATATATGCATAACATAATACATTCATGATATAATAGATGGCAATATGATATAGGGAATGGAAAACAGTACATATATTCCTAAGTATATCATCATCTATATACATCATCTTTGTACAGCTGAAAATACAGGGAAATGGGGCACATATGCCCTACTACTAACAGAGGCCTATCAAAAGATATAGCGAGAATGGGGCACAGCCACCCAATATCTAACAGAGGCCTATAAAAGGAGATAACGAGAATACACAATAGAAGAAGACAATGGTGTCACTATCTACATCATCAATCCTGTCCACCTGATGTAACTTCTCCTGAGTCACTGGATCTCTATCAACAGGGATGTCAGGCCTATACAAAGGAGGATCTACGCCGACAAAGCAAAATGGGTCATCTGAGGGGCCAGCGCTTGAGCTTGAAGGATCAAACGAATTTGCCTCTGTCAGATCTCTACCCAAATGCCGAATAAGGAAATGTGCTCGGTCCAGTCGTTGGGTCAAACCGTCTATCTGTGTCAAATGAGTTAAATCTCGGACACAGGCTAGCCAATCCATCATCATCACGGATCCTGGAACCATATCCCCCATGAACTGAGTGGCGCGGGCCTAGGCTCCAATAGTGCGAGGGGACCACCAATGTTAGAACATCTCCTGAGTGCAGGGACCCTCTGATAATGCAAAGCCGTCAACCCCCAACAATGGGATATCAATGATGGGTGACTGCGACACAGGCCAATAACGCCTGGCAGGAGACAAGATCGGCATACGGATCTCTCTTGTGTTGCTCCTAATAGCACGCTCTCCTAAATAGAGCTCCCATCCTCCATCAGTGAAGAGAGGAACCCTACGGGTGGAAATTATGTACTCGACATCAGTCGGGTACCCATCCTTGAATCCCATGGCCAAGTGCTCCCCAGAATAGGGAATCCATGTGATGACATCAGCTATCAACAACTCCAGCTGTATGCGGCAATGAGTGAAACCCTCAGCTACAGGGACCTCCACCAGTATGGAATGATGCCATCGTCGTCCTCATGGATAGGTATCTAAACCTAACACGCTCACCAGACGCAAACATGGAAGCCTCTCATAGGCCTAAAACTGCCAACACAAAGGCAAACATTTGCGGTCAGTAAACACTCTTAACCTACATATGGGAAACTACAAAAGAAATACTCACCAGCAAAAATTGGTAGATTCCCAACTAAGCCTCAGTCAATCCCTGCGAACGCATACGGATGCCCCTGAGGAAATAGGCAAAGGTGTAGGAACCCCAATCATACTCTTCTATACGATCCACAAGTCGCGGGGCGCTGATCAAAGCGAACGACACCGTATAAGAGTTATCTGCTATGAAGCAGCGTCTAATGATTATCAGGAACAATCGTTGAAGAATGCAATCCCTGACTCTGACATCATATGGCGTAGGCTCGCACAATAGCCCACTCATAGCATCTACACTCAAAGGACCCGTACGGACGATCCTGCCCTTGAGTGCCTCAGCCGAAACTCTTAGCAACCCGACAGGACGTATCACCGCCTCCACTAACCGACGAGGCTGTTTAACAGAACGGGGTCGAGCCACTTCAGAAGCCCTCCTCCATATACCCGAAGTGGTCCTATGGGAACTACTCAGTTAATCCGGATCCATAATATCTAGACAAAAGTCTCCAAATCACCTCAGAAAGGGTGTGGTAATTTCTAATCTGGAGCTTTCTTTTCAAAATGCATTTTGTGACTATATGCATGCATGCATTACTTAAACATACATCTACAATAGAGTTAAAAATGCATGACTATTCAAATGCCTAGATTTTGAAAAAAATTTGCCATAGTCCCCTTTGTAAATAGGACTATCCACATGCACATAGGCATGACTAGGTGGCCATTCAGTAGCACACATGCCCACAATCATATACATATTATATGCATAAAAAGTCAAAGTCAACAATCCGTAAAGGTAGTTTAATTACCAGGATTACTTTGCATTTTTACATTTTACTCATTTGTCCTCAAATAGGATAAGAAATAGCAGAAAAAGGTGCCAAATTGATTGTCTCAGAAGTCAAATTTTTTCACATCATTATGTTCAGCATGGTTTAATACAAATATTTACTATGTTAAATATTTTTTATCAAGTCATATGAGCATGCATATTCACTACTATGTGTTTAGATGCATTTTATGTGCTAAGTCATTTTCCAACGGATAAAAACTGGAAAAGAAGACATGCATAAATTACCAGGACAGTGAAGAACACTTGTACGGTGACATAATTTGCAGAAAGTCGCCCGAACTCAGCAAATCAGAAGAAGAGCTCTCGGATTTCCTTAGCGGCGCAATACGAAAATGACTTATGAAAGCAACCTGCATCCATTAAATTGTCAGGGCTGGTAGCAGGTCCACCTGTGGCTATAGAAGGTGTACCTGAGGCACCCCTACGTGGGTCCTATCCCTCCATCTCGGTCCAGTTCGAGTTGTAATAGAGTTATCATAAGCTAAAAAAGTCAAATCAGGAATAAAAATGCAACGCAATTGAGCAGAATGGCTTGCAATCCTGGTTTTCTCAGATCGTGCCGTGGGTCTACGTATCACTAATTGGTATTCACCCGAGTATAAGGTACACTATGACAATGATGTCAGTTGTTCCAAGATACACTCAGAAATACCTGACGTAGGTCCAATGATGCCAATTGAGGGTCGTAACCCTATTCTTTATCAAAACATCGGCGGGGGTTACAATGCGTTCCCCTGCGGGGGCATCACACATTCTTTATCAAAACCTCAGCACGGGTTACAACGCGTTCCCCGGCAGGGGTTACAACGTGTTCCCCGTCGAGGGCAGCACGCAATATCAACACCATGGCGGGGGCATCACTCATTTCAAGTCAAAGTACATATCCCTGACGGGGGTATCACACACTGTCATCCATTGACACGCATATCAATGAAGGTCAAGCAGCCTTGACATCACTATAACCATTGGAAATTAAATCCAACGAAGCGTCAGAAGACATCCGATGATTTTAGCCATTGATTCACACGTCAACGGGGATCAAACAGATCCCCGGCAGGGGTTACAACGCGTATTTCCCGTTAATGCACACGTCAACGAAAGGTCAAGCAGCCTTGACAATCTGCCCAACAGGGGAGTTTATCCGTTGATTCATACATCAGTGATGGATGAGAAGCCTTGACAGTCTGCCAAATAGGGGCAATGATCCGTTGGTTCACACGTCAGCGAAGGTCAGGTAGCCTTGATAACATATACTGTTGGCGAGAAATCCAATAAAACATTGACATGTCCTGGCAATACAAACCGGGAAGAGTCAGCACCATCGAGGAGGATCGATGATGGAATATGTTATACACATCCTCAAACAGACAGAGTGTTATCCCCACAGATCTCTTGTACACAAGAAACACATCTTCGGAATAAAGTATGTATCAAGGATTAAGGACTTTGGTTATAATCCCAAAGTCAACATCCTAAGAGATTCTGATCACACATCCAATCTGGTCATCGCTATAATCCCCTAAAAAGAAACAGGAGCCAATAATAATCCCCAAAGATGTCAAGCAACAACCCCACATTACATGCATCATACATTTGAATCATGTTGCTGCACTTTACATTATGTTTATCTTGTTGCATTTCAAGTGTGTAGGATTCTTTATTCTATCCATGCATTGCATTGCATGAATATGATAAAGAGGAGCATCTGTAGACACTCGAATATTTCTACACACCTATCACTAACATTGCAGGAGGGTAGATTCGTCATTCAGATATAACCCTGGAAGACCGCTCACATACAGTCCAGATACTACCAAAAGTTCAACCTCAACCCCGGAACACACATCGGGAGTATCAGGTCCAACCTCGGAGATAACCTCTAGGCATGCAGTTCCAATACCAGAAATTCCACTAGAGAAAACCGATCCATCTCGGAAATAACCCAGAGATATTCAGTCTCAGTCCCAACACTGGGAGTAGCAGCTACCAACCTTGGAGATAACCCCAAGGAATGCAGTTCTGGAGATAACCCTAAAAATGCTTGTTTTAAATGCAATCAGGTTCAACCTTGGCACTCACACCGAGGCACTCAGTACAAGACCCGAAGATAACACCAGGAAGATAGGCACACCTCAGAGATGACACTGAGGACCTTCAACACTTTCATCAGTCAAATCTCAGAGATAACCCTGAGCAACGTCTACTTTATTAGCCCAAACCGGTGATAACCCCGGTGAGGGGCAAAGTCGTCATCTTGCCACCTTGATGCCACATCGCGTCATCTCAACATTTCAATACACACATTTCTACACATCAATGTCCCACAAGAACCAAGGATGTCCAATCCCGAGTGACTATTATGCAGGATAACGGATATAATTTGAAGCTTGAAGACCGAAGGGCATGGTCCCATCTTCCTGACTTCGTACAACTTCGAATTGCATGTCAATGCGTAACTCTCGACAACGGCGACCCGAAATAGGTCTTATATACCTCAGTCGGATGTCCGGATTGCAATTCTGAAAGTTCGAGTGGACATTACAGTGCATGCGTGCATATAGTTTGAGACAACGGGACCATGGAAGCTCAAGGCAACACGGATGACCCAGTAGTACACTCATGGCCCCCCCCTTTATAAATAGAGGGCTTGGGGTGGCCATTTTAAAAGAGAAAAAGGCGAGGAAGTCATGTCAAATTTTCTCTGTACTCTCCCTATACTGAGTGCTTTCTCATTTTAAACACTTGTGAGCTCACATATAGCTCCTTTTTGTACCGGCGGGAGGCGAGTGTTCATCCCTTTGAAGATATAGAAGTCTTCTTTAGCAGCCCACTATAAGCCTTCTCACACACTTTAAAGCCTTTCTCTTCATCTTTGCACACACTTTTCTTCACGTTGAAAGTCGTGTTGCGTGTGTTTGCCCGAACTTCGATCCGTTGTTTTATTTCAGTTTGATATATATATATATATATATATATCAACCGTGTGTCGAACTCTGTTCGATGAGCCTGGATTTAATATCCGGTGCGTTTATCGCTTATATATATATATATATATATATATATATATATATATATATATATATACACACACACATTTAGTCCTGCCTCGAGTTTACTTTGTGGCGGTTGACCGTCGTTAGAGTTTTATTTACTTTTCGTCCTGCCTGGAGTTTACTCCGTGCCGGTTGATTGCTTTTACAACTTTATTTACATTTCTGATCCCCCATGTAGGTGCTTCGTGGTGGCTAATCATGTCTGTATATACAGCTTTTATAGATATATACCTGCTTACTACTTTATTATCAATTGCGGTATCATGTGAGCCTAGGAATCATGTGATCACATATTCAGTTTACTTAATCTAGATTCGGTTCCCGTGATGTACATTTTCGGCTATAAGCAGCTTATAAAATTATTCACGGTGTTCGGATTTCCTCAGATGGTTATCATACCCACGAGGAGTTCGGCACTATTTTGTATATTATTTTCTTGAAAATGCTTCGCATCTCGAAAATTAAAAACAATCAAGCCGAATACTTAATATAAAACGGGAGTGTAAAAGGTCTCAATTACTATTGAGCATATGGGTTTGAAAAACCTCTTTTCTAAAACATCATTGCAATATCTTGTTTAAAACTGAATATTTACATAAATTCAAACTCTGTGTATATAGGTGAGAACGAGGCCTCACACTACTTCCAAATAATTGCACATTGATCCACACAAACACACACATATATTCATATAACAGTTTCTTGAAAAGTGGCGGTCACCGTGGTAACACGGATGTCGGGGGGTGCCTAACACCTTCCCTCCGCATAATCAAGTCCCCAGACCCTAATGAAACTTTGTTTCACCGACCCATTTAGCAGTGCCACATCACTGGGTCAATGTGCAAACCTTTTCTCGGTTTTGTTGATTCAACCATATAAAAAATCAACTGGCGACTCTTAACAGTATCGTCGACATCATACATGTCGAACCTTTTTCATTTATTTTTTCAAATAAATCTCACCTAACATGAGAACACCAAAGAACAAGTAACGAAAAGGGACAAATAAAAATCCCGACGTCGACAAAACACATCAATTAAAATATTTATATAACTCAATAAATATTTTGAATTTCAATTTAAAATAAAATTATGGATTGTTGCAGTTTTTGAGGGTCAAGATCTCTCTGATTTGTTATGTTTTGGCCATTAAACTTGTTTTGGATTGTAGTATTACATAAATACTACAATACTAACACTTTAGACAAACCATAAACTTAACGAGCATGAATCTATGGGAGGTCAAACCACTTACCCTGCAAACTGTCATGAAGATCTGGGTTTTTGCTCAAGACCACGAAGAAGACCTTTAGCCACGGTTTTGTCGCCTAAAACTCCTTTAGCGACAGTTAATTTCTGAAAATTAATTATTTTATTTAATAAAAAAAATAGTTTTTAATTATTAAAAATAAGTAATAAATTCCTAAAAATTATTTTAAAATCCAAAAATGGGTTTTTTTTATTATTCTAAATATATTTCATTAATATTTAATATTTTTGGAATATTAATGGTATTTAATTTATTTAATTATACAATTAAATAAATTATTTAAAAATATTTTATTACTTAAAAATCATTTAAAATTATATTAAGGTATAAGAAAATAGTTTAAGTTATTTTTAATGACTTTTAATATTTTGTGATAAATTTCATTAATAAATTAATATTAATGGTAATTAGTTTATTTAATATATATATTAAATAAATTATGGAAAAATAGAATTCATGATTTAAAATTCATATAAAATTATTTAAGTGTTATAAAAATATTTTAAGTTATAAAATATAACTTTTGATATTTTGTCATGAAAAAGATTAATATTTAATATTAAAGGCATTTATTTAATAATGGTTTTAATTACTTTAAAATCATTTAAAAGTAATAATAAAGTATTAAAATACTTTGAGATATTATAAATATATTATAATATTATGACATGTATTTCATTAATATTTAATATTAAATAAATATTAATGATAATGGAATATTGTGGTATTTAATTTAGATAAATACGATATTAATGATTGAAAAATCATGATAAATGATAATAATTATGTAAAAAATTATTATGAGACTTGGAAAATTATTTTGACTGATAATAAAATTATCTAAGATAATCGTGAAGTTTTTAGGCAGAGTTTAATTGAAGTTAAACTCGATATTTATCCGATTAGGCCATCGGGATATCAGAATTGTGCCGAATTTAACTCGGACTGAAATAGTTTGACTTGATACTAGGTCTTATGTGTGTTATTGAAAGTAGTATGCACACAAGCCAATCATGTTTGATGATAAAGCATATACTTTGTAAACAATCTTATTCATTTATTATTAAAAAGTATTAATTTATTAAAGGCTTTTAATTATCTACATGATGTTGTTTTATAATATGTGATAAACCCATAGTTTTAAGCAATGCTTTTAGAATAATGATGATGATCATTCTAATGAGATCTAAATTCTTAGAAAGCTTAAAACTAAAATAGTTTCCAATCGTTGGATTACTAAATTGGGGATTAGTGAATCCGGATAGTTTGGTACATGCGTTGCTTGCTCATTGGATGCAGATGATTGATCTCATGATTATTTGTGTGGAGACACTAAAACAAGTATGTAGGTACTTATTAAAGAATAAGTTCACTGAACGTGGCTCGCTAAGGAATACCTAATGGAGTTTTACTTTTTCATCAATATGAATTCTCAGATCGATAGTAGTACAAGTGATCCTTGGACTTGAGATCATCATATTATCTTGTGTATAATAAATTATACTTTGACTTATTCCTGAAGACCCTTAGGGTATATCAAAGGGTATGATTGAGTATAATAAGTTATACATGGAGATAATGTATGATCAACAAAGAATCTATCGCTTCTAGTAAAAGAAGAGAAATGTCCAATGTGATTCGATAAATGATAACCCAGTAGTCCTTGGCCAAGGTAGAATGAAATTAGAAATGAGTTTCTAATTTGCATTATTTGGAGTTATGCATTTAAGAGTCGAAATACATATAATTAAATAAAATAAGACTTGACAAAGAATTACATGTCTTATATTTAATTGGGACATCAGATGGTGGAAGGATTGAATTGTATTTATAACTATTTACTCAAAGGTTCTTTTTATGATTAATGTTGAAATCTATATTATCCGGAAAGTCGTTAATCGCTAGGGAGGCTAATCCTATTGTAGAATAAATATTATTGTTTTAAATAAATTAATAATTTAATTTATTTATTTAAGTAAGATTAGAATTGTTCTAATTGATTTACTCATAACCCATTTAATATGGAGAACCATAATTGGTCACACCATAAAAGGAAGAATAATTATTTAAGAAGTTAATGGCATAATCTTAATAATAAGTTTAAGTGTATTTAATTTAATCTATGGTGATAGAATAAATTAAATAGCTTAATATTTATTATTTAATATTTTAGAAATATTAAATATAAATTAATAAGAGGAGTCTTATTATTATTATTACTATTATTATTATTATTATTATTTAATTCTTAAAGGAGTTTGGGAATTAATTAGTAAAAGTACTCTCATATAATCCTAATAAGATTAGGAGGTTAAATTAATTAAAAGATTTCAATTAATTATTCCTAACGAGATTGGGAGCATAATTAATTAAAGGAATTTAATTAATTAAAATAAAAAATCCAATTCCTTAATTGTTAAGGAGAGTTGCCAACATCTATAAATAAGAGGAGTCTTATTATGGGTGGGAAGGTTGTTGATTTTTTCACAACAGACGTGATTCCAATTGTTGGAGAGTACGCTCCTTTTATATGAGAGATAGAAAAATTAGGGTTTTGTCAAACACCCATCTTCTTGAATCTTTATTCTTTCTTGGTGAATCACCTCTAAAGGCCAAACACTTGGGTGGCTAACGTTGATCAAAGGAAGGAACCAAACCCGGTGGATTCATGTTGAACGCGAAAAGGATTGGAGGTGAACTTGTACCTGAGGAAGCTCGAATCTTCAAGGGTATGATTCTTGTTCTTCATATCTTTTCGTTTAAGTAATAATTATGCATAAAGAATGATCCGGGTATATGGTTTGTAAAATTTTAAACTCTGATTTTAACACATTTCCACTTATTTTGTGCAATTTGATTGCGTTCATGAATATTACAAACCTAACAGTTATAGACTGATAGGGTTATGTGTTATGTGTTTAGGTTACTTTATGATTATATATAATAATATTATACTATGATGATATTATTCTAATATTTGGAGATCGGTATGAAACCGATATTTATTAGGGTCTGGGGGCTTGATTATGCAGAGGTAAGGTGTTAGGCACCCCCCGACATCTGTGTTACCACGGTGACCACCACTTTTTAATTTAAACTGTTATATGAATGCACATGTGTGGGGGTCAATGTGCAATTATCTGAAAGTAGTGGTATGCCTCGTTTGCACCTATATACAAAGAGTTTAAATTTTGTATAAAAGTTCAGTTTTAACAAGATATAGCAGTGACGTTTTGTAAAATAGGTTTTTCAAACTCTTATGCTCAATAGTAATTGAGGCCTTTGATACTTCTATTTTATTATGTGTTCGGCTTGATTGCTTTTATTTTCAAGATGCGAAGCATCTTCTAGAAAATAAGATAAAAAGCAGTGCTGAAATCCTTGTGGGCATGAGAGTCATCTAAGGAAATTTAAACACTGTAAATAATTTACAAGCCGTGTACAGCCAAAAATGTCCACCACGGGAACCGAATCTAGATTCAGGAGACTGAATCTGTAATCACATGATTCCTAGGCTCACATGATGATGCAGTTTGTATAAAAGCTGTAAATAATTATATATATATATATATATATATAAGCTACATATATATATAGACAATCAACCACCACAAGCACCTCCATATGGGATTGAAGAAAATGTAAATAAAGTAGTAAAAACCAATCAACCGCCACGAAGTAAATTTCAGGAGGGATGAAATATAAATAAAGCTGTAAAAGGCCATGAAGTGAACTCCAGTGCTTCGATGAGAAATGTATATATATATATATATATATATATATATATATATATATATAACGGTAAACGCAGCGGATGTTATATCCATGCTCAATCAAATAGAGTTTGAAGGTAATAATATATATAAGTATTTATATATATATAAAAGCATTAAACGCTCCAGATATAAATCTAGGCTCATCGAACAGAGTTCGACAACAGTTTATATATATGTATATATAAAAGAAAGTAATAAACGCTTCGGATGTAAATCAAGGCTCAATCGAGGCATAACTCGATAATGTTTGTAAATATATATATATATATAAATATATATACACAAAAGAAATAAAAAGCCACGGACCAAAGCTAGGGCATACGCACACAACACGACTATCATCGTGAATAACAATGTGTGCAAGAAGTGTGGAAAAGGCTTTAAATGATGTAAGAAGGCTTACAGTGGACTGCCAAAGAAGACTTCAATAACTTTAAATGGATGAACACTCGGTTCCCACCGATAAAAAGTAGCCAAATATAAGCTCACAAGTGTTTGAAATGAGAAAGGACTCAATTTATAGTGTGTACAGAGCAAATTGGACAGGGCTTCCTCGCTTTTTTTTAATGAAAAATGGCCACCCCAAGCCCTCTATTTATAGATGGGGGGGGGGGCGTAGGTGTACATGCGGCAGCCACAGATGCACCTGCGGCATCCGCAGATGCACCTGCGGTAGCGCGAGGTGCCCCAGGCTCCGTGGGTCCCGCCTTCTCAAAGTACATGCACGTGAGCAACGTGCAAACTTTTAGAACTTCAATCTGGGCATCCAATCGAGGTGTATCAGAACTGCACAGGATCGACAAAAGAGTTATATGGATCTTCATCGAAAGGACGTGGAATTTAATATTGGGGATCGTGTATTGTTACGTATTGCTCCATGGAAGGGAGTTACAAGATTTGGGAAGAGAGGAAAGCTCAATCCAAGATTTGTTGGTCCATTTGAAATTCTTGACTGAATAGGAAATGTGGCCTATAGACTCGTATTACCTCCAAGCATGTCTCGTGTTCATAATGTTTTTCATATATCTATGCTTCGTAAATATGTGAAAGACCCTAACCACATTATTGAGTTAGAACTAGACGAGATAGCCAAAGATTTAATGTATGAGGAGGTACTTGTCAAGATCTTGGATAGGAAAGAGCATGTCCTACGCACAAAGGTTATACCTCAAGTCAAAGTTTTGTGGAGGAACCATACTATTAAGGAAATGACCTAGGAGTTAGAATCAGAAATGAAAATGAGGTATCCTCACCTTTTCGAAACACCAGGTACGTACGCCAATTTCAATGAAAAAATCTCATAAGGAGGGAAGGTTGTTAGACCCCAACCTTTTATAAATAAAAATGAATTTCCTCTATTTATTATTGTGAATAATAAGGTATTAATTTGATATAATGCTTTGGTTATGGGTGAAATGTGAAATTTTTTCAAAATAAGCAAGTGGTTATAAAATATTCTTTGTTGTCGGGGAATATTCGTTTGGTCGTGGAATATTCTTGTTGTCGGAGAATATTCGAATGACGTCGCAACCATTTGTGGGTCCCATAACGGAAAACGGTCAGATGAAGAAAATGACAAGTTTGAGTTTTTATAAATAACGGTGTAGTTGTTACCGTTAACACGGCCAGTAATATTCTATGATTAAAATACTGATGTCTGGCGTGGTTACATAAGAGCACACCACGATATTTCACAAAGATTTTTGAATTATTGATTCTTACGTAAGAAGACACTACTCGATAATTGTTAAAGTAATTATTATGCAATATTTTATTTTATTGATTCAAAAATTGCTACGTTGATATTTTATATTATTGTTGTTTCAATAATTGCCATTGCACAATATGTCCATTATCAGATAAATAATTCATATTATTTGAAAAATATTGTTAGATAGCATTATTGGCAATGTCAAAGGAAGTTCTGTCTAGGAAAGGGGTTTGGTCACCTAATTGCGCGCCAATAAGGAGAAATCCTTATCGGAAAGCCCACTCTTTCCTGGGAATGACCTGGTTGTCATAATTATGATTCTGTAATATTATTTATGAATAATTAATTTTTGATTTATATGACAAGGAAATATTTATTTTATGTGGATATAAATGATGGATAGGGAAATATTTATTTTGTGTGGATATAAATGAAGGAATTAATACTGAGGTGTTTTATCAGTATTTTGTCGGAATGGAGGTATTAAAAATCATCCGTATGTGGATTTCGGTCATTTTTCGTTTGGAATTTGAAAAAACTTAGATCTACAAAGTTGAAGAGAATTAAATTTCATATAGAATAGACATGATATTAAAATTTTTCTGATAAAAAGGCTATTTATTTGAATTATTAAAGTTTCATAAATAAATGTTTTCTTTTTAAAAACATGGGTGGGACCCACTATTGTTTTTGGTGGAAAAATGTACTGAATTTTTGGTTCAAAATTGGAGTGCTTGATTTGGTCAAATAAATGTGCGTATAAAAAGAATATAATATTTTATTAATTTAGTCTCCTTTGGCGTTCTAGCATTTTCCTATAAATAGGTGCTTAGGTTATAATTGAAAATCACACTAGAAACATAAGTTTTCTCTCTATATATTATCGAGCGTATTTATGTTAGTAGTTAGATACTTTGAGAGTTGTTATTCAGTGCAAGTTTTCTTCGGCATTATATCTAATATTCCAGTCAGAAGTACTGTTCTTTTAAGGTAATGGATGTTATGTTCTTCATAAATGATGTTTTTCTTTCAATATCATTATGCCAAAATATTGGTATGAATTTTATTATGAAATTTTTACCTTTTCGTGTTGAGGTTACTATTCACGTATACTAAACTATTCATGTATACGGCAGTATTCACGGGTAATATTCATGAAATATGATTTTTCTTGTGGAATTTCTACCTTTTTGTGTTGGGGTTACTATTCACGTATACGGCACTATTCACGTATACGACACTATTCACGAATACAACATTATTCACAAAAAAATGAAATTTTCTCTTCTTTGTCAAAGATGTCGCTTATGGTTTCTATCTTTGATTGTATCCATGTTTTGATCTTCATTTTTGAAATGTATTCCACTATGGTTTATTATGAAGTATTTTTGAACTTGGATTATCTAAAAGTACGAATCCCTAATCTTTGTCCTTTGATCGTACTGGACTCGTTTCTTTGAAATAATTTTCATCATCCTCAGTCCTAAATGATGATATTGCTGAATATCTTTGATCTGTAGTGCAAAGATGAATGATTAACTGATGAATACGTAGTGCAAATATGAACAGGTGTTGAGATAAACATGACCAACTGGTGATACAAATGAATATCATTGGCATGTAGTGCAAAGATGAATATTTGATTCAAGATGTATATTGATTGATGTTACAGGGATAAAATATTGATGATAGACTTTTAAATCATAGAAGATAGTATAATTTATTCTCTACTTGACTATTCTAATGGATTGTTGTTTCCGCTGCAGTTGTTGATCTAAAACTTGTTGTCTATTATATTCTATCAGATTTTTTCCTATTGAAGACTATTGATAATTTGTTGTATATTATCTCAGTCATAATATTCTTTACTGGGCTAGTTGAGCTCACCCTTTTCCATTTTGTTCCATTTTCCTTCTCAGGATTTGAGAATTTAGCAGGAACTAGCCGGGGTATGGAGTGATGATTCAAGATAGTTGTTTTAGTAGTCCTCACTATTTTATAAAATAGTGTGATAATAATTATAATGAGGACTCCTTTTGAGTTTGAATACTGTCTATTAGACAATATTTGTATTTAAACTCACAATATATGTGTTATCGTATTTTGCACGACAATTGTACTAATGAAGTTGTATTTCTTTCTGTACCACGTATTTGGCGACTCAAAATGGGTGATGTATATCTTTTTTGGGGGCATCACAGTTGGTATCAGAGCTTTGGGATATGGCCTCTTGCGGAGATCGGGGAATAGAACTAGGAAGGGATAGATGAGTAAATTCTTTTCTAGTGTGTCCTACCTAAGCTTATTTGATATTTAATTGGTCGGTCAGAATATAGGAGTATTATGTGGTATGTCATTTTTTTTAATTAACCCTTATTTTGTGGCAGTATTTGAGAATGGTAGCTGAGAACGTTAACAATGGAGTGTATGAGACCGTGGAGACACCTTTAATTATTAACTAGGAGAACGTGCAAAAGGAAGGCAATACTCCTCTTGTAAAAAACACTACCGAACAAATGATGATCGATGGGATATTTAGAAGCTTTTTACAGTTCATGCAGAATCAGACGAGGGAGACTCGTGTACAAAATACGGGTGGAAATGATAGCAACGCGCGACTTGTCACAGCCAAGCAGTTCAAAGAGTTGGGACCACCAGAATTTGTGGGAAAGCCTGATCCGATCAAGGCAGAAATGTGGGTTAAACAATTTACCAAGATATTTGATGTCTTGGGATGCACGGAGGAACATAAGGTTCCATTCGCCACCTTTATGTTCAGTGGTGAGGCAGACTACTAGTGGGAGTCTGTGAAGCGTACCCAGCCTGCCGCACTCAACATGTCTTGGGAAACGTTTAAGAAATTATTCAATGACAAGCACTTTCCTAAAAGTATTCGTCATATGAAGGAGGTAGAGTTTATCAGACTAGAACAAAATAACATGACTATGTCTCACTACGAGGCTAAGCTCACAGAGTTATCCAAGTTTTCACCTCATTTAGTAGAGAATGAGGAACGAATGACGCGGATGTTTCTAAGGAACGAATTCGACAATATCTTATCTCTCATAAATTTTCTTTATATTCAGATGTTGTAAACAGGGCTCAATTATTAGAGCGAGATAATGAGTATGTTCAATTGAGGGACCACAATCAGGGTCATACCGGTGACAGCAGTCATCGGAGCAATGACAACCAGCGGGGATGAAAGCATTCGGACAAAAGCGATAACCACTCTGGTGGTAATCGTGGCCATGATAATAGAAGAAGTGAGTCGGGGGGAGATTTCAAAAAGAGAAGGTACAACAATGATAACATAAAGGCGTCAGCACCAACATCAACTGTTCCTAGGGGAGATCGATCATCAGTCGTATGTTACAAATGCGGGAAAGAGGGACATATCAGCCCAAACTGCCCACAACAATCAAAGGTGTGTTATAATTGTGGAAAGGAAAGTCATATAGCTAGAGATTATCTTGTAGCAAAACCAAGTCCAACGGGGATGGTGACTCCAAAAGTTGTCCCAGACAAGTCAAAGTCAGTGTGTGACGCCCCCAAAATAGGTATACAACACCCATTCTGAGTCGCCAAATACATGGTACATAAATCAAATACAAACTTCCTTTATATAATACGACAACAACGTAGCTTAGAGTTTTTACACGAATATTGTCTCATAGACAGTATTCAAACTCAAATGAAGTCCTCATTACATTTATTATCACACTATTTCTTAAAATAGTGAGGACTACTAAAGCCACCATCTCGGACCGTCACTTTATTCCCCGACTAGTCCTGGCTACGTTCTCATTTCCTGAAGAGAACAATGAAAGCAAAAGGGTGAGCTCAACTAGCCCAGTAAAAAATATTATGACTAAGATAATGCAGAATAAATTATCGTTAGCCTTCAACAGTGTTAAACGTATAAAATACAATAAACATCAAGTTTAACTGCAGCGGAACAAGTAATCCATTAGAAGACTCAATTAAGTAGAGCATGATATCTACTATCTTCTATGATTTAAAAAGTGTTTCATCAACTTTATCACTGAGACTCAGCTTAATAAATAAACCACATCATCGAATCATCCCTGCAGTACGGGCCAAGGATATTCATGTAATCATCAATGGTCATGATCATACCAATAACTGTCCACCAACGCACTACAGGCCAATGAGGACTTTTACCACATCATTTGTAACATTATGGTCATTATTATACCGAATAATCCATGGTCATAATCACACCAATCAATAGTACATCTATGCACGTAAGCCACAGATGACTTTTATCATAATATAAGCATGGGGATGATGTCAATGATATAAGAATTCAATCAAACGAGATTAAGGATAAATATTAAAGACTTTATATTTATCCAGAGCTTAAAAATATCCAAATTGTCAACATGATACTGCTTTGTGGAGTAAAATTCAAGAATAATATTCATGTATAAAAAATAATCTTGGACTGAAAAGAAATTAATTTTTGTCGTGAATAGTACTTCGGGAATAGTACCCTTGCATGAAAAATGCCCCGAGTACCCGAGTGATTAATACCCGAGTGAATAATAACCCTTGAATAGTAACTCGGTATGAAAAGTACCTCGAATCCTCGGGTGAATAAAACTCGAGTGAATAGTAACCCGTGAATAGTACCCCGGGTGAAAATATTGATATTTAATAAGAAAGTTCAGATCAATATTCCAATGAAACGATACTGGATGAAGTGCAAAACTCAAGGATAATCCACTAATTTTAGGAATTATAGAAGCAATACTTACCATAGTAAGTTTAGATTTAAGAATATGAAAAGAAATAATATACGAAACTGCAAATGGATTTTCACCTGTCATGCGGTAGTCCGCGTAGACAGATCATTTCAACAATTTAATAACAATTGAATATGACGGGTTATTCACCAAGCATACGGTAGTCCACGTAGCCAGGTTATTCCTATAGAATAATAAAGAATGGAATAACAAAAGAATTCTCCATGCATGCGGTAGTCCGCGTAGACAGGTTATTCCCACAGAATAGTAAAGAATGGAATAACAAAAGATTTTACCATGCAAGCGGTAGTCCGCGTAGACAGGTTATTCCAACAGAATAATAAAGAATGGAATAACAAGCCTTACGAGTATTGAAAGAAAATAACTCTCTTTATGAATATGAAAGAAATAATACCCCTTACGAATACAACAAATAATATCCCTTACGAATATTGGATGAAGATAATATTCTTTACGAATACGGAAAATAATATCGTAAGCGAATATGAAATAAATAACACCCCTTACCTTTGTAGAAGATTGAATACTGAAGTAAGGTAGTAGCAGAATACTCCTCTTCTGTGACGCCCCCAAAATAGGTATACATCACACATTCTGAATCGCCAAATACATGGTACAAAATTCAAATACAACTTAATTATACAACTGTCGTATAAAATACGACAAAACATAAGATAAGAGTTTTAATACGAATATTTTTTTCTAGACAGTATTCAAACTCAAATGGAGTCCTTATTATCAAACTATTTCACTGAATAGTGAGGACTACTAATGCAAACATATGAATCGTCACTCCTTTCCCCGACTAGTCCCAGCTATAGTCTCATTTCCTGAAGAGAACAATGAAAACAAAGGGTGAGCTCAACTAGCCTAGTAAGAAATATTATGACTAAGATAATGCAGAATAAATTATCGTTAGCCTTCAACTGTGTTAAACTGATAAAATATAATAAACATCAAGTTTAACTGCAGCGGAATAAGCAATCCATTAGAAGAGTCAAGTAGAGCATGATATCTACTATCTTCTATGATTTAAAAAGTTTATCATCAATTTTATCGCTGAGACTTAGTTTAATAAATAAATCACATCAATGAATCATCCCTACACTACAGGACAATGATATTCATGTAATCATCAGTGATCATGATTATACTGAATAATCCCTGGTCATAATCATAACTACAATTGTCCATCAATGCACTACAGGCCATTGAGGATTTTTACTACATCATTTGTAACATTACGGTCATGATTATACCGAATAATCCCTAGTCATAATTGTAACAATCCGGAATTTCAAATTATAATATTAAATATTTATTGAATTATATAAATATTTATTTGATGTGTTTATTATTGAAATTGATGAAATAAATATTTTATTGATGTGGTTGTTATTAATAAATATTTACGAATTAAATTTATTAGATAATATTCTAAATTAAATTAATTTGTAATTTATAGATTTGTAATATAACATAAGAGGTTATATTGTTGTTGAATTTTATAATTTAAATTGGTGTGTTAAGATATTAAATAAAATTATAAAGAAATTATAATTTTGTGATAATTGTTTAAGTGGAATATTTATTTAAAATATAGTATGTGTAATTAATTTATTTGGTTAATGTTGGATATGGAAATCCAAATAAATACTATGTGATTATAAATTATAAACTAAATGGTTTATTAAAATAATTAAAGAAGTTTATTGTAGTTTTGTCAAACAAGACTTAAATATATTAAGTCTTTAATTTTTAAAGAATTTTGCCAAACAAAGCCTTATGGCTTTTGGATTTTTAAATTTTGAATTATAATAATATAAATATAATAAATTAAATAAATTAAATAATAATTAAAATCTACTTATAACGTATACGTTATATCTTTGTAACATATAGTATAATTATGTACGTCTTATTATTGGCTTATCAGTTTGGCTTGGTTATCAGTTTGAGTTATATGCATTCTAGTTTTGCTAAGCCTAAGAACATTCAGAGAGTTGGGAGAGAATTTGAGAGAGAGAGAGAGAGCTTGAGAAGAGAATAACAATTTCAGTGTTTAACAAAGAGGATTACCAGGCTAATTGCAGGTATTTTTATATAACCTCAATAATATATGTATATATACATGTATCTAAACTCTTTTTGAACAATTTTTCTAACTCTACATTTTCGTTGAGTTAGTTTGTTTATTATTGTGCAAGCTTACTTGTCCTATTTCAATTATAATTTCACAAGCTCTTGTATCTAGTTTATTCACGATGATGCAAGTTTTCTAAACCTTATTTTGATGTTGAGCAATTATTCTTGTCTTTTACTTGTTAATTAGCATGCAAGTTTATATAATCTGATATACTGATGTTAAATAGTTTTTATTGTTCAAATTGTTATTCATTATGCATGCTTAATATTCAATTTTAAATAACCTTGGCTTAATATTGTTCAAGCAAGGTATGTTATAGTTATTCAATATTTATGCTCTTAGATTATTCCTAAAGCATAACTTTAATATACAATGTTAATTCACTTATGATTTATTCCATAGCATAATGTGATTACCTTTTATTCAATTAATCCTTAGTTGATGTTCGTTGAATTCCAATATACCTTGAAATGTATAAAAACCAAACTTACTTTGGTGCGGACTTGTAATCTAAATACTGAGATGAACAACCCTATTATTAGGAGTTTACGCTTAGCGTTGAAATGTTTGTGCACAAAACATTGTACGAAAGGGCTAATCCCCCTAAGTACGTGGAGTCCTTATAGTCTTATGACTGTTAAAGTTTAAGTTGAAAGAGTACTTATAACTATGGGCATGGTTCGTGTTCATTAGACCCTCAGTTGTATAATTCAGAATGTTAATAGAACATATTGTTCAGTTCTATTGAGCCTATTATTTGGAAGTTAATGTAAAGTTTTATTAAATTTCATTTCAAGTGAGCCTTGTTTGCTCACTCTTGCTTATATATATATTACAGCTAAAGTTGAGAAGGTTGACGTACCTAGCACCAGTAAGGGAAAGGGAAAGGGAAAGATGAACAAGTACTGAAGACAAGTAATTTTGATATTCTATTATCAGACTTTAATTTGAATGATTGTAATGAAGTTTATTTATTTTCCGCATTTGAATGATTGAATATAAAGGTTAGATAACCTGGGAAATTTTATTAATGTAATCCCTTAAGGGAAGGTTTATTATTCAATTTTATTATGATTGGGTAGTTAGATATGAATGTTTTGATTAAGTGAATGCCAAATCTTGTGGTAATGAAGTATCGGGATTTGGGGGTGTCACAAGTTGGTATCAAAGCTTTAGGTTATGAACCTTAGGTGGGGGAAAAGCCTTAGGAAGTAACCTTTGAAAAGATAGTGGTGATAACTCTTATCGAGTTTTAAGGAAGAAGTAATAAAATACTTATGTGCTTATGTGATTATAACTTATGTGCTCGTGAGTGTCAGGTAGTAATGATTAATATTTAAAACTTAAAATTTTTGTTGTCAGGATGACTAATGTCGGAGAATCAAGTTAGGCTAGGGAGGAAGGACGTCAGATGCCTAGAGAGGAGTCTCATGACATTCAGGTGGTTGAGGAACAACTACTGCCACGTGAGTTAGCCCCATTGGTCACAGTGGTTGAAGATGAGGATGATGATGTGGAAACGGATGAGGAGGATCCCATTGAGCTGCCACAGTCAAATGAGGATGACGAGGACGGGGAGGAAGAGTATCCACTGAACTCGATAGTTGCTCGTATATACGGTGAAGTCTACGACCGCAACGTGGAACTTCAGGATACCGTCGAGGAGTTGCAAGAGATAGTAGCTGAGCAACAGACATCGATGGCACAGAAGGACGATGAGATCCAGGATAGAGAAGAATGTTTGAACAATGTTTAAGATAAGCTGGTTCAGACTGAAGAAGAGAAAAAACAACTGATCGAGGAGATCGCAGAACTGAAGAACAAGTTGAAGGAAGAAGCTACTAAGAGGGCAAGAGCCGAAGACGCATATGAGGAAGCTTTTCAACGAGCTGGGATAGTAATAAAAGACGCACAAGCAAAGAGAATGAAGATGAAAGAGATGAATAGTGTATTCAACACCGTGATTAATCAAGCTCAAGATCGGGTCATGGGTTATCTGATTCAGTTTGAGACATTACCATCATTCATACTAGATCGCAGAAAAATGTTTCGGATTATGGAGGAAGAACTTAGTAAGGCTAAGAACTATCTTAGTAGACCATCGTAGTTGTTATGCGATTAATAAAATGTTAAATGATTTGTAAATCCCAAGTGTTATGTAACCTATGGGATATGATGATGATGTTGTCTTGAAACTTTTGTAGTTCAGGAAAGTAATGTAGATAGCAGTGATGCTATTATTAGGATGTTTTCAACAAGATTATGAATGAATAAAAGTTATTATTTTATTTTATTCAAAGTGTTATGTGATAAATTCTTTTATAAGATGTAAGTTAAGTAGAAATTACTTAAAAGAGTTGAGTACTAATCTAATGAGTTTATTTTTAATAGAAAATACCTCCAAGACGTCAAATACCACGACAGAGAACCACTGAAGTAACCAATAGCGACAATGTTGTTATTAACCCCGTTCAACAGCTAGTAACATTACTAACATGAGCGTTGCATAATCAACCTCAAAATCAAGGTACAACGTTTAAGGATTTTAAGGCGGTTGGACCACCTGAATTCCGTGGGGCCATAAATCCCGTGGAGGCACAGATGTGGACCATGGAAATAGAGAAGGTATTCGATGTTGCAAGAGTAGGAGAGGATCAGAAGACTGCTTTTGTAACATTCATGTTGAAAGCAGAGGCTAGTTATTGGTGGCAGGCCAATAAAACTCGAGGAGGTCAAGGGATTATGACCTGGGATAGGTTTAAGGAAATATTCTTCGAGACCTATTTCCCAGAGAGTTTAAAGAGTCAGCTAGAAGTGCAGTTTTTGGAACTGAAGTAGGGAACGATGATGGTGTCTGAGTATTCCGTGAAATTCAACGAGTTGGTGAGGTTTGCGTCATATCAAGTCAGCCAAGACGAACGCAAGGCGAAGAGGTTTGAACAAGGACTGAAGCCCTGGTTTTACAGTAGGGTCTCTCTATTCCAGTTGAAGACATTTGCAGAGGTAATGGAGAAGGAAATTCTCGCTAAAGGTAGAGGCGAGGCGGTAACAAAGTTCAATCAAGAACAAAAGAAGAAGAAGAATGAAGTGGAAATTAAGAACGATGGTGGTAGTACTGGAAACGGCAATAATAGTCTGAAGAGGAAATGGACTGGAAATGTGAGTGCGGCAAGTCAGCAGGGTAACCAGCAAAATAAGAAGTGTGCTACTGTTGGGTAAAATCAATATGCTTAAAAAAATACGCAAGTGCACGTGGTCAACAAGTAATATAATAGTGAATAAGTATCGTTCCCACGAGGACAAAATATCAAGAATCTTAACTTCATAATTATCAATTTTGTATTAACCCTAATTTTATTAAACTAATCAATTCAATGGTTTTAAATTATATATAAAAAAAACTAAATTAATAAAGAAATAAACTATCACAAAACAGTCACCAATAACGAAATCTGGAATTTCAAACAATTAATGGAGAATTAGACTTATGATTTCACCCTGAGCTTCCCTCTGATTTTCTAACCTTTATTCCAACTCAATTCAATATTCCAGTTTATTAATCAAGAACACGAACGTAATAAGAGCCACCTCTCGATGCACTAATACCATATTAACATTAAACCACAATTAAGATAGAAATCCATTAAACACCTAAATTAACCAACTCACTATAACTCTATGTGAACTGCAATCAAAGAAGGTTTAAGTTTAAGCTCTCTATACGATTACATGTGATGTTAAGTGTATCTCTACCTTAAAAATAATCACAAATTAGCTATCGACAAATTTCATAACACATGCTATATTAACTAGGTCTAGATTCGAATCTCCTCTCTCGATTCCTATCAAATCCACAAAGAACTATTGATCAGGCAATTCATAAATTTACGCTCAAATTAACATAGATAAACTAAATATATCTTATTGAATTGGAAATCAAAGTTATAGAATCATCGTTTCGCCCAAAGATCCATCACAAGTCTAATAAGTAAATTAGTTCATAACGAATGAATTAAAAACTGAATACTTTGTTGAAAACATCATCCCAATTACAAATAAGACTAAAGAGAAGAAGAATAAAGGAAAACCCCTTCATGTAGCCTTGATTCGCAACCGTTGTGCTAATCTCTAAAAATTACTCCTCCAACGTTCGCTCTTCAATCCTTGAAATCGCTCTTGAATTCTTGCCTTGTGTGTTGTAAGATTGTTTGTTTTCTACGTAATAGTAAGCTCTCCTCTCTTCTGGCCGAATTCTTCTTTTATTAGAGTCCAAACGCATCATCCCAATCCCATAAACTAAGCTCTAACAGAAGTCAAAACCAAACAGAGACAATTTGAAAAATGGGACCCAGCCTACGGGGTATAAAGATAAAACAAACCATTTTGCCAAGAAGGCTATCGACTTCAAGATTTTCTTACTTCCACTTTTTTCCACTTTTGCTCCAAAAAAATTGCATATCCTCACTAATTGCATCCATGACAACCCTACACATAAAATAACATGAAACAAGTAAAAACGAACACAAAACACGAAGATAACTATGAATTTAAACTTGAAATGAATAGCGATTCGTGTATATAAAATCCACTTATCAAATTCCCCCAAACTTAAACCGTGCTAGTCCTCGTGCACAAAACAAACTTCATGATATGCAATGCAATGAAATGCAATAACATTCTAAATGCCTAAAAATCCAACAACATCGCATAAACTGACTTATCCCATAGGCCTCAGAGAAAACAAGCAACTTAACAAAACAAATTATCAAAACCAATCCACAATTACGTATTAATTCTCAATTCTTGAACAACTATTACTGGTATAGCGTGCGTGTGTGAACAACATCTAAGATAACTGATAAGGACCCAAATTCAATACATAAACAACTTCTTAGAAGGAATCATACAGTGCAAACTAAAAAATCTCAAAGATAGGCACGATTCAACTAAAATTAAACTCAACCAAATTCAAGAGTACATGCATGATACTTATACTTTCTTTTCTTCCTTCTCTTTTTTTCATTTTTTACATGGGGGCTTTTTGTTCTTTTCCCATGATTACTTCCCCTTTTTTTTTTTTGGATAGTGAGTGTGTTTTATGCTCCATCTCACGCTTATGTTTATGGGGAGTGTTTCTCCTCAACCCACCACAAGACTCAACATGTTTTCTTTTTTTTTTATATCCCACATGTATTCCCCCAAACTTAGGTTTGTGCCTAAGTTAAGCCTTCACTTCCTATCCTTGTCATTTTATAGTTCACCCTAGCATTATCCTTTAGAAACTTTTTATTTATCAATTTAAACTATCCGATCAACAAAGATGTTATTAGTGCTACCCCTTTTATAACAGTTTCAAACAAGTCCAACAATCGATTCATAACAGAAATTATATCATAGTTCTAATAATCCATACTATATTGGTTAACTTGTTCACAATCTCATCATTGGCCCACAAAAATAACATGAAAAATGCGACACCGTTGGACATATGCAAACACACTATTTAACTAAATTTTTTTTATTTATATATATATATATATTTAGATAAATGAAAACAATGCAAAATCTTAACTACTATGCAAAAACCTATTCTATAATGCAAAACTAGATATGACAACAAAAAGTTAAAAATGCATGTATGCCACTAAACAAATTACTCCCCAAAACTTAAATAAGTCAATGCCCTCATTGGATAACAATAAAGTGCAATAGGACTTCCCTGGAATCGTCTAAGTCTGGGGTGGTGGTTGGTGCTCTTCCTCATTCGAATCACTAGGAGGAAATCGAGGTAAAGGACCGGGTTATTGATATGGAAATTGAGCCGTCGGGATGAAACTTTGAAGCGTTGTGTTGAATGAGGCAAAAGATGCGTTCATGGCATCAGACATGTGATCTTGGCGCATCTCCAATCGCCGTATTTCCCGGCGTGCTGCCCTATTATGCGCATTCATTTAATTTTGGAACTCAAGGAACTGAGTACTAGAAAATTCCTCAGTCTACGGAACCTGCTCGGTTCCTTGATCTCCCATTGTTTAATCCTCACCCCCCGAGGTATCTTCGACATCGACTTCATCTTCCGACACTGATGGAAAAATAAAACCCAAACCCCGTCGATGTGACTCTCCTCCACCCCCACACTGAATACCACGCAATCATTCGTAAATCAACCAAAGCAAGTGGCGGTTGAGTTAGCTCATCATCAGAATAACGCACCCCGGCATTGCGGCATAACACACATATAAGTGAAGAGTGCTGCAAACCGCCCGAAAAATTTCCACGTAAGCACCGGCGGATGGAGAAACTGATGATGGCCCCGACGTCGATAATGAAATCTTGCACAATGGCGTATAACAGTAACTCCTTCCCTTTGGTGACGTCCGAAGTGTGTTGGGACGGAAGCAATTTTGCACATAAAAATGCGTACCATATCTTTCCATACTGGCTTAAGTCCTTCCTATTGAACAATGTTCCTCCCTTCCTACCTTTGGTCCAAGATGTGCCCGGCTTTGTCAAATTTTTAATAACCTCCTCATAATTCGGGTCAAAATCCCTCATTTGGACATACTGACAATGGCGTCGCACCCGCAACTGATAGTAAGCATTGATTGCATTGTCACTGAACGGGACCATTCGACCCTGCACAAACGCTTTGAAAGGAGCTTTATCTTCGGCGTTTGCATAGAATTCCTTGACAATATTAACCACTGCGGGTGTCGGATGTTCAGTGAATTTGATCCACCCCTTTTAGTGAATTTGGGACATCATCTCCCCGTCGTTTCCCTCGGGGGCCAAACCACGCTCTGGCGTAAGTGCCTTAGATTGCATGTACTCATAACAGTCGGCGGTAGCGGCACTCACAAATTTTCGGCGATAATAGGTGGTTGGCGGTGGAGCGGCGCTTGAACTCGCCCCCCGTTAGCGTTTGGGTGTTGGTTGAGATGCCATTGAGTTTTAGCAGTGAATTCTTGCTAGTAACCACTTCCTCTCCTGAAAACTTGGTTCAGTCAATCTGTCAAACACTTGGCGTGCACAGCTCGTTCGGATCCCCAAAACTTAGGTTGGTTCTATGGAGTTGAGAAAAGATGAAAACTTGACACTATAGCAACCTACTCTCAAGTGTGGGTATCCCAATTTCTTAAAGAATTTGAATTTAATGGTGTTGAATATGGGAAGTATGAGATAGGGTTTATATAGGAGGGATGTGGGAGAGAGGAAATGGTGAAAGTGATGGAATTTATGGGGTAGGATGTGGGTGTTATGGGTTTAGGTAGTGGTAGTAGTGGGGAATGAGGGTTCGATGTCAGACGTGGGTTTAGGAAAGAAAGCTGAGATAGCACCAGGTGTATGTATGAGGGAGAGAAGGAAGGGGCGTGAGTTTTAGAATAGGCGTATCTGTAAAGGATTTAGGACCCCTGCCCCGGTGGGGGGTGGTAGGCCAAAGATGCCCACCCCGGCGGGCATGCCCACTGTTAAAATATTTTGGCCAAAAATTATGGAGATGCAAATTTTCCGATTTTCCTCCATTTCGTATTCGTTGGTGCTCTAACTCACGTTGGACCTCTCCTTAAACCAAAAACATGCAATACGTTAGATTATTGACGACTTGGAGTTTCAATGAGATTTGTAGTACTTTTCAGAGATTTTTAGCAAAACTTATAATTGGCAAGTCCTAACTACTGTTTCATAAACTATATAATAAAAAATTAAACATGAACTATGAAAAAATAAAGATAAATTGGGTTGCCTCCCAATTAGCGCTTGATTTTAAGTCGTTCAGCCTGACTACTCCCTGTTTTACTATGTATCGGCGAGGGTAATGTTGTCGGCGTCCCAGTTCGGCTCGCCACCCCAGTAATGCTTTATCCGTTGACCATTGACCTTGAAAGTTTCTAACGGATTGTGACTGTAGAGTTCAACGGCGCCATGAGGAAATACTCATTTTATAGTAAATGGATCCGACCATCTCGACTTAAGCTTTCCTAGAAACAATCGCAGTCGTGAGTTGAACAAGAGGACTGATTGGCCCGGCTCGAATGTTCGTTGCACAATTTTCTAGTCGTGCCATCTTTTAACCTTTTCTTTGTATAGCTTGGCGTTCTTGTAGGCTTGGAGTCAGAATTCGTCAAGCTCATTTAGTTGAAGTAGCCTCTTTTCTCCTACCGTGGCTTGATCAAAATTCAATTTTTGTATTGCCCAATAGGCCTTGTGCTGTAGCTCCACCGGTAAGTGACATGCCTTTCTGTATAAGAGTTGATAAGGTGACATCCCGATTGGCATTTTGTATACAGTCCGGTACGCCCAAAATGCGTCGTCTAATCGAAGTGACCAATCTTTTCGACTCGGATTTACGACTTTCTCTAGAATTTTCTTAACTTCTCTGTTCAAAACCTCCACCTGCCCATTAGTTTGAGGGTGATACGCTGTAGCCACCTTGTGGTTTAACCCATACTTAGCCAAAAGAGCTGTAAACAACTTATTGCAGAAGTGGCTACCTTCATCACTAATCATTGCTCTTGGCGTTCCAAACCTCGTGAAAATGTTTTTCTGTAGAAACTTGAGGACCACCTTGGCATCATTAGATGGTAACGCTGTAGATTCAACCCATTTCGAGACGTAATCCACCACGAACAGAATATACTGATTGCTCAAAGACGACGGGAATGGTCCCATGAAATCGATGCCCCATACATCAAAGATTTCCACTTCAAGAATTGTTTGTAGGGGCATCTAATTTCGTTTCGATATGTTTCCCACCCTTTTGCATCTATCACATGTTTTCACAAATTAGTGGGCGTCTTTGAACACTGTAGGCCAATAAAACCAAAATTGAAGCACTTTTGCCGTGTTGCGCTTACTCTCGTAATGTCCACCGTATGCCGATGAGTCGCATTCTTGTAATATGTTGTGGACTTCACTGTATGGGATACATCGTCGAATCATCTTATCGGCGCATTGTTTAAACAGATACGGCTCATCCCACATGTACCACTTGACGTCGTGAAGAAACTTCTTTTTCTGTTGGCGTGTAAGATCCGGGGGAAGCATCTTGCTTACCACATAATTCGCTAAGTCTGCATACCACGGAAATTCTGCATTCAACCCAAATAACTGCTCATCCGGGAATGTCTCGTTGATCACGCATCTATCTTCATCCTTTTTCTCTTGATTTTCCAGCCTTGATAAATGATCGGCAACTTGATTCTCTGTCCCCTTTCTATCTTTAATTTCTAAATCAAACTCTTGAAGTAGGAGAATCCATCGGATAAGGCGTGGCTTAGCATCTTTTTTGCTATTAAGTACCAAATCTCCGAATAGTCTGTGTAGACTATTACCTTAGTCCCGATCAAGTATGCCCAGAATTTGTCGAACGCATATATCACTGCAAGCAATTCCTTTTCCGTAGTAGTGTAGTTCATTTAAGTCTCTGTGAGTGTTTTGCTTGCATAGTATATGGCATAAAACACCTTGTCTCGTCTTTGGCCCAAAACAGCCCCGATCGCATAGTCGCTCGCATCACAAATAAGTTCGAATGGCGTTTTCCAGTCCGGTGCGATTATCACGGGGGCTGTAGTTAATTTCTTCTTCAATAGGTCAAACGTGAACTTACATTCCGCAGTAAAGCTGAAAGTGGCATCCTTCTCTAAAAGATTGCATAGAGGTTTTGCAATCTTAGAGAAGTCTTTTATGAACCTCCTGTAGAACCCAGCATGCCCCAGAAAACTTCTAATGCCCTTAACTGAGCCCGGTGGAGGTAGTTTCTCGATCGTGTCCAACTTTGCCTTGTCCACCTCCAATCCTTGAGCCGACACCTTATGTCCCAAAATTATGCCCTCTTCAACCATGAAGTGGCATTTTTCCCAATTCAGTATGAGGTTTGTATCCTTACATCGCTACAATACCATGACCAGATTCTCTAAGCAAGTGTCAAAATTTTCCCCATAGACTGAGAAATCGTCCATGAAGACTTTGACGTTCTTCTCCACCATATCCGAAAAAATAGCCATCATACACCGCTGGAAAGTTGCAGGTGCATTGCACAATTCGAATGACATTCTCCTGAATGCAAAGGTGCCGTAAGGGCAAGTGAATGTTGTCTTTTCTTGATCCTCAGGAGCGATAGCAATCTAATTATATCCCGAATATCCATCCAATAAGCAGTAAAACTCATGTCCCGCTAACCTGTCTAACATTTGATCGATAAAAGGTAGCGGGAAATAATCTTTTCGGGTTGCCTTATTCAATCTTCTATAATCGATGCACACCCTCCAACCTGTCACTGTCCTTGTTGGAATTAACTCGTTATCCTCATTCTGAATTACCGTCATTCCCCCTTTCTTAGGCACACAATGAATCAGACTTACCCATTTATTGTCAGAAATTGGATATATGACCCCCAAGATCCAATAATTTCGCAATTTCCTTCCCGACCACTTCCTTCATGATTGGGTTAAGGCGATGTTGATGCTCCACCGATGGACTTGCATCATCCTCCATCAGAATCTTGTGCATGCAAAATGATGGGCTAATGCCTTTTATATCTGTAATCGTCCATCCAATTGCTGATTTGTGATCCCTAAGCACCCTCAGCAACTTTTCTTCCGGCAATTCGTTAAGTGCAGTAGAAATAATTACAGGTAAAGAATTTAAATCTCCTAAATATGCATACCTGAGATGTTTAGGGAGTGGCTTAAGTTCCAATGTCGGTGGCTCCTCCAATGATGGTTTCAATTTTTCTGCAACTGTCTCCTCGGTGTGCAGAGGTTCAACCGATGCTCTGAATCGGCTAACTCTCGGCAACGAGTCTAGCATCTGTAGTAAGTCCACAAATTCCAGGTCGTCTTTTTCTTCATCCCCCAATAAGGTTGTTTCTAATGGATCATTGATCAAACTTTTGTTAATATCTTCGCTGGTAATTTTCTCAATTAAATCCATTCGATAACATTCTTCCTCGTCCGTAGGATATTTCATGGCCTTGAACACATTGAATTTTATTTCTTGATCTTGGACCCTCATTGTAAGTTCTTCTTTTTGCACGTCTATGAGTGTCCTTCCCGTGGCCAAGAAAGGTCTCCCTAGGATGATCGGGATGTTCTTATCTTCATCGAAATCCAGTATGATAAAGTCCGCAGGGAATATAAACTTATCCACTTTTACCAAAATGTCCTCTACAATGCCCCTCGGATATGTTACTGACCTATCCGCCAACTGCAATGAAATATTCGTAGGCTTTGGCGCGGGCAAACCCAATTCTGAATATACTGATAATGGCATCAGGTTTATACTCGCCCCCAAATCACATAAACACTTGTTAAACGACATCTTCCCGATCGTGCACGGGATAGTAAAGCTCCCCGGGTCTTTGAGTTTTGGTGGAAACTTTTTCTGTAACACTGCACTACACTCCTCTGTTAGTGCCACTATTTCGAAGTCTTCCCATTTCTTCTTCCTCGACAGAATTCCCTTCATAAACTTCACATAACTCGGCATTTGTTCTAGGGCCTCTGTGAATGGGATGTTAATCTGGAGTTTCTTGAACACATCTAAAAACTTTGCGAACTGCTTATCTGATTTCTATTTTTGGACCCTCTGCTGAAATGGCGGTGGAGGATAAACAATCGGCTCGCTGTTTAACTTTGTTTCCTCATTTTTGTTACCCTCCATTGCGTTACTGTCATCAACTTTTTCCTCCGGTGTTGCTGAATTTTCTGCACTATTCCCACCGAGGTTTTTTCCATTTCTCAACATAACTGCTTGACATTGCTCATGATTACCCTTCGAATTTCTTTCGGTGTCGCTAGGTAATGTTCCTTGTGATCTATTATTCAATGCCAATGCAATTTGACCTATCTGATTCTCTATGTTTTTGAAGCCATTGCTTGATTCTTCATAGCGAAATCATTGCTAGTCATGTACCTTGCCCATGATTCCTCCCCATCGGATTTCCTGTCCTGCTTTTGAATCTGTTGTGGATGAATATGAAAACCAGGGGGATATGATGGTCGTGGAGCTTGAGTTTGCTGATTATTGCTCCATAAAAGGTTTGGGTGGTTCTTATTCCCCTGGTTGTAGGTGTTTTGGTAAGTATTTTGCGGAATTCTATTGTAGTTGCCTATGAACTGAACGGATGCTGGATTTATTGCACACTGCTCTGTCGGATGATCACCTGCACACAATTCACAAACTACCATAACCTGCTAAACTTGTTGAACTTGAGCCCCTACCATCGTATTTACCCTCTCATTCATCGTATCAAACTTCGTGGATAATGCAGAAAGCTGTGCTTGTATAGCTGTTAGTCCATCTAATTCCAAGACCCCAGCCGCCTTTGCTTGTGTCATTCTTGCTGTGGGCCACTGGTAGTTATTTACCGACATTGTTTCTATCAAATTGTAGGCTTCCTCGTAACTCTTAGCCATGAATGCACCGCCTGATGCCGCATCAATGTTAGTTCTGACATTTCCATGTAGCTCGTTATAGAAGGTGTTCATTTGTAACCACTTGGGCAAACCATGATGTGGACACTTTCTGAGTAATTCCTTGTATCTCTCCCATGCCTCATATAGTGACTCCCCATTCTGCTGCTCAAACATTGTGATGTCATTCCTCATTTTCGTAGTCTTCGCAGGTGGGAAAAATTTGGCAAGAAATTTTTGAGCCAAATCCACCCACGTAGTGATCGAACCCGGCGGTAAAGAATGTAACCAACTCTTCGCCTTGTCCCGTAAAGTGAATGGGAACAAGTGAAGTCTCACTGCCTCATCCGACACCCCATTGTACTTGAACGTGTCGTACATTTCCAGAAAACTGATCAAATGCTCATTCAGATCGTCGTTTGCCATTCCCCCAAACTGACATGAGTTCTGCATCATCTGAATGGTCCCAAGCTTTATCTCAAAAGTGTTCGCAGCAATTGTAGGCCAAGTAATGCTCGACTGCAGATCAGTCACCCTAGGTGTGGCAAAATCCCTTAACGCTTTCTTGTCTTCGACAGCCATCGTTTCTTCCTTATCAGAATTTTTGAATTCGTTCCTCGTTTCCTTAATCCACTTACTCAACTTTTGAAATCGTCTATCAATGTCGTCCTCAAAAGGAAGCAAGTCTGAATGTTTAGATCGTGTTTGCATAAACTAATGTCGAAAACCTAAAATAGAGAAAACAAAATAAAAATGTTTAAGTAAAACTGGACTAATTAAACTGATATTGTAAAAACAAATATTAAAATCTCGGCTAAATTGTCCCCGAAAACGGCGCCAAGAACTTGTTGAGTAAAATCAATACGCTTAAAAAAACACGCAAGTGCACGTGGTCAACAAGTAATATAGTAGTGAATAAGTATCGTTCCCACAAGGACAAAATATCAAGAATCTTAACTTCACAATTATCAATTTTATATTAACCCTAATTTTATTAAAATAATCAATTCAATGGTTTTAAATTATATATAAAAAAAACTAAATTAATAAAGAAATAAACTATCACAAAACAGTCACCAATAACGAAATCCTGAATTTCAAACAATTAATGGAGAATTAGACTTATGATTTCACCCTGAGCTTCCCTCTGATTTTCCAACCTTTATTCCAACTCAATTCAATATTCCAATTTATTAATCGAGAACACGAACATAGTAATAGCCACCTCTCGATGCACTAATACCATATTAACATCAATCCACAATAAAGATAGAAATCCGTTAAACACCTAAATTAACCAACTCACTATATCTCTATGTGAACTGCAATCAAAGAAGGTTTAAGTTTAAGCTCTCTATACGATTACATGTGATGTCAAGTGTATCTCTACCTTAACAATAATTACAAATCTGCTATCGACAAATTTCATAACACATGCTATATTAACTAGGTCTAGATTCGAATCTCCTCTCTCGATTCCTATCAAATCCACAAAGAACTATTGATCAGGCAATTCATAAATTTATGCTCAAATTAACATAGATAAACTAAATATATCTTATTAAATTGGAAATCAAAGTTATAAAATTATCGTTTCGCCCAAAGATCCATCACAAGTCTAATAAGTAAATTAGTTCATAACGAATGAATTAAAAACTGAATACTTTGTTGAAAACATCATCCCAATTACAAATAAGACTAAAGAGAAGAAGAATAAAGAAAACCCCTTCACGTAGCCTTGATTCGCAACCGTCGTGATAATCTCTAAAAATTACTCCTCCAACGTTCGCTCTTCAATCCTTGAAATCGCTCTTGAATTCTTGCCTTGTGTGTTGTAAGATTGTTGTTTTTCTACGTAATAGCAAGCTCTCCTCTTCTTACGTCGAATTCTTCTTTTATTAGAGTCCAAACGCATCATCCCAATCCCACAAACCGAGCTCTAACAGAAGTCAAAACCAAACAGACACCAAGTAGAACGGACCCATTTCCTACGGGGTATAAGATAAACAAGCAAGCTTCCTACGCTAAAGCTAATCGACTTCAAGATTTTCTTACTTCCACTTTTGCTCCAAAAAAACCGCCTATCCTCACCAATTGCATCCATGACCACCCTACACATAAAATAACATGAAACAAGTAAAAACGAACACAAAACACGAAGATAACTACGAATTTAAACTTGAAATGAATAGCGATTCGTGTATATAAAATCCACTTATCAGCTACATGCGGGAAGTTTCACAAGGGTGTGTGCTTGATGGGGAAACGAGTATGCTTCAACTGTGGCTAGGAGGGTCACATCGCCCCAAATTGCACTCAACCTAAGAAGAATGTTTGCTTCACGTACGGGTCCAAGGATCACTTTGCTCGTGAATACCCTAAGAAGAAGGCTGGAGAGACAGCAGGAAGCAAGGGAGGTAGCAGTAGAGGTACATGAGCCATTGATGGACCAACGACATCAAACAAACCCACAGCTAGAACCTTCAACATGATTGTGCAAGATGATGTGCAATCAAAGGATGTGGTGTCAAGTATTATCCCAATCAATGATATTGATACTTATGTATTATTTGATTCGGGTGCTACTTGCTCGTTTATATCTGATGAATTTGCTAAGAAGTTAGAAATACCTAGTGAAGAATAGAATTTCCCTTTAAACATAGAAATTACGAATAAGGAAGTAATTCCTGTTAGGTTCGTATATATGAACTATAGGGTGAATATTAAGGGGAATATCATGATGGTAGATTTAATTCCGATTAGACTTGGAGAGTTTGATGTCATTTTGCGAATGGATTGGCTGTTCAATTATGGAGCGGTAATTGATTGCCAAAATAAATGTGTAAACCTTATGACTCCGTTAAAGGTAGTTTTCTATGGCAACAAATCAACTAGAAAAATGAAATGTCTGACGATTATACAGGCTAAGAAGTTGTTTAGTCAAGTTTGTGTGGGTTATTTAGCTTACACAGTCGATACTCAAAAGAAGGGTTTGAAACTGGAAGAGATACCAGTGGTTAAGGAATTTGTAGATGTGTTTCCGGAGGATTTTCCAGGAATTCCGCCTAGCGGAGAGATTGAGTTCGTGATCGACTTAGCGCCAGGAACAACACCGATATCAAAGGCCCCGTACAGAATGGCTCCGATAGAGATGAAGGAACTGATGGTACAATTACAAGAACTGTTAGATAAAAAGTATATTCAACCAAGCGTATCATCGTGGGGAGCGCCGGTGATATTTGTGAAAAAGAAGGATGGGTAGATGCGTCTTTGCATTTATTATAAGGAATTGAACAAAGTCACTATTAAAAATAAATATTCGTTGCCAAGAATAGATGACTTGTTTGATCAATTTAAGGGTGCTAAATACTTCTCGAAAATAGATTTGAGAAGTGGGTATCACCAATTGAAGGTAAGAAAGGAGGATATACCTAGAACGTCATTCAGAACTCGGTATGGACATTTCGAGTTTTTGGTGATTTCTTTTGGTCTGACCAATGCCCCTGCTGCATTCATGGATTTGATGAATAGGGTGTTTAAAGCATTCTTAGACAAGTTTGTAGTGGTATTTATCGACGACATTCTGGTGTATTCCAAAACTCAAGAAGAACACGTGGAACACTTACGTTTGACGTTGGAAACACTAAGAAAAGAAAAGTTGTACGCAAAATTCTCTAAGTGCGAATTTTGGCTAGATCGTGTACAATTTATTGGGCACATAATTGACAAAGATGGGATTCCAATGGATCCATCAAAAGTGGAAGCTGTAATCAATTGGGAACAACCAAGAACACCGTCGGAGGTGAGGAGTTTCTTGGGACTGATCGGTTATTATAGAAGATTTATTCAAGATTATTCCAAGATAGCCACTCTGCTAACAAATTTGACAAGGAAAGCTGTAAAATATGTTTGGACGGAGAAATGTGAAGAGAGTTTTCAAGATTTGAAGAAGAAATTAAGTGTGGCACCTGTGTTGTCATTACCAGATAATACAGGAAACTGTGCAGTATATAGTGATGCCTCACATAAAGGATTGGGTTCTGTTCTTATGCAGAATGACAAGGTTATTTTATATGCATCAAGACAGCTGAAGGACTATGAGAAAGGGTATCTGACTCATGATTTAGAGTTGGCTACAGTAGTATTTGCTCTGAAGATATTGAGACACTATCTCTATGGAGAAAAATGTGAGATCTACACAGACCATAAAAGTCTGAACTATATTTTCACACAGAAGGACCTGAACATGCGTCAAAGAAGATGGATGGAATTGATAAAAGATTATGATTGTGAGATCTTTTATCATCCAGGCAAAGCGAATGTGGATGTATATGCTTTAAGCAGAAAAGGTCGGGAAAAGTTAATGTTGTTAACCAACTAGGAAGAGCTTATTTCAGCGATGGCAAGGCTAGAGTTGGAAATAAAATTTCCAAAAGAAACCGACGAAAAATTATACCAGATAGAAGCTAGTCCAACTTTGGTGGAAAAAGTGAAGAATGCTTAACTACAAGATGAAGAATGTGAAACTATCAAAGAGAAAGTGGTTGAGGGTAGTGATGCAAAATACAAGATCGATATCGCAGGGTTACTGAGGTTCGAGGGAAGAATTTGGGTTCCAGCAGTACTAGAGATTAAAGACAAAATCTTAACAGAAGCTCATAGCTCAAGATATTCGATTCATCTGGGAAGTACAAAAATGTATCAAGATTTGCGGCAACATTTTTGGTTCCCAAATATGAAAAGAGACGTTGCAGAATGCGTTGCAAGATGCTTGACATGTCAGAGAGTGAAGGTCGAGCATCAAAGACCAAGCGGGTTACTTCAACCATTGGAAATACCGGAATGGAAGTGGGAGCATATCACAATGGACTTTGTGGTAGGTCTTCCAACAACTCCGAAAGGGTACGATACGATTTGGGTGGTAGTGGATAGATTAACGAAATCAGCACACTTTTTGCCAATAAAGATTAGGTTCAATCTTGATCAGTTGGCAAGGTTGTACGTTAAAGAGATCGTCTCGAGACATGGAGTGCCAGTATCAATTGTGTCAGATAGAGATTCGTGATTCACATTAAATTTTTGGAAGAGACTACAAGAGTGTATGGGAACATAGTTCCGAATGAGCATGGCATACCATCCACAAACAGATGGCCAAAGCGAACGAACAATCCAAACGTTGGAAGATATGATGAGAGCATGCATCATGGATTTCAAAGGGAGATGGGAAGAACATTTACCATTGGTGTAATTTGCCTACAACAACAGTTACCACGCGAGCATCGGCATGCCGCCTTACGAGGCATTATACTGACGTAAAGTGCGTAACTCCATCAGGCTTTGGGATGAAGTCGGTGAACGCCAACTGTTAGGACCAGAACTGGTACAACAAACTACTGAGGTTGTCAAACTCATCAGGACAAGATCGGTAGCAGCCCAAGATAGATAGAAAAAGTATGCTGATCAACACATACAAGATCATGCATTCGACGTAGGAAATTATTTATTCCTAAAAGTTTCTCTTTAGAAGGGGAAAATTTGTTTTGGTAAAAAGGAAAAGCTAAGCCGGAGGTTTATTGGACCATTCGAAGTGATGCGAAGAGTTGGAGAAGTGGCGTATGAGGAAGCTCTACCTCCAGAGTTGGAAAACTTTCATAATGTTTTTCACGTTTCGGTGTTACGACCGTATAAACCCGATTACAAGCATGTGATCGAATATGAACCATTTCAGTTCAGTAAAGATTTGTCTTATGAAGGTATTCCTATTCAGATAGTCGATAGGAAAGACTAATTGCTCAGAAATAAAGTGATACCTTCTGTGAAGGTGTTATGGAGAAACCACAATGTCGAAGAGGCAACGTGGGAACTCGAAGCTGAAATGATGAAAAATTGTCCTGAGTTATTTATTTAATCTGTGTCTTCAATTCTGGGGACAGATTCTTTGTAAGAAGGGAAGAATGTCACGATTTGATTGTTTGAGTTATGATTCTGGGGACAGAATCCTTTGTAAGGAAGGAATGATGTAACAATCCGGAATTTCAAATTGTAATATTAAATATTTATTGAATTATATAAATATTTATTTTATGTGTTTATTGTTGAAATTGATGAAATAAATATTTTATTGATGTGGTTATTATTAGTTAATATTTAAGAATTAAATTATTAGATAATATTCTAAATTAAATTAATTTGTAATTTAGAGAGTTGTAATTTAACATGAGAGAGGTTATATTGTTGTTGAATTTAATAATTTAAATCGGTGTTTAAGTTATTAAATAAAATTATAAAGAAATTTTAATTTTGTGATAATTGTTTAAGTGGAATATTTATTTAAAATATAGTATGTGTAATTAATTTATTTGGTTAATGTTGGATATTGAAATCCAAATAAATACTATGTGATTATAAATTATAAACTAAATTGTTTACTAAAATAATTAAAGAAGTTTAATGTAGTTTTGCCAAAACAAGGCTTAAATATATTAAGTCTTTAATTTTAAAGAGTTTTGCCAAACTAGAGCATATGGCTTTTGAATTTTAAAATTTTGAATTATAATAATATAAATAAATTAAATTAAATAATAAATAAAATCTAATTATAACTTATACGTTATATCTTTATAACTGATATTATAATTATGTATGTATTATTATTGGCTTATCAGTTTAGCTTGGTTATCAGTTTGAGTTATACGCATTCTAGTTTTACGAAGCCTAAGAACATTCAGAGAGTTGGGAGAGAATTTGAGAGAGAGAGAGAGCTTGAGAAGAGAAGAACAATTTCAGTGTTTAACAAAGAGGATTACCAAGCTAATTGAAGGTATTTTTATATAACCTCAATAATATATTTATATACATATATATGTGTTTCACGACAAGATTGTTTTATGTTCTGTGAAATTAAATTGTTGAATTGGTGATATATATATATATATATATATATATATGGTAATTGTGATTATACGTATTTATGATGCTAGAGGTTATGTTTAGATAAGAATTTGTATGTGAATAACAGTTTAAACAGGAAGAAAAGTATGACAGTGTTTCTATTTCTCATATGGCTTGTGAAAGTACCAATTTTAGTGGTCAATTTGTTTGTTAAACTTTAAATTGAGATTTGATTATGCTAGTTCGTTAAGAAACAAAGAGAACGTAGTTTGAACGAAGTGATTCAGTGTAGAATTGTAATCACATCGATGATTTTTGTAAAAGATGTCAAAAATGGAGTTTTCTTATGAAAATATGGAATTTGAGAAATTAAACTAGTTTGAGTTGTTGTTAAGTTGTTCTAATTGTTTGAATATGTTAGCAAACATGTTTGTAATAGTTTTATACCAATTGTATGTGTTAATTTCACTGCTTTGTGGGTAAAATTTGTGTTAGTTGGCCTAAAACGACTATCGCTCATAGTTATTTTGGTTTTGTTTTGTCTGCAGTAAATACTATTGCTACTGCTACCAAGGCTAAAATTATAAGCAATTGCCACTTGGGTTCAAGCATGTGTATGGGCGTAGTCATGCCATACCCCCGATCTCGTAATGATGGCTTCGCCATCGTAGCAAACCCTTGGATACCTTTATAACTTAGTCTAAGGTTATGTTAATGTGTCAAACATGTAGTAAGAAGGTTAAAACATAACCGTGATATGTAATTGATAAATTCAAAGTTGTAAAAATGATTAGTAAGTTACGAACGTGTTATGTTTTTGTTTATTGAACACGAGGATTAGTAAATAAGTGTTGTGAAGGTTATCACTTGGAAATTCTGATATTTATGAAGTGACATAAGACTTGTATTGAAATAGCAAGTCTAACTAGAAAAGAGTGTTATTTTGATACTTGAATGTTAGTATATCTAATAAATATTATGGTTCTAATATTATGTGTAGGTGAACGTGAGTTTTAATATTATAGCATACGTTTGAGGCAAGTTTCTAAACTTGTCTTTTTACATTGAGCAAGTTCTCTAACTCTACTTTTATAATAATTATGCAAGTATCTAAACTCTTTTTGAACAAGTTTTCTAACTCTACACTTTCGTTGAGTTAGTTTATTTATTATTGTGGAAGCTTACTTGTCCTATTTAAATTATAATTTCACAAGCTCTTGTATCTAATTTGTTCATGATGATGCAAGTTTTCTAAACCTTATTTTGATGTTGAGCAAGTTATTCTTGTCTTTAACTTGTTAATTCGCATGCAAGTTTATATAATCTGATATACTGATGTTGAATAGTTTTTATTGTTCAAATTGTTATTCGTTATGCATGCTTAATATTCAATTTTAAATAACCTTGGCTTAATATTTTTCATGCAATTTATGTTATAGTTATTCAATATTTATGCTCTTAGACTATTCCTAAAGCATAACTTTAATATACAATGTTAATTCACTTATGATTTATTCCATAGCATAATGTGATTACCTTTTATTCAACTAATCCTTAGTTGATGTTCGTTGAATTCCAAATTACCTTGAAATGTATACAAATCAAACTTACTTTGGTGCGGACTTATAATCTAAATACTGAGATGAACAACCCTATTATTAGGAGTTTACGCTTAGCGTTGAAATGTTTGTGCATAAGACAATATACGAAGGGCTGATCCCCCCAAGTACGTGGAGTCCTTATAGTCTTATAACTGTTAAAGTTTAAGTTGAAAGAGTACTTATAACTGTGGACATGGTTCGTGTTCATTAGACCCTCAGTTGTATAATTCAGAATGTTAATAGAACATATTGTTCAGTTCTATTGAGCCTATTATTTGGCAGTTAATATAAAGTTTTATTCAATTTCATTTCATGTGAGCCTTGTTTGCTCACTCTTGCTTATATAAATATTACAACTAAAGTTAAGAAGGTCGACGTACCTAGCACCAGTAAGGGAAAGAGAAAGATGAACAAGTACTGAAGACTTGTAATTGTGATATTCTATTATTAGAATTATATTTGAATGATTGTAATGAAGTTTATTTATTTTCCGCATTTGAATGATTGTATGTAAAGGTTAGATAACCTGGGAGATTTTATTAATGTAATCCCTTAAGGGAAGGTTTATTATTCAATTTTATTATGATTGGGTAGTTAGATATGAATATTTTAATTAAGTGAATGCCAAATCTTGTGGTAATGACGTACCGGGATTTGGGGATGTCACAAGTTGGTATCAAAGCATTAGGTTATGAACCTTAGGTGGGGGAAAAGCCTTAGGAAGTAACCATGAAAATATAGTGGTGATAAACTCTTATCGAGTTTTAAGGAAGAAGTAATAAAATACTTATGTGTTTATTTGATTATAACTTATGTGCTCGTTAGTGTCAGGTAGTAATGATTAATAATTAACACTTAAATTTTTTTTTGTCAGGATGACTAATGTCGGAGAATCCAGTCAGGCCAGGGAGAAAGGACCTCAAATGCCTAGAGAGGAGGAGTCTCGTGACATTCAGGTGGTTTGGGAACAACTACTGCCACGTGAGTTAGCCCTGTTGGTCACAGTGGTTGAAGATGAAGATGATGATGTGGAAACGGATGAGGAGGATCCCGTTGAGTTGTCACGGTCAAATGAGGATGACAAGGACGACGAGGAAGAGAACCCACTAAACTCGATAGCTGTTCGTATGTACGATGAAGTCTACGACCGCAACGAGGAACTTTAGGATACCGTCGAGGAGTTGCAAGAGATAGTAGCTGAGCAACAGACATCGATGGCACAAAAGGACGATGAGATCCAGGATCGAGATGAACGTTTGAACAATGTTTAAGATAAACTGGTTCAGATTGAAGGAGAGAAAAAATAACTAATCGAGGAGATCGCAGAACTGAAGAACAAGATGAAGGAAGAAGCTACTAAGAGGGCAAGAGCCGAAGACGCATATGAGGAAGCTTTTCAATGAGCCGAGATAGCAGTAAAAGATGCACAAGCAAAGAGAATGAAGATGGAAGAGATGAACAGTGTATTCAATATCTTGATTAATAGAGCTTAAGATCAGGTCATGGGTTATCCAATTCAGTTCGAGACGCTGCCATCATTCATATTAGATCGCAGAACAATATTCTGGATTATGGAGGAAGAACGTAGTAAGGCTAAGCAGTATCTTAGTAGAACATCGTACTTGTTATGCGATTAATAAAATGATAAATAATTTGTAAATCCCAAGTGTTATGTAACCTATGGGATATGATGATGATGTTGTAATGAAACTTTTGTAGTTCAGGAAAGTAATGTAGATAGCAGTGATGCTATTATTAGGATGTTTTCAATAAGATTATGAATGAATAAAAGTTATTATTTTATTTTATTCAAAGTGTTATGTGATAAATTCTTTTATGACATGTAAGTTAAGTAGAAATTACTTAAAAGAGTTGAGTAATAATCTAATAGGTATATTTTTAACAGAAAATGTCTCCAAGACGTCAACCACCACGACAGAGAACCACTGAAGGAATCAATAACGACAATGTTGATTCTAACCCCGTTCAACAGCTAGTAACGTTACTAACAGGAGTGTTGCAGAATCAACCTCAAAATTAAGGTACAACGTTTAAGGATTTCAAGGCGGTTGGACCACCTGAATTCTGTGGGTCCATGAATCTAATGGAGGCACAGACGTGGATCATGGAAATAAAGAAGGTATTCGATGTTGCGAGAGTAGGGGAGGATCAGAAGACTGCTTTTGCAACATTCATATTGAAAGGAGAGGCTAGTTATTGGTGGCAGTCC
The DNA here is from genome assembly GCA_020205615.1 of Panax quinquefolius. Taxonomy (NCBI): domain Eukaryota; kingdom Viridiplantae; phylum Streptophyta; class Magnoliopsida; order Apiales; family Araliaceae; genus Panax; species Panax quinquefolius. The sequence continues at coordinate 49,856,910 of CM035164.1, forward strand.
AATAAAACTCGAGGAGGTCAAGGGATTATGACCTGGGATAGGTTTAAGGAAATATTCTTCGAGACCAATTTCCCAGAGAGTTCAAAGAGTCAGCTAGAAGTGTAGTTTTTGGAACTGAAGCAGGGAATGATGACGGTGTCTAAGTATGCCGTGAAATTCAACGAGTTAGCAAGGTTTGCGCCATATCAAGTCAGCACAGACGAACGCAAGGCGAATAGGTTTAAATAAGGACTGAAGCTAAAGCCCTGGTTGTACAGTAGGGTTCTCTGTTCTAGCTGATGACATTTGCAACGGTAATGGAGAAGGCAATTCTCACTGAAGGTGGAGGCGAGGCGGTAACAAAGTTCAATCAAGAACAGAAGAAGAAGAAGAATGAAGTGGAAATTAAGAACGGCGGTGGTAGTAGTGGAAACGACAACAATAGTCCGAAGAGGAAATGGACTGGAAATGTGAGTGTTGGAAGTCAGCAGGGTAACTATTAAAACAAGAAGTTCAAAGCATGTGCTACATGCGGGAAGTTTCACAAGGATGTGTGCATGATGGGGAAACTAGTATGCTTCAACTGTGGCCAGGAGGGTCACATCGCCCCAAATTTCATTCAACCTAAGAAGAATGTTTGCTTCACGTGCGGGTCCAAGGATCACTTTTCTCGTGAATACCCTAAGAAGAAGGCTGGAGAGACAGCAAGAAGCAAAGGAGGTAGTAGTGGAGGTACATGGGCCATTGCTGGACCAACCAGAACCTTCAACATGACTGTGCAAGATGTTGTGTAATCAAATGATGTGGTGTCAGGTATTATCACAATCAATGATATTGATGCTTATGTATTAATGATATTTTGGTACTCCCAAGATGGATTGCAAACGGTGTGTTATGCGCCTCTATCATGATTTTATACTTCAAGTCAGAATCGTTAGGAACACAAAGTCTGGAGTTGACTCGAAGTATTCCTTCTTCATCGATTCTTGCTTCCGGAATAGCACCTTCTTGCACTTTTTTCCTCATACGCATTAGCTCCAGGTCTATATAGCTTGAGCAGCTTTAACTTTATCGATTAAATTCAATTCTACTCGTATATTCATCATCATCACATGGATCCCTGGAGTCTTTAACTCTATCTTCATCCTTTGTAAGTCATACAAATGGGCTTTTGCGTTGACAATATCGCACTCATGCCCGCATATGATCTTCTACTCAATGCGTCAGCTACTACGTTCGCTTTTCCAGGATGGTATTGAATTATATGATCGTAATCTTTCAATAGCTCAAGCCATCGTCGTTGCCGCATGTTAAGTTCCTTTTGAGTAAAGAAATATTTGAGGCTTTTATGATCCGTATAGATCTCCACCTTCTCTCCATACAGGTAATGCCTCCAAATCTTAAGCGCAGAATGACAAATGCTAACTCTAAATCATGAGTAGATAATTCCTCTCATATTCTTTGAGTTGTCGTGAGGCATAGGCTATGACTTTCCCATGTTGCATGAGAACACACCCTAAACCTTTTCCTGAAGCATCACTGTATATGACAAATCCCTCCGAACCAGCTGGTATTGTCAAAACAGGTGCTGAAATGAGTCTCCTCTTGAGTTCTTGAAAACACTTCTCACAATCCTCGCTCCAACCGAATTTTGTATCTTTTCAAGTCAGCTGAGTTAATGCAGTAGCGATTCGAGAAAATCCTTCCACGAACCTCCGATAATAACTAGCTAAGCCCAAAAAGCTACGTACTTCGGTTACTGACGTAGGTTGCTCCCATCTTTGAATTGCTTCAATCTTTGTCGGGTCAACAAATATTCCGTGATTTTATATCACGTTCCCAAGGAATGCTACTTCCTCAAACCAGAACTCGCATTTCTTCAACTTGGCATATAACTTGTTTTCACGAAGCTTTTGGAGTATCAGCCTCAAGTGTTGCTCATGATCTTCATGACTTTTGGAGTAAATGAGGATGTCATTAATAAAGATGACCACAAAGTGATCCAAATAATTCTTGAATACTCGGTTCATCATATCCATGTAGGCAGCATGAGCATTAGTCAATCCAAAAGACATGACAAGGAATTCGTAATGCCCGTACCGAGTTCTGAAAGCAGTCTTTGGAATTTCATAAGTTTTAATCTTTAATTAATGATATCCAGAACGAAGATCGATCTTTGAAAAGAATTTGGCGCCTTGCAACTGGTCAAACAGATCATCAATACGAGGTAACGGGTACCTATTTTTTATGGTGACATGATTCAACTCCCGATAATCAATACAAAGTCCCATACTTCCATCTTTGTTCTTCACGAATAGAATAAGAGCACCCCAAGGAGATGTCTTAGGACGAATGAAACCGATGTCTAACAATTCCTGTAGTTGGGGTTTTAACTCCTGAAGTTCAATAGGAGCCATTCGATATGGGGCTTTGGAAATGGGTTTTGTACCGGGTTCAATATCGATAAAAAATTTAATTTCACACTCTGGGGGTAGGCCAGAAAGTTCTTCAGGGAATACATCAGAAAATTTATTAACAATAGAAATATCATCCAAATCTGACGTATTTTTGTTTAAATCCGTGACATGGGCTAAAGAAAGCTTGACATCTATTTTTCAGTAAAGGAATAGCTTTATGGCTTGATATGATAGTGATTGACTTTAGTGGTTTGGTTGCTTGAATTAGCATAATAGTTTGGTTAGGAATATGAAAGCTAACAACCTTACGAAAATAATCAATTTTAGCATGATAAGTAGTTAACCAATCAATCCCTAAAATCACATCAAACGCAAGTATTTTTAAGGAAATAAGATCGTCTGGGACGGCCTTTGATGCTTCCATCCCAACTGGACTTGACTTCAGTGTACGACAAAATCGGGCTAGGTGACCTTTTCTTCCACAATTGTAACATGCCTTGGACTGTTGCGTATAGTTTGGACTAATGTGTCCCTCCCCTCCGCATTTGTAGCATACAACCGACAGTCGTTCTCCTTCCTTAACAACAGCTGCTGGTGTTGACGTCTTTTCATCATTATTGAATTTCCTCTTCTTGAAATTTCCACTTCTATTATCTTGGTCAGGATTATCACCGAAGTGGTTACCATTTCTGGCATGTTGATTCCTTCCACGTTTGTTGTCACCGCTTCGATGACTGCTACCACTGGTATTATCGATTTGTCGGCTACTCTCTCTTGGTTGGGTTATGTGACAACACGAGAATTTGAATATTTATAAAATTTTAAAATATTGACTTAAGTTTAAATAATAAACCTAGACAAAAAATAAGTGAATGGATTTGAGATTTCCAAGAAGGAATTTTATGAATTAAAAATTTATGTGGTGAATTATTCAGGATTAAGTATATATGTGATTAAGTTCTGTGTATATGGTATTATATGTGTACAGTATGTGGTTAAGGGTCAAGGGTTGACCAAATAAGTTATATCAGTGGCAAACCTTAATATTATATTAAGAACGTCAACGTTCAGTTAAAAAACCCTAGCGATTGATAAGAACCCCTAACGATAGGGTCGTAAACCCTAATTTCAGTTTCGAAAATCTGAAACACTAATTCAGAAGTTGAAAACCCTAATTTGGGAATGCAAATGCTAGTATAAGGTTTAAACGTTATTAATAATAACCTAATTCGGGATAACCCTAATTGATTTAGAAAACCCTAATTTCTGGATTAGAAATCCTAATTTATAATTAGGGAAAACCTAATTGTTAATTTAATAATTTTAATGTTAATTAGGAAACATTAATCCTAATTTTCAAGTTATAATCCTAATCGAAATGTTACAAATAACCGAATTATCAAAAATATTTGGTTAAATTATTTCGGTTCGGTAATTCGTTTATACCCGTTTTTTGCTCAGTCTTAAGAGAAAGAATGGGGAAAGGTTGGATTTGGAGTATTTTCCAAGAATTGCCTAAATTATATTCATCTTTCTCAATTATATCCATTTTGTTCAAATTTTCTTGGAATAGGCTATTCTCTTAATCAAATTAATTAATTTAAGAACAATTTTTATAAATAAAAAAAACTTTATTTTTTTTTTAAAACGCTTTAATTTTTTTTTAAAAGATTTTATTTTTAAACGAATATTTAAAAAAAAATAAATACTTCAACTGTAAGACCCCGAATTTTATGAAATAAAAATATTCAATTTTTTCTATTTAGTAAATAGTTAAATTGATAAAAGTTTAAAGTTATGAGTGAAATGTGCAAATTTTGCAAAATAAGCAAGTGGTTATAAAATATTCATTTTTGTCGGGGAATATTCGTTTGGTCGTAGAATATTCTTGTTGTCGGGGAATATTTGTACGACGGCACTGAAAGTATTATGCATACAAGCCAATCATGTATGATGATAAAGCATATACTGTGTAATCAATCTTATTTATTTATTAATAAAAGAATTATTTATTAAAGGCATTTATTATCTACATGGTGCTGTTTTAATAATATGTGATAAACCCATAGTTTTAAGCAACGCTTTTAGAATAATGATGATGATCATTCTAATGAGATCTAAATTCTTAGAAAGCTTAAAACTAAAATAGTTCCCAATCATTGATTACTAAATTGGGGATTAGTGAATCCTGGATAGATCGCTACATACGTTGCTTGCTCATCGGATGAGGATGATTGATCTCATGATCATTTGTGTGGAGACACTAAAGCAAGTATGTAGGTGCTTATTAGAGAATAAGTTCATCGAACGTGACTCGCTAAGGAATACCTAATGGAGTTTTACTTAGTCATCAATAGAATTCTCAGAGTGATAGTAAGTACAAATGATCTTAGACTTGAGATCATCATAGTATCTTATATATAATGAATTACACTTTGACTTATTCCTTAAGACTCTTAGAGTATATCAAAGGGTATGCTTGGGTGTAATAAGTTATATATGAAGATAATGAATGATCAATAAAGAATCTACCACTTCTAGTAAAAGGAGAAATGTCCTATGTGATTCGATAAATGACAACCCAGAATCTTGGCAAGGTGGAATGAAATTAGAAAGTAGTTTCTAATTTGCATTCATTGGGAGTTGTTCATTTAGGAATCGAAATACATATAATTAAATAAAATAAGACTTGACAGTAATTCCATGTCTTATATTTAATTGGGACATAGTATGGTGGAAGGATTGAATTGCATTTGGTAACTATTTACTCAAAGGTTCTTTTATGATTAATGTTGAAATCTATATTATCCGGAAAGTCGTTAATCGCTAGGAGGCTTATCCCTATTGTAGAATAAATATTATTTATTTAAATAAATTATTTGTTTAATTTATTTATTTAAATGAGATTAGAATTGTTCTAATTGATTTATTCACAACCTGGTTTAATATGGAGAACCTAAAGGGTCACACCATAAAAGGAAGAATAATTATTTAAGAAGTTAATGGCATAATTGTAATAATATGTTAAGTATATTTAATTTAATCTATGGTGATAGAATAAATTAAATAGCTTAATATTTATTATTTAATATTTTAGAAATATTAAATATAAATTAATAAGAGGAGTCTTATTAATATTATTATAATTATTATTATTTTAATTTCTAAAAGGTTTAGGAATTAATTTAATATTAGTACTCTCATTTATTCCTAATTGATTAGGAAGAAAATTAGTTAAAGGAGTTTAACTAATTATCCCTAATAGGATTAGGGATCCCATTTAATTAAAAGAGTTTAATTAAATAAATAATACCTTATTTTAATTAAAATAGGTTATATAATATCTTTATAAGAGGAGTCTTATATTAGATATGAGATATACGTAATTCCTAGATTTGGAGAGTACACCCTTTTCTTATTCAGATAGGAAAAAACTAGGGTTTGAGCCAAATCCCTTCTTCTTGAAAAATTCCTCTTCCTTGGTGGATCACCTATAGAGGCCACACACTTGGGTGGCTTACATTGATGAAAGGAAGGAATCAACCCTAGATTCAAGGAGATCATGAGAAAGTAGGAGGTGAATTGCACTGAGGAAGCTCGTTTCTACAAGGGTATGATTTCATAATTTCTTATTCTTCGTTTAATTAATAATATGCATAAAGGATGATCCGGATAATTGGTTTGTGAAAAATTTTAAAATCTGATTTTATCTCACTTCCGCTAAATTTTGCAATTTGATTGCTACTTTGATTTTCACGAAAACCTAACAGTGGTATCATGAGCCAAACTTTATGCGAATTATTAATTTTTTGATTCCATGTATGTATGGGTATGTATTTAGAATAATTTATTGGGCATAATTTGTTGTATAAAATTATTATCTTACCGAAAAAAAAAAAGGAAAAACCGAACATGGCAGTCACTTTAATTTACAAGAAATCCGTGTGGAATCCGTGAGGCAGGCAGCTTTTTCTCTTTTTTTTTAAACCGTGACCTGCTGGCTGCTGTCACGTTGACCGAACATGGACTTATTTTGTCAAAAGTTGTCCTGTTACAATAAAGGGTGGTTTTGATGCAGTCCGATTTTTTGATTGCAATGAAGTCCGGTTTTTTGGTTGCAATGCAGTCCGTTTTTTTTTGTTGCAATGCAGTCCGGTTTTTTTTTTTTTTTGGTTGCAAAGCAATCCGTGTTTATAAAAAAAAAAAAAAAAGGGACCCGGACTTTTATTATATATATATATTAATCTTAATAATTTTATAATTAAAATAAAAGAGTTTATTTTAATCTTGAAATTGGATTTCATGCAACATAAAATTGCCCATTAAATGATACTCATATATATATGGAATGATTTAATTTATTGATACATATGATGATACGTATGATAATAAATGGGATTGATTATGGACAATTAACCAATATGATTGGATTTATTTTAGTTGGATGTTTGAATGAATGGGTTTTATTAAATGGGGTCTCATGTACTGCGCCTTTTCTCGGGTTTTCTTCTTGATGTAAATTCTATCTCTCTCTATGTACTTCCCTCGATCACGATCAAGGTTTCTATTTAAATTAAACAGCTTTAATGTAATTGGATTAGTTAGAATTTTTTTGAAGAACCGGAGATCAAGGAGCGCTTGAAGACCCGTTTGTAATAGAGCCTGGGTTTAAATGTAATAGTTATATTTAAATGTTTATTCTTTGCACCCTAGGGTTTGACCTTTTGGTTCACTTGGTGGCTCTAGTGAACAAAACTAGAATAAAAGTTCATAATCAATCCAGGTAGAATATAGTATTCTATATGTGCATGCTAGTATTATATATATTATATATTATGCAAACATGCTTCGTGATGTTTAATAATATGACGCGTATTTTATATATATATTTGCATGCTGCCGCTTAAACAAGATGAGACAAATAATAACAAATCCTCAAAGTTTTTTATTAAGTCTTAAGCGCTCAAAGATATTTAGAATATCGAACGTCATTTTTCTAGCATGATAAAATTAATAGAGTATTAAATATTTAATATGAGTTTGTTGTGTCACCACAAGGCAAGTATTAAGTATTTAAGATGTTAATTTATCACATTTGATGCTTATAAAGAAAATTGAACAATATTGTTTTGTTGTGTCACCACAAGGGTGATATTTTTCTTTTTTGAATATATGGAAGTGCTAGGTTGGACTTAACTTAGATAATTTTGATTTGGATGTGCCACCACTTGATCAAAATAATCCAAGAGGTAAAACATAAGGAGTTACATGTTGATGTAATTGACAAGGAGTTGTCTACCTATTTATTTATATATAGTTTGTCAGGTCACCACAAGGCTATATATATTTGAAATGGGATCCTTATTCTCACTAGCAAAAAACTTTAATTAGATTTTGCGAACTATATAAATGAGGGTAATATAGTTTGAAGAAAATAGTGGGAGATACCAATATAAAATAAGACCTAATTTATTTTGGTAATTAATAAACGAATGTTTGCTAAAATATTGTCTTTTTACATGCGTAATTTTGAAAATGTCACATTCACTAATTTCATCATGTTAGCATACTTGATGCTAACAAACCGACCGACCGAACTACACGGACTAGTTGAGGAATCGAGAATTGTTCTCACCATTTAAAAGATTTCTTATGTCCTAAATTACCTGCACATGCAAAAAGTTGCGAGATGACCGAGGAAGAGATTGCTACTTTTAAACAAAGGCAAGATGATGCATCCGTGGCTCAATGCATCATGCTCGCATCCACGAGTAACGAGCTTCAAATACAAGATGAAAATATGGATGCTCCTACTATGCTATCGCACCTTGGAGAGTTGTATAGTGAGCAAAGTAGGATCGCTAGATATGAAATATCTAATGAGCTCTTCCGATCTCTTGGATGACCGAGGGCACTACACTGTTGAGACTCATGTCCTAAAGATGATCAATCTGATTGAACGCCTTGACAAATTGGGTTCGCCATGGATGGGGAGTTGAGTCAAGATTTAGTCTTGCGGCACTACCCCAGATACCTTCTCACAATTTGTTGTGAATTTTCACATGAATAAGTTGGATGTCGACCACTCAATTACTTAACATGTTGAAAATCTGCGAAGGTCACTTCCCATCCATGAAGAACCATGTCTTTCATCGGTGGATGATTCTTGCAAGAAAAGGAAGAGGCCCAAGGTAATTCTCAAAAGAAGAAATCCAAGAAGGCTAAGGAAAGGCGAAAGTGAAGGATCAAAAGAAACCCGATCCAAATTTAGCAAAGGAATTTGCTTCCATTGCAACAAGTCGGTCATCGAAGAGGAACTGCAAGGATTATCTTGCAGAATCAAAAGCGTAAGAAGCTTGGAGAAGCTTCAATCCTAATCAAGGTTTGTTTATGATTGAAATTAATTTTTCCGAAAGTCAATCTTCTACTTGGGTATTGGATACCGGATGTGGTTCTCACATATGTAATAATATGCGAGGACCGGTCAAAGTAGAAAGTCGAAAGAAGGATGAGGTCGTCTCTACGAGTGGGAAATGGAGCAAAGGTTCACGATTAATGAGGGACTTATTGTTTAAGACCGCCACTGCAAGTTCATTAATTTAAATAATTGTTATTTTGTTCCAAATATCATTAGAAACATTATTTCTATCTCTGTATTGATATGGATGGTTTTAATATTATAATAAAGAACAACAGTTGTTCCATTTATAATGATAATGTTTTATTTGGTGTCAGTAATTTACTAAAATGGACTTTATATACTTGACTTGCATGAAAATATATTTCAAATTGAACAAACTAATAAAAGGAAAAGAGATGATGTTAATTATACCTTCATGTGGCAATCAGAGACTCGGTCATATTAATGAAACAAGATTATCCAAGTTGCATAAAGATGGGCTCCTAGAGCTAACTGATTATGAATCATATCCAACCTGTGAATCTTGTCTCATGGGTAAAATGACTAAATCTCCTTTTAGTGGAAAAGGAGAAAGAGTTACAGAGTTGTTAGCGTTGGTACACACAGATGTATGTGGACCCACGACAACGCACCGCATACGAGGGAGGGTATTCTTATTTTATTACATTCACCGACGACCACTCAAGATTTGGATATGTATTTAATGAAATACAAATCAATCATTTGAAAAGTTCAAAGAGTTCAGAAGTGAAGTTGAGAAGCAAACTGGTAAGAGTATTAAGATTCTTCGATCTGATCGAGGAGGAGAATACTTAAGTGGTGAGTTTCTCAATTGTCTCAAAGAAAATGGTATAATCTCACAATGGACTCCACCAGGACGCCACAAATGAATGGTGTATCTGAAAGGAGAAATCGAACATTGTTGGACATGGTTCGATCTATGATGAGCTTTACCGACCTTCCAGTTTCCTTCCGGGGATATGCCCTAGAATCTACCGCATACCTACTTAACAAAGGTACCTACAAAATCCGTCCCCAAGACCCCATATGAAGTTGATTAGGAGAGAAACCAAATCTTAAGCATGTTAAGACTTGGGGTTGTCCAAATTTATGTCAAAAGTTTGAAAACGATAAGTCGCAGACTAGATCCGATAAATGTAGATTTGTGGGATACCCTAAAGAAACATCGGGGTATTATTTCTATCATCCAACCGATCAAAAGGTGTTTGTTATGAAACATGCCGCCTTCTTGAAAAGGAGTTTATCCTCAAGGGTCAAGGGGAGTAAGATATATCTTGAAGAAGTTCAAGAACCACAAAATACTACAGATCAAAGTGAGGTACCTAACCAAGTAGAGATTCCTTCAGACCACACCCTATTCAGAATCTGAAGAGTACCAAAGATACCAGACAGTATGGACTTGTCATAGAAGATGACAATGAGGTACGATCATAGATGATGATGATCCATTGAATTACTTAACAAAGCATGAGTAGTAAAGACTCAGAGAAATGGCAAGAAGCCATGAAATCTGAGATGGACTCCATGTATGAGAACCAAGTATGGACTTTGGTCTCACCACCTGAAGGCATTAAGCCTATTGGGTGTAAATGGGTCTTTAAAAGAAAGACTGGAGCAGACGGCAAGGTAGAGACCTATAAGGCCCGATCGTTGCAAAAGGTTTCAAACAAAGACAAGGAGTCGACTATGACGAAACCTTCTCACCAAAGAGTAATGCTCAAGTCCATTCGGATTTTGCTTGCGATCAGCAGCCTTACCATGACTACGAATCTGGCGGATGGACGTGAAAACGCCCTTCCTCAATGGGAAACTTGAGGAGGATGTGTATATGACACAACCAGAGGTATTTGTTTCAAAGGTTGGAACAAATCAAGTCCAGAAGCTACAACGATCCATTTATGGATTAAAGCAAGCTTCTCGTAGGTGGAACATCCGCTTTTGATGAGACAATCAAAAGTTTGATTTTATCAAAATGAGGATGAACCATGTATGTACAAGAAGGTTAGTGGGAGCGCTATTTCATTCCTTGTATTATATGTTGATGATATATTACCGATAGGGAATGATATTCCTATGTCAGAAACAATTAAAATCAAGTTATCTAAACACTTCTCCATGAAGGACTTGGGAGAAGCATCCTATATTTTGGGGATAAAGATCTATAGAGATAGATCTAATAGGATGCTTGGCTTATCCCAAGGAACGACATTATTAACATGATGCTAAAAAGGTTTAGCATGGAAGATTCCAAAAGAGGTCTCATGCCGATGAGCCATGGAATACATCTCTCCAAGAAACAAGCCCCAAAGACACCGAGGAGAGAAACCGTATGAGTAAGATTCCTTATGCTTCAAAGAATAGGATCTATCATGTATGGTCTGATATGTACTAGACCGGATGTCGCCTATGCACTTAGTGTAACGAGCAGATATCAATCGAATCCAGAGAAAGAACACCGAAGGCGGTGAAAAATATCCCAAAGTACTTAAGAAGAACTAAAGATGTATTTCTTGTCTACGGTGGTCCGAATTAAAACTAGAGGGCTTCACAGACTCAAGTTTTCAAACGCACTAAGATGACAAGAACTCCGCTTTCGGTATGTGTTTACCTTTCTGGTGGCGCAGTGAGTTGAAGTTCCAAGCGTGAAAAACAATTACGATTCAAATGACAGAGGCAAGAGTACATAATGCAAGTGAAGTCGCAAAGGAAGCCGCTTTGGATGAAGAAGTTCATTATCAAATTTGGTGTGGTTCCTAGCATTAAAGGACCAAAGGTTTTATTCTGTGACAACACCGAGCATTACTATATAAGCTAAGGAACACGTGTCTCATCGTAAATCCAAACACGTGTCATGGGCGATTTCATTTGATCGTAGAGATCATTCAAAGAGGAGACGCCACCTCGGCGCGTGGACTCTCAAGACAATATTGCGAGATCCATTTAATAAAGCGTTAACACAACAAAGCAGTTTGATCATCACTTAGAAGATGGGTATGAGATACCACGACGATTGGCTTTAGTGCAAGTGGGAGATTGAAAGTATTATGCATACAAGCCAATCATGTATGATGATAAAGCATATAATGTGTAATCAATCTTATTTATTTATTAATAAAAGAATTATTTATTAAAGGCATTTATTATCTACATGGTGTCGTTTTTTAATAATATGTGATAAACCCATAGTTTTAAGCAACGCTTTTAGAATAATGATGATGATCATTCTAATGAGATCTAAATTCTTAGAAAGCTTAAAACTAAAATAGTTCCCAATCATTGATTACTAAATTGGGGATTAGTGAATCCTGATAGATTGCTACATACGTTGCTTGCTTTCCGTTGGATGAGGATGATTGATCTCATGATCATTTGTGTGGAGACACTAAAGCAAGTATGTAGGTGCTTATTAGAGAATAAGTTCACCGAACGTGACTCGCTAAGGAATACCTAATGGAGTTTTACTTAGGTATCAATAGGAATTCTGTAGTGATAGTAGTACAAATGATCCTTGACTTGAGATCATCATAGTATCTTATATATAATGAATTACACTTTGACTTATTCCTTAAGACTCTTAGAGTATATCAAAGGGTATGCTTGGGTGTAATAAGTTATATATGAAGATAATGAATGATCAATAAAGAATCTACCACTTCTAGTAAAAGGAGAAATGTCCTATGTGATTCGATAAATGACAACCTGTGAATCCTTGGTTAAGGTGGAATGAAATTAGAAAGTAGTTTCTAATTTGCATTCATTGGGAGTTGTTCATTTAGGAATCGAAATACATATAATTAAATAAAATAAGACTTGACAAGAATTCCATGTCTTATATTTAATTGGGACATAGTATGTATGGTGGAAGGATTGAATTGTATTTGCAACTATTTACTCAAAGGTTCTTTTATGATTAATGTTGAAATCTATATTATCTCGAAAGTCGTTAATCGCTAGGGGAGGCTTATCCCTATTGTAGAATAAATATTATTTATTTAAATAAATTATTTGTTTAATTTATTTATTTAAATGAGATTAGAATTGTTCTAATTGATTTATTCACAACCTAAGTTTAATATGGAGAACCTAAAGGGTCACACCATAAAAGGAAGAATAATTATTTAAGAAGTTAATGGCATAATTGTAATAATATGTTAAGTATATTTAATTTAATCTATGGTGATAGAATAAATTAAATAGCTTAATATTTATTATTTAATATTTTAGAAATATTAAATATAAATTAATAAGAGGAGTCTTATTAATATTATTATAATTATTATTATTTTAATTTCTAAAAGGTTTAGGAATTAATTTAATATTAGTACTCTCATTTATTCCTAATTGGATTAGGAAAGAAAATTAGTTAAAGGAGTTTAACTAATTATCCTAATAATAGATTAGGGGAGCCCATTTAATTAAAAGAGTTTAATTAAATAAATAATACCTTATTTTAATTAAAATAGGGTTATATAATATCTTTATAAGAGGAGTCTTATATTAGATATGAGATATACGTAATTCCTAGATTTGGAGAGTACATCCCTTTTCTTATTCAGATAGGAAAAAACTAGGGTTTGAGCCAAATCCCTTCTTCTTAAAAAATTCCTCTTCCTTGGTGGATCACCTATAGAGGCCACACACTTGGGTGGCTTACATTGAGAAAGGAAGGAATCAACCCTTGAGATTCAAGGAGATCATGAGAAGTAGGAGGTGAACTCGTGCACGAGGAAGCTCGCTTCTACAAGGGTATGATTTCATAATTTCTTATTCTTCGCTTAATTAATAATATGCATAAAAAGGATGATCCGGTAATTGGTTTGTGAAAATTTTAAAATCTTATTTTATCTCGCTCGCTTAAATTTTGCAATTTGATTGCTACTTTGATTTTCACGAAAACCTAACAGGCACAACCATTTGTGGGCCCCATAATAGAATAACCGTCGGATGAAAAAATGACAAGTTTGAGTTTTTTATAAATAACTGCAGTAGTTATTACTCATAACACCGTTGGAATACCGAAGGGTTAAAATACGATGTCTAATGCGTGGTTGCTCAAGAGACACCTGCAGTGTTGCACTTCGGTATTTTTGAAATTATTGATTCTTACGTAAGAAGTCACTACTCAATAATTGTTACAGTAATTACTGTTTAAATATTTTATTTTATTGTTCAATAATTGTTACGTTGATATTTTATATTATTATTTTTTCAACAATTGTCACTGCACAGTATTTCTCATTATCAGATCAATAATTTATATTATTTGAATAATATTATTAGATAACATTATTGGCAATGTCTAAAAAGTTCTGTCAAGGAGATGTTTGGTCACCTAATTGCGTGTTAGTAAGGAGAAATCCTTATCGAAAAGCCCCATCTTTCTTGGGAACGGCCTGGTTGTCATTATTGTGATTCTGTAATATTATTTGTGAATAATTAATTATTGATTTATATGATAAGGAAATATATATTTTTATATCGATATAAATGAAGGAATTAATGCTGAGGTGTTTTATTAGTATTTTATTGAAAAGAGGAACAAAATATGTGATTTTTAGAAAAATCAGTTTATTACTTGATTTTGTAAAATCCGTAACTCTTTGTGTATAATGAGTTAAGAGATGAGCAATATATCAAAAGAAAGCCCTGGAAGTAAGCTAACTGTAGAAATTGGAATCACCCAAAAATTCATTGTGGATTGTTCGTGGTGACTGTTTGAATTAACCTGGTGCGAAGGACTCATAATTTGAAAAATCAGTGTTCTTGAGATATATTGCATGAGTTATAACTTTTAATCCGACCTTTGGATCGTTGTTATTTATTGATATGTTATACATATATAAGTTGAGTGCATGTCCACAAATTTTGAACCGTTAACAATTAACGTATGATTTATTATGAATTTTAAGAGGTGACTGATCCGGAAATTATGTTTATAAATGATTTTTGTGGAAATTTCTAGAATGAGTGGGCCCCACCTTTGGTTGGTGAAGAAATGTGCTCAAATTTTATTCCAGAAGTGGTGGGTGGGAATAGTAGCAGGTAAATCCATCAGGTTGCAGGTCAAGTCTGCTTTGGCGTTCTAATATTTTCCTATAAATAGAGTGCTGAGTTAGAATTGAAAATCACACCAGAAATAAGTTTTCTCTCTTTTCTCTATCTATATTATTGAGCATATTTTATGAGTATTTAGATACTTTGTGAGTTGTTATTCAGTACAAGTTTCCTTCAGCGTCATATTCGATATTCCAGTCAGAAGTACTGCTCTTTTGAGGTAAGGGATATTGTCATTATTATAGTAAGGGATAGTAAGGGATGTTATTTTCTTCATAATGATGTTATTCTTTCAATATCATTATACCAAAATATTGGTATGGATTTTATTGTGGAATTTTTACCTTTTTGTGACGGGGTTACTATTTACGTATACGGCACTATTCACGTATACAATACTATTTATGTATAAGACACTATTTACGTATATGACATTATTTACGTATATGGTACTATGTATGAATACAAATTACTATTCACGAGTTACTATTCATGAGTTACTATTCACGGGTACTATTCACGACAAAATTGGTTTCTTTTTCTGACCAAATTATCGTTGATTTATGAATCTTACTCTTGAAATTAAATGCAGTTGTTGATTATATTGTTTTTATTATCATATATAACATTTTTATAATCCTGGTGATGAAGCTTCTCTTTGACTTGAGTGTAAAGACGGGTAGATTATTGTTATGATCGTGACTATGGGTTCTCTTTGGCTAGTAGTGCAAAGTTGAATTGTTGACTGGTATGATCATGACCATCGAATTTATAATTGAATATCTTTAGCTTAAGTGCAAAGGTGAATTGATCAACATGGTTATAATTATTGTTTATATAAATTCTGAAATGATTATATATTTCTTTGAGAGATTAATATATTTGGCATGTAGTGCAAAGATGATTTGTTGTTGAATATCTTTGGCATGTAGAGCAAAGATGATCTGTTGTTGAATATCTTTGGAATGTAGTGCAAAGATGATCTGTTGTTGAATATCTTTGGCCTGTAATACAAAGATGACATGTTGTTGAATATCTTTGGCCAGTAGTGCAAAGATAAACTAGTGATGAATATCTTTGGCTCGTAGTGCAAAGATGAACTTATTAATATGATTATGAACAAGAATTGTGATTTGGTATAACCATGATCTTTGATATTTCAGGTAAAGACATGTGATGAAAATTATTTTCGTCTTAGATGAGAAAAAGAATTTAGAACCACAATTATGATTATGAGTTATTCATATGATTGTGGACCAGAACTGTTGATTGTTGTTACAGGGATAAAACATTGTTGGTGGACTTTTAACATGGAGAAGATAATAG